>CM060180.1:27859589-28339589 GCA_030549775.1 Tamarix chinensis | reverse complement strand
AATAGCGACAATGTATGATGTTGGTCGCTAAAGTAATAGCGACAATGTATGATGTTGGTCACTAAAAACAATAATGACGAATAAAATACACCATCATAAATAATATTAACGACTAATTTTTTTATTGTAATTAAAAAAATATCACACCAATAATGACTAATTTTTCTGTCAATACTAAAATTCATTTATTATTAGTAACATAATTTATTGGTCGCAAATGGCATAATTATATATTCAATAATTTAATTATCATTTCAATATTTATCTATAATCCTAGACCTATATGCGTGTATGTACATATATATATATATGTACATATATATATATATGTACATATATATATATATATATATATATATATATATATATATATATATATATATTAATTTCAATCTTCTCAAACCCTGTACCTATTTGCATATATATCCATTTCAATCTTCTCAACCTGTATACATGTATGCATATATATCCATTCTAACACATGGATATAATTTTCTAAATATCTCTTTATAAACATTCAACTAAATATTCATACAAATAATTTGTATCAAATGTCCGATACAATAAAATATTTGATAAAATATAAATATATTACAAAAAAAGCTATAGAATATTATTGCATTACAAAAATATCATGATTAGCAACTAGTTAAGAATTAATCGTTCTATTTATCAGACATAATAGACTCGGTAAGTTTGTTAAAATAAACTGAATCTGCAACAATAAAAATATAAAAATAATAATTAATATAAGTATCAAAGAAACAATAACATATGATATCAAAAGAAAAGAAAAACATTACGCCGAACAATAAAAACAAGAGTATATCATTACTCTTCAACCCAAGATAAAAACTACTTCCAAACTAAATTGGCAGCATCCACAACGAGCACCATAAACCTTACCCTCCAACCCTATCACATCCTAACAATTCGTCTAAGATACTTAGGGTAATAAATGACTCAAACAATATTTGTTGCAACTAATCAATTGTCAATGATATATGGAAATCCAACAAAATCAATGAATAAGGTTCAAATTTACATCAAAATCAAAAAAATAGCTTTTCATTATTATGAGAAAAAAACTTGCCTCGACACAATGCATATTACCACCACCAGTTAGATTTTCAAAATCAACGGCCTTTACAAAAATATATCCACTTAGAACTCAGTGGCATTTGTTATGAATTAAAGATAATCGAGAACTACAAAGAAAACAATCGACCTAATGAGAATGTATATTATATGATGTTAAGAATACTAAGTTGTAACCCGGACCATACAAGTCCCTTCTCATAGATGCTGCTAGATGCACATTTTAATAACTCAACCATTAGAGCTAAAGTAAAGTATGAAATAAAAAATAAAGGCCATTATAAAAATATACATAATTACATGCACATTATTACGAGAAGAAATTTCACATCTACATAATGAATATTATCACCACCAGTTAGCTTTTCAAAATCAACAACATGTTAAAAAATATATCCACTTGGATGCTGCTGGATACACATTTTAATAATTCAACTATTAGAGCTAAAACAAAGTATGAAACAAAACTATAAATTGAAAGAACAACTCAATCTAAAAGAGAGTAATGTAAAGAACTAAACATGCAACCATTATGAGAAATTATTCAAGTAAAGAAGAGAAACATTAATGGAAATCTACGTGTAACCCTTATGAGCAACCAATATATGCCCCAAATCTATTTGACATCAATTTTCTTTTGTGTTGTTTGTAAACCTTATTTACCATGGGTGTCATGGTTGAGTTCTTTTATTATTTTTTTTTTATGTTTATAGGTAATTTAGTGGCATGCATTGTTTTTAGTTATAAGCCTTTAATTCCTACTTCATCTACCTATATTTTTATCATTATATTTTTGCACAATGCATGTTCTCAGATGCACTCTTTGAAGCAGGAGGTATTTTGTTTGTTTGAGGACATTCTTATGACAGTTGTTACTCCTAATTACGATTTGGGTGTGTACATTGGATGTGTCATTTTTAGGTCACTCTGAAGTCTTTGTTACTACTATATATATTTATAATTTCCTAATCATTAGTATTAGCTTATTACTTATAATCTCTCCAAAGTCATATCTAGTTGTCTTAGGATGGTCCTTATGCTTGTTAATTTTGAAAATTTATCCCTAGTAACCATATGTAGCATATTTGAATTTAGTTAGATCTAAACTAGCTACTTAAGTTTATTAGACAACTAGTTAGAATCATACTCATAATGATTAACACATTTAACAATTTTAAGTAACATCATAATCAAGGGCACCTAGCATCCTCTGATGTAGATGGAGAAGCAAGCATGTAATCTACATCATCATCTACATTCTCTTCACTTTGCATCAAGCATCAAAATTGTGCACTTTTCAAAATCTTCTCCATGATAGGTTCCTATTTTTCCATTCTTTCTTTTAGTACTTGATTTTCTTGATTCTTTTTCTCAATCTCTTCTTCTTTTCTTTTAAGAGCAGAATCCTTTGCCTTGACATCTTCCAAAAGTTTGTTCTTGTCTTTGTAAGGGCCTCTAATATCTCTAAGCTTCACTCCACCACCATAGCTAGGAGCATATCCCCTAGTTCGAGTCACCCCATGCACATATTCAGCCACCTAAACATGAGTAATGGAGGGTTCGACAGCTTGGACCTCAATAATTTGAGCCTTCAAGACAAAGAATATTAGTTAGAGAATTATATATATATATATATATATATAGAACTAATAAAATGAATGATATATGGAAAAAGATGTACATGGATGTCTGCAACCTCAACTGTAGCTATTTCTTCACCCTTTTTATGGCATTCAAAATAAACAGTGCCATAATTTGGATTTTTTCCATCTTTTCCTCCCTATATAATATAACATTTATCTATAAGGATTAGAAACAAGGCAAAAATAGTGTGTTGGAAAACTTTGTATCTTGCTCTTTATAGGCAAATACATATAATATATACCATATCATAGGCAATCTCTCGATAAGGTTTGATGCCACTGCGATGAAGACATTTGTTGTCCATCATCAAGCGTTTGTTTATATTTCTTTGGCTCATTTCCTGTGCAAATATATTGTATTCTATGATAAATAAGAGAAGAATAATTATCAAGGTAATTGAATATATAAATATTTCTAATCAATTATTCATTAGTGATTTACCAAAAACTTTGGACAATGATAGTAACATTTCACCAGCCACTCCCAATCGGATTGCTCCTCAATCGTAGTTGGTTTAAGATTCAATTATTCATGAATATCCAAGCCTTTAATAGTTTCGTGATTTTCTCCCCTCCAATTGTTCCACAAGTCTTTCATGTGATGAAAAGTAGAATTTTTGTAATTCTCCATGTTATCATTGGAGAACTTTTCCTAGAACACAAAAGTAATGAATCCAAAGGAACTAAGAATTAAAAAGTCAAAGGAAACTATTATACGGAAAAAGAGAAAATTTTTGTAGTAGCACAAGTAAAAGTAAATGAAATATCAAAATGAATACTTAAAATTAATTACTGTCATTGTAGCCCATAGGTGGTCCTTGTGTCTTTGTTCAACTGAATCCTAAGATTGGATTCGAATAGGTATTATGTTATGATCACTGACTAATTTACTTATGTGCCTACTCCACTCATGGCTATTATCTCTAGCAATATGACCATTAAAAAAAGTCACAGGTAGCTTGTTTCCACCGCTAAATCTTGTCACTTTTTGACACCTATTTCTACCTCAAGGCTTCCAAATATTTTGAGTACAATTATCTATTACATAAAAGTATTAAAAAAAGTGACCAAGAATTAAGTAAAATAAAAATAATAAAAAACTTATTGTGTCAAACCTCCACTTGTAAACTTCACATGAGAAGACTGGAAGACATTTTCAGCATTGGCATGATTATTTCCACCTAGGGCAATAGTTGTTTCGCCTTGCGGAGCAGTATCCTCATTGACTAATGGTGGAGGGGGTCCCTTTGAGTTACAGGGACATTAGTAGTGCTGGACAAGCGTTTAGTGCCAGCTCTTGAAGTTGATGATAATGGGGGAACATCATTTGTCTTATCAATGGCTTGAATGTTACCACCGATTGTAGAGGATAGTCGAAACGTCTTCAATCCTAGTCTGCAGCCGTGCCCCTTGCCAATAGCATTCAATTGACCCGGTGATATATACCGAGGTTGGTTAATCTTTGATTTAATTGGTGACACCATTTCCTTGAAACCTACAACCACACTATTAATATAAACAATTAGATTCTATAAAACATCATTTGGTAGAAGATATTGTCCCCTATCTTCATCAGCATCATAACACATTGGCAAAATAGAGTATTTAAGACACTGCATTAAACACAAAAATTGCGAGTTAAAAAAAAATATCTCATTTTGAGAAAATCAAGCTACTAGTAGCAAGTATACAAAAATACATCACTAAGCACTATTATAAATCTCAAGGATGGTTCAAGTTTATATGCATAAGTCTTCATTCGATTATAATGTATTCACAATGAACCGCTGATAGATTTTTTAACATAACATGCCAACCCTTGTTAATGTTATCTTCAATATAAAATGCTTGTGATGCTTGAGTTACTAGAACAAAAGGTTATGTAGTTTTCCAAATACATCTGTAATCAATACTTGTGAACCCATAATTATCTTCCTTTACTCCCTTAACTTTATCAGCTACATCAAACCAATCACATCGAAACAAGAATAAGCATTTATTACCCAAATACTGCAATTCAATAATCTCAGTCAATCGACTATAGTAATCAATGGATCCACTGCCATCATCACCAACCACAACCACTCCACTACATTGTGACCTTGTTCTTTCCTCGTGAGATGTAGTGGGGAATAGATATCCATTTACTACATAGCTATAAAAACATGTCACATATTTTGACAGGCCATGTGACAATGAGAGTAAGGCTTCTATCTTCTCGCTTTTATCCATTTCATATAAATATGCAACCTAATAAATATAATGTTTATTATAACCTATTCTTACAAACCCAATGATCTAAATGAACTTACATTACTATATATATTGAATATTTAATAGCATGGAAACCTTACTTTTTTGTTAAACCACTCAATAAATATTCTATTCCATTCATTAGAAGACACTTGTGGTGGATTGTCTTCTTGGTTTTGATAATACATTCTACAATAAAAAAAGATGTATCATATGTCTAATACATGCCTTTGAAACAAATAGATAGAAAGGAAAGATTTTTTAGGTATGACTTACTCAAGAAATGGTTGAACTTCTTCAAAATTGTTAAGAACATATATATGGGCTCTCTAATTCATCTACATCTAAGTCTCTGGTTCTACCACTTCCTAGCCCTATTCCCTTGTAATAAAAGGAATATAGTTCCGTAGAGACATTCACATCATCATCATAATTTTGATCAAGGCGGTTAAACTTAGTCTCTACTTTATTCAAATATCTTGAACAAAAAATTCATGCATTCTTCTGCTATATACCCTTCTGCAATAGAACCCTCTAGACGAGCCATATTATGTATATAAGACTTCAGAGTATACAAATTCCTTTCCACTAGATACATCTAATGTGAATGTATAGGTCCACATAACATAGCCTCATATGCCAAATGAATTGACAAATGTAACATCGCATCAAAGAAAGATGGTGGGAAAATCTTCTCTAACTTATAAGGGGTTATTGGAATTTGGTCTTCAACACACCTCAATTCTTCCATATTCAAAATTTTCAAACCTAAATCCTTGAAAAATATAGACAACTCAAGAAGTGGTTCATACACATCCTCTGGAAGAAGGCCACGCAATGCAAGAGGAAGAATATGATGCAAACGAATATGATGGTCATGGCTCTTTAATCCAGAAATCTTATTCTCTTTCAAGTTTACACATTGTGAAATTTTAGAAGCAAAACCATATGGAACCTTCAAATTCTTTAAAAAGTTGCAGAATTTATGTTTTTCCTCTCGAGATAAGGTGAAATGAGCATCAGGCAGTAATATTTTATGACCATTTGTGATAGGATGTAACTCTAGCCTAATACCCATTGCTTACAAATCAAGATGAGATTTATAGTTATCCTTCATCTTATTTGGTACATTAATTAGTGTTCTAAGTATGCTATCACATATATTTTTTTCAATGTGCATTACATCTAGGGTATGCCGTATCAAGTGGTGCTTCAAATATGGGAGCCTAAAAAATATACTCTTCTTGTTCCAGTTATCTTGCCTCTTCTTATGTGAGACCTTTCCTTTAAAGGCATGATATTTACTTAATATGATGTCTTTAAGATCTTGCACTTGGTGAAGAATCTCTTCACCTATCAGAGGCTTTGGAGGTGTTCCCTTTTCTATAGTACCATCAAATAATATTTTCTCTCTTCTCCATCTATGATTATTTTTCAAGTAGTGTCAGTAACCCATAAAGCATTCTTTTCCTCCATTAACTAGTCTCAAAGAGTGAGTATCCTTATTGCAAACAGGGCAAGAAATTTTTCCCTTTTTCCTCCATCCAAACAATATTCCATATGCAGGAAAATCATTTATAGTCCACATAAGAGATGCATGGAGATTGAAACTTTTACGCTTTGATGCATCATATGTTTGGACACCATTATTCCACAAGTCCTCTAATTCATTGATTAGAGGATGTAAATATACATCAATAGCATCCCCATGACCATTGGGACCTAAAATAAACATAAAAGAAAGAAATTTTGATGACATGGATATCAATGAGAAGCAAACACAAAACGTGATTTTTTGATATCATAATTTAGAATGGTTAATGAAAGTTGAAAGTCAATCGCAAACCTAGAATGAGCATGGAAAACAACATACTTGGTTCCTTCATGTACAACGAAGGAGGCAAGTCGTATGGAATAAGGGTCACAAGCCACATACCATATGATGGTCTCGCATTGTTGAACGGTTGAAAACCATCACTAGCTAACCCAAGTCTAACATTCTAAGGTTCAAAAGCAAAATTCGGATTGAGCTCATCATGTTTTTTCAATGCTAACCCATCAGTTAGATGCCTCAAATCTCTATCATTATCTTTATCATAATGCCATCTCATTAGAGATGTCATCTTAATGGAGATAAAAAGCATCTGAAGTCGAGGTTTTAGTGGAAAGTATCTCAATATCTTAACAGGTACTTTTTTTCTTTTGCTTTTAACTTATCTTCCCCACTATGCTTGATATGTTGCCATTTTAAAGCTTTGAAAATTTTACATTTCTCTAGATGAATATCTTCTTTCCAAAATAGCATACAATCATTCACACATGCATCAATCTTCTCATATGAAAAGCTAAGATCTTTAATTATCTTTTTTGCCTTCTAATAAGAGTCGGGTAATGTTGAATCTTTGGGCAATAACTCTTGTTTCAACAATTTAAGTAACATTGTGAAATAACGATTATTCCATTTGCCAGTACTCTTCACATGAAGCAATTGAATTAAGACAGACAATTTAGATCCCTTAGAACCCTCATAAAGAGGTTATTGGAAGTAATTTAACAAACTTTGTTCTTTTGCCACTTCAAAGTTGGGTTCTTCTTCATGGTTTAGGGATCCCATATTTTCCAAATTAGGCTCAAGATTCCAAGAATGGGGATACCTATCTTCTAAAAGTTCCACTATCTCGTTATCACTATCATCATAGTCATCTTCATTCTCATTATTTTGAGGATCCATATTGATTTCAGAATGTTCCTTGTGTCCTTCTTCACCATGATGAAACCATAAACTCTAATATCTCATAATCCCAAAGGTCATCAAGTGTGCTGTCACAGTATCACGAGTTCTAAAATCAGTGTTAACACAATTGAAAAACGAACATCTAATTAAATTTCTATTGATTTTTTGAAATGCATAGTTCAAGAATTCTTCAACCCTGGTAAAATATGCTAGATCATGAAAACAGTCATCAATAAGGCCAATCCATTCCTTATTGGATGTCATTTTCTAAAGGAAAAAAAGGGCATAAACATAATAATTAGAAAACAATTGCCAATTAGATAAAACATGCACACTATTATTTTGAAGAATACACGATTAGGATTACAAAATATAACACCAAAAATCATTAATAAAGTATTAATGAAAGAAATAGAAAGCACAAAAGCACACCAATTATATCATATTTGGTTTATTGTTGATAAAATAATGTCAATGTTGATCATCATCATATTCTTTATCTAATTTTATAAACTTGAATGATTATAAAATTCTTAAATGAATTAAAATAGAAAATAATCTAAGGACATAAAAAAGAGATTATACAACAATATAAAGTAACGAAGAAAACCTTCGGCACCACCATCCATCAAAACCCTTCCTAATATTTTACTTTCAAGATAACATATATTGTATACTCAATTGATTAACATAATAAATAAAAGATCCAATTTAACATAATTAGGGGTTTTTAGCCCTGACTGCAAATTTGATCAAATCTTGCTAAAATATTTAAATTGACATGTCAAAAATGAAATTAAACATAATCTTTGCAAAATTATATAATCAATTGAATAAAATAACTCGATTACACGATCCAATTTAAATCAGCAAGAATTTTGACCTAAGAATCGAAATCCGATTAATTTCGCACAAAATTTTCAAATCGACAGCTCTAACATGAAATTAGATACATTTTAAAGCATATTGTAAATTTAATTTATCTAAAATAGCTTAATCGGATAAACCGATTAATTCGGATATAGCTAGGTCACAAATCCAATTTTCACAAATCAACCAAACCAATACAATTAACCATTCCAAATCACTCATACAACACACACACACACATATAATTAAACAACTAAATTATCTTAGCATAAGCTAATTCATTTAAAATTAATCAAAACAGAAGTTAGGGTTTGAGTATTTATACCAAACGAATTAATGTGAAATTGGAGGGAGTGAGATGTGCTGGAGCTTTGTTGGTGGTTAAGGACCACTTGCCAATGACAAGAAGCGATGGAGGCGGACAGGTGGTAGTGCACCGCGGCTGTCCTCATGAGTTACTGGCGGCTACTGTTGTTGCTCCGCAGATCCTCGCTGCTGCTGCGCTGGAGGATGATGGCGATGAGCTAGAGCAGGGGTGGTGGTGTGCTTGAGCGGTGGTGGCTGGTGTGGTGGTATGGCCTAGGTTGAAGGCGCAGAGCAAGAAGAGGCAGGGGTCAGGCTTAGATATGCACTAAGCATATTGGCCAAAAAATTGGAAAGATATAAGGGTGGGGGTATTGTAGGCGTGCGGGAGAGATTTATTTATTTATTTATTGAAATTTTAAGGAGTTGAGCGGTTTAAGTGTTTTTTTATTATATTTTTTTTTTGGGATTTTAGAGATTTGAAAAAAAATATTAATAATTAACGACCAAAAATTATATTAGTCGTAATAGATATATCAACAACGATGACTTTTGATAGTGGTCGTTAATAATATATCAATAACGACCAAAAAAATTGATAGCTAAATTGGTCGTTAATGCACTAGTTTGTTTAGTGTTATGAGTTCTACCCATTTTTTAACCCATATCACAAGTTCTTCTCGATCAGAAAATATTTGTTCTATTATAAAAAATCTCTGATAATTTTTAGTTATAAAATATGTATTCTCCATATCCTAGAAAAAAAGAGTTTACCACAATAATATAATAAAAAGAAGTATTAATTTCATCAAACCAAATTTATCGACATAATTTACAATACTAAGAAAATAAGTTTTACCTCTTCGTCTAAGTTGTAATTAATATTGGGAGAATCCATTTATATATCTTCTGTGTATCCATAGTTTGTCAATATTGTAAATCTATTATCGTAGTACGATGAGGTTGTGACTCTATCTTCATAGTTCATTGGAATTCCGAACTCATCGTAGCTTATCGGAGTTCCAAACTCTTCGTAATTTGAAGAACTTCTAAATTTATTATTCATTGTGATTGTTTAAAAAAAATTGTAAAATTTTATCTAAAGATTCAAAGAATTTCTACGCTAAAAAATAAAAACAATGAAGATGTTCGTTTATATAGAAGGGTTCGGACAGAAACCAAAATAATTATACATATACCTATGTTACACCCTATATTTCTGACATAATTTTTTTGCGCCCTACTTCGACCATAATCATATATTTTGTATAATAATTTTGATCTGAAAAGATTCGCGGTAAAGTAATGAGAATGAAAAATTTTAACACTTATTTGTAAAAGAAAGAGATAAAAGAAACGATTCTATATCTATATATAATTTATATATTATACATATATTTATAATAGATATTCGATAGAAATGGAATATAAATTATTAGATATTTTTATTTATAAATAATTTAAATTAGATTTTTTTTGAATATTTAGGGTGGGAATGACATAATATGATGGTTCTAGTTAGGGCTGTTCATGTTATCCGATATCTGTTTATCCGATCCGATAACCGAAGCGATCCGATCCGAAAAAGCAAACATCCGATCCGATTTTTTTTTCAAATCAAATATCCGATCCGGTCAACGAAAAGTCAAACAAATCAAATATCCGATCCGACAAATACAAATAATATCCGATCCGAAGAAAAAATATTTATATATTTTTTATAATTTTTTATTTTATATATAATTGTATATAAATAAATTTAGATGTGTCTGTGTATAATTTTTACTTACTTTATTTATTATTTGAGGCAAAATTTAATTTAATTAAAATTATATTTTTAATATAATCCCTTTTTAGATATTTAAAAATAAAAATAAAAATACTCTGCATACCGATATACTCCATCCACTCCTTTCTTATTTTATTTTAATATTGGATATTTGTTGAGTAAGTCGGATATTTGCTAAGCGAATCGGATATTTGCTCAGCATTCGCTCAACAAATCGATAATATAAATATATTTGTCATTTGGTAATTTTTTTTATATTTGAAATTGTATTCGAATAATATCGATATATTTGATATCCGATGATATCCGATCCGAAAATTCAAATATCCGATCTCCGGATATCTGAAGTTTCAAATCAAATATCAAATATCATTTTTAGATATCCGAAATTTCAAATATCCGACAATCAAATATCCGAAATATTGGATATTTGAACCGTGAACAACCCTAGTTCTAGTAGAAACGACAATTTACCGCTGCTTGGAGCATGGGAACAACAATAATTGTCGTTGCTTGGCCTATCAAAACGACACCATCTGCCGCTTGGAGTATGTCTACGACACCAGCTGCCGGTGTACTTTCGCCTACTTTTTTCCACGAAGTAAACATGTACGCTCCAAATAACAAAGCCCTTTTATGTGGTAGCATCTTGGATAGTGTGTACTTTTGAAGGGATTCTCTGAAGCAATATTCGAGTATATTTTAAGAGAAGGTAACAAAGCAATTGATAAAATCTCTCTATTCGGTTTAACATTAAGTTGGGTTTATTTTACTTTTTTATGTATGCCCAAACTTCATGTTTTCTTTTGGTTCGTAATGATGCTAAAGGAGCTTACTTTTAGATAGTATTTTAGCCTTGTTTACCCAAAAAAAAAGAAGGTAATATTGAAATTCTTTAAAAAAAAATATTTTTCAAATTCAAGGAATAATCAAATACAATGAGTGCTATGTGTAAATACATAGCTAGATTTTATACCTCTTTCTTATGGCATAAATTTTATTATTATTATTATTATTATTATTTCCCTAAATTGAAAATATTTTTCAAGATCAATGAATAATCAAACACAATGAGTGCTATGTTTGAATACATAAAAGAAATATTAATAAGAAAAAAAAACTTAGAAATATTTTATATCTCTTTCTTGTTCAGGAAACTTTTTTTTTGATAGATAAGGGAGTAATCCCAAGAAGCAACAACATCCTTACAAAAAAACTTCAACATTGTGGACCATTTTCTGGATATAATAAGGAAACTCACGTCTATTCGCCTTAATCCAAGAGTCTATCCTAACTTTAATAAGCAGGAGAAGCCACCTATCGCACACTTTGTAGTTATCAAACACGACTCTATTTCTATACTCCCATATGACACCAACTATAGCAAAGAAAGTCGTACGCTAGAGATCCCGCCTCATCCCGACTCCTATGAAGCCAAACCACGCATAAGCATGTGTATCAATAGATTCTGACATCACCCATGTAACACCAAGCCACTCACTGATTGCGTACCACATATTTCTTGCTATAATACAGTGAAGAAACACATGGTCCACCGATTCTCTTTCAAGCAAACAAAAGGGGCACCCTGTGTCCTCCAAATCCACAAGATGTAATCTAGCTAACCTATCCTTGGTATTAAGTCTCTGTTGGACCGCAAACTAAGCGATAAGTTCAACCCTCGCAGGGGCAAGCCCGCTCCAGATGAAACTGAGATCAAGGTTAGTAGGTCTGTCCCCAACAGTCTTCTGCATCGCTGCCATACAAAACGATTTGACGGAATACGACCCATCCTCCTCGAGAGCCCATCGAAACTTGTCCTTCCTTTCTCTACTCAAGGGATGACGGTTTATAGCCCCTTTCATATGCACCACTGACTCGCTCTCCCACTCAAAAAGAGGTCGTCTCCATCTGAAGATCCATATCCACTGATTCCCTTCCCATCGCCCCATGTCGGCAATCTTCCCCTCCTGTTGGCTAGAAACACTGAAAAGTCTAGGGAAAGTAGCACTGAGTGCTCCTGATCCTGTCCAATCATCATGCCATAAGCTAACGGTTTTTCCATCTCCAACAACTAAGGACAACCCCTCTCTTATGACGGGGTCCCTACTGCCCCCATTAATTATATCAACCCACGGTGACCACCCTCGTTGATTCTCCAAGCAAAGCCTACTTCCACTTCTGTCCCCATAGTGAATTGAAGATATCACATTCTTCCATGCAACTCCATCAACCGAATAATACCTCCACCACCATCTAAATAACAAAGCATTTTTCATCATGGTGAGATCCCCCACGCCAAGACCACCTAAGCCTTTGGGTCTTTGGATCACACTCCATCTGACCAATGGTAGTCTTTTCCGATCTCCATTCTGCCTCCAAAAAAAGTTACGCTGGATGCTAATAATTTCTTTGACCACGCCCTTTGGGATCCTAAACAGACTCATAAAATACATGGGAAGGCTGTTAAGGACACTTTTGATCAGAACCAATCTCCCTGCTCTAGAAAGAATCTTCGATTTCCATCCTGCTAACCTCTGTTTCACTTTATCGATCACCGGCTTCCAAGTTTGACTTCTTCCCCCTTTTTCCCCCAAAGGAAGGCCCAAGTACATAGTAGGTAACTTGCCGATGGTACATCCAAAGATCTCCGCTGCCTCCCTTTGGAAATGATCATCTACTCCGAGGCCTATAAGCTCTGTTTTCTCAAAATTCACCTCCAGGCCCGATAATAAGAAAAAGCAATCTAGCAGTCTCCTCCAATTTCTTATATTCTCAGAAGAAGCCCTACAGAAAATCATCGTATCGTCAGCGAACTGAAGATGAGTTACATGACACCTGTGCCTACCAACTTCCAAACCTTGAATCAGCCCTTTATCAACACCTCTACTGATCATCTGACTAAAGGCCTCCACTGCAAGTACAAATAAGAACGGAGATATCGGATCCCCTTGTCGAAGTCCCCTACCCATAAGAAAAGGAGGAGTAGGGGTCCCATTCACTAGGATCGATATACTGGCAGTCGAAATACACTCCTTGATCCATCCCCGGAAGACACCACCGAAACCCATAATCCTCAACATACCATCCACAAAATCCCATATGATACTATCATAAGCCTTCTGAAAATCCAGCTTAATCATAACCTCTTCTAATCCTCTTGTCCTCCAAGACCATTGCACAACTTCATTAGCTATCAAAGCCCCATCCAAAATAATCCGTCCTTCTATGAAGGCTGTTTGAGACTCCCCAATCAGATCATCAACCACAAGCTTCAATCTCTAGGCGATAATCTTTGAAATCACCTTATAGATGCATCCAATCAGACTAATGGGTCGAAATTGGCTCACCTCTTCAGCATCATCCACTTTAGGGATCAAAGTTACCAATGTTGTGTTGATAGAGGTCAGAAGTCTGATGCTCCTGAAAAAGTTCAGAACCACCTCTGTAAACTCCTTCCCTATTACGCCCCCACATCTTCCGGATGAAGCCCATGTGATATCCATCGTACCCTGGTGCTTTCAGGGGATCACATGCCCACACTGCCTTCTTAACGTCCTCCTCCAAAGGTATACTATCGAGCACCGACCTTTTCTCCGTTGTTAACTTACTAAACCCTTCCTCACTGAGTTCTACAATGGGGCACTCCTGCTGCGCAAACAACCACTACTACGGAAATAGAAAATAATAACGGGACATTAATAACGGTGGTTCAAAAACCGTCATCAAATGCGTGAAAATTAATGCGCGGGAAGTTTTAATAACGGTTTTAAGTAATAACCGTTATTAAAAGTTTCAATAACGGTTCAAACAAGAACCGTTGTCAAAATTGGCCAGGTTTTAATAACGGTTCCTGTAATAACCGTTATTAAAATTAAATCATGTTTTAATAACGGTTCTTACAGGAACCGTTATTAAAAGTTCCTTTTATTTCGTTCGATCTTCTCTTTCGTGCCAAATATTTCAGACTCTGCCGCTTCCCTCTCGTACTCTCGTACTCTCTTTCTCTTGCGAACCCTTGCACCACCGCTCCCGCTCCTCTGAATTAAGGGAAATCGTCGCACCGCCATCTCTCCACCACCCATCTGCCATTCTTGCGAACGTAGCCAGCATTTGTACCTTCGTCGTTGCCGTTCTCAACTTGTACGCCGTAGCTCCCTTTACGTATGTGTTTTTCTTCCTTCATTGCTTAATTTGTCTCTACTGATATGTATATATATATAAATCCATGCCTGTTGCACCGAAGAGGTTGTGTTTGATGTGTTGTTCAAAAATCTATTGTTTGATGTGTTGGTGAAAAATTTTGCTGTGGCCTTTTCTGATTGTGGCCGGCCGAGACCTTAATTTATATATATATATATATATATATATATATATATGTGTGTGTGTGTGTGTGTGTGTGTGTGTGTGTGTGTGTGTTTATAATTTATTTTATAAAAATATGTATTATTATTTTAAGAGAATATACAAGCCTAAAATATATATTATTATCATAAGATATGTACGTTCTAAGTATAAAATTAAGGTGTATATATTTTTTCAGCTAGCACTCACATTATTATGCAGATCATGTGTATTTATATGCTTTTTTTAATATATATTTTGTAAGACGTGTATTTATATTCCGTAAAATGTGTGTTTATATGTTTTCTATTATATGTATATATATTTATAATATTTTTATATATAAGATGTGTATATATAATCTAAAATAATTGTGGTTAGGGTTAGGGTTGGGGTTAGGGGGAGGGTTAGTGTTAGGGTTAGGGTTAGGGTTAGCTATAGGTTTAGGATCATTATTTTATGAGGTTTAGTGTTATTTTTTATTATAATTTATTAGGGTTAATTATTGTTAGGGTTACAGCCGTATATTGTGACCGACCGAAAATTACTACTATACAAATTAACGCCACATTTCATTCACCGTCGGTCTCGAAAAGGCGGAACTAATGGAGAGTTCGAGTCAAAATCCGCGGATTCGTATCTGAATACGAGGAAGTGCTCGATGGCGATGGAATTGTGTGTGACGAAATCTTCCCATCCGTTTTGAAACCAGACTCTGCCTTCTTCCTTAACTAGTTGTACTGGCCATTTTGCTCCGTTCGGGACGTTGAGGTATGCATGAGTGGGGAGATCCTTGCCATGGTTCTTCACGAATTTTTCTGGAAGTGCCTGTGATCACAAATGCAAGGCAGAGATTCCACGCACCGTTCAGTTTCCAAAAGTTTACTATAGGCTCCTTTCGGTATGTTTTTGGAAAGTTTCAAGTAAAAGGAAAAAAATAAATTGGGCTAAAAATGACATTATTTTTTTACTTTAAATTATGATTTCTTCCAAAATTTTCTAACAAAAATCAAAATAACATTTTTATTGCTTAAAAAGATGGTATGGAATAAATTTTAAGGAAGGGTCTCCCCACTCATGCATTTGTGATCATAGGCACTTCCAAATAAATTCGTGAAGAACCATGGCAAGGGTCTCCCCACTCATGCATACCTCAACGTCCCGAGCGGAGCAAAATGGCCAGTACAACTAGTTAAGGAAGAAGGTAGAGTCTGGTTTCAACATGGATGGGAAGATTTCGTCGCACACAATTCCATCGCCATCGGGCACTTCCTCGTATTCAGATACGAATCCGCGGATTCCGACTCGAACTCTCCATTAGTTCCGCCTTTTCGAGACCGACGGTGAATGAAATGTGGCGTTTGTATAATATTGGTACATTATGGAAGAAGGCTAGAGCAACAAAAGATGGATATATTAATGAAGATGTAGATGTTGCAGCGACAAAAATTGTAAGTTTGTAGATATTTGAAACCCTGCTTACTTTTCTTTTAGAAAACTATTATATTATGCTTATTCATGTAAGCTAATTTTACATATATTATATACATTACAGGACGAACTTCAAGCGTCAGATGGTGAGGAGGGGGTAGACCAATATAACATTGTATCACAGGCTATAGGAATTGTAGAACACCCTGGAAGACACAGGGGTCTTGGATTAGGTGTTACGAAAACGAGCGTACGTGGTCGATCTCGTAGTTCTCGTAACGGTTTTAATAACGGTATTAGGTAGCGATCTATTTATTCTACATGCATTTTCAGGTTTGTATTTCGTCTACATCTTTCGGTCTTCCAGCCTAGATTTGTGAACTCTTTACTTTGGGGTGTAGAGCTACCAAGTTGTGGTATGCCCACTAATTTTTATTCCTAAGTATAGTTGGTGTATTGAGACATTGGTACACTTATAGATTGATTGAAATTATGGTGTGATTGCAGATTTGGTATGAATTGATGTTGTTTTACATTGCAGATTTGGTAATTGTTTGAACATACAATTGTGTATGTGGGCAGGAACAAAAGAGAAATTAAAAAAAAAACATATAGTTTTGATAATGGTTCTATGAAAACCGTTATTAAAGCATAGGTTTTAATAACGGTTTCCCATAGAACCGTTATTAAAAACCGAGGCTTTAACAACGGTTTTGTCATAGAACCGTTATTAAAAATTCAGGTTTTAACAACGGTTTCTCATAGAACCGTTATTAAAAACTCAGGTTTTAATAACGGTTTTGTTTAATAACCATTATGAAAAGCTCCTTTTTAATAACGATTTTTACTTAAAAACCGTTATTAAATATGAAATTTACGCGCATATGCGCGGGTTTTTGTGTATTTTTCATGACGGTTATGAACCGTTATTAAAGATTTAATAACGGGCGATTCAATAACGGTTGAAAATCGTTATTAAAACTATAAAATAACCGTTATTAAAACTCCTTTCCGTGGTAGTGAACCTCTTATAAAAAGAGGTCACGATCGCCCTAATCTCAGCCGAATCAGTGTACACTTTCCCGTTGTGGATAAGTCTACTAATAAGATTCCTCCTTCTCCTAACTGCTGCGATCGCGTGGAAGTACTTCGTGTTCCTGTCTCTCTCCTTAAACCCTCTAACCCTGGATATCTGCATCCAATAAGCCTCCTTCCTCTTGTGCCAAATCCATAGCTGCCTTTGTAGTGCCGCCCTCCTAGCCAGCTCCACTTCATCAACCAACCCTCCAAGACTAGTGTCATCCAGCTTGCTCATCTCTGCTTCGAACAATTTAATCTTCGCCTCAAAATCCCCGAAGTTCTCCTTATTCCACCTCCTCAGCATTCCTTTCATTGCCTTCAATTTTTCATGACAAGATCCCTTTTTCAAACTATCCCAGCAACTAGCCACAAACCCATGGAACTGAGGGTGCGTGAACCACATATCCCATGATCTAAAAGGGATCGGCCCTCTCCCAGATCTCGACAGTCTAAGTGCGATAGGATTATGGTCCGAAAGAGACTGACCAAACCCTATACATCCAATATCGGGGCAAGACACCAACCACAAGGATCCACCAGAAACCTATCAAGAAGGCTAGCAGAGTTTGCGTTGTGCCAAGAGAACTTCAGATTTGAAGGCTTCAACTCGACCAGGCCCATCTTGTCAATCCACTCGTTGAACTCCTTGACGCTACTACTATCCACTCTTCCTCCTTTTCTTTCTTCGCATGATCTAACCTCGTTGAAGTCCCCCATGACTATTAGGGGGCCCCCACAACTCTATCCCACCGTCCATAATTCCTCCCACAGCGCCCTTCGGTCCCTCGAGTTCAGATTTCCATACACTAATAATATCCCACAGTCAGCGTCAAAAACTCGAAGCCGCCCTTCTAACAGAATCCATCTGCTTCCACTTCTAGTACTTCTTTCCACAAAAAACTGAGTGTTCCACCCAATAATCAATCCCCCACTTCTACCCTGTGCCTCTGAGTCCCTCCATTCGATCCTCCCGGAAGTCCACACCTTGTTTTTCCAGGAATCCCTCACGATATGATGTTTTGTTTCCACCAGGCCACACACCCACGGGTTATGTTTCGCTATCAAAGAATGAAGACATGACATCTTTCCTGCTGCCCCAATCCCCCTTATGTTCCAACTAATAACAACCATTAAATGGATCCTACACCCCTTATCGCCCTTGATCTCGCCTTTATAATTTCCTACTCTTCCTTTGGCTTCTTCTGAGTACCCGCAATTTTTCCACACACTTCGTCTCTTCTTTGGAAGAGAGGCCAATTTCCTTCCCAAATTTCCAGCATTCACTAGCTTCATCTAACCCCTCCTCATCTACCTCCCCCCTTTCATCTCCCTTTCCTCCCATTCGAGCTTCTCTACCATGTCCTTCTGATGCTACCTCGAGTATTATTCTTCCAAATCCGGGTGGGGGGCTGTCCATAATAGAGTTTTCACCTGCCCCTCTCTTTTCCTCCTCCTTATCTCCTTGCCTATCACCTTCAACTCCAACCCATGTCCCTCTCCTTCCCGGTCCTTCCCCTCTTTTGCACCTTTCCATCAACTTCCTCTCTTCCTCCAAGCTATGGTCTACCCCTGCAAAAGTAGTGGCTGTAGAATCGGCCGACTCCTCCCCTTCATCCCCAGCTACCGCATCCCCAAACACTACATCCGCACATCTCATCATTTCCCCCCGGCCAGCGTAGCACCCGATCCCGTATTCTGCCCCTCCAATCTCAATTACCCTTCTACCGGTATCCTCCCCTTCACTTTCCAGTCCACACTCGTGAACATGTAGCCGCCGCACTTTCACTTCCCAAGGCCTGCTCGTACTCATTTCCTTCCTTGCGTCACTGTCGCAAACAGCATGCAGAAGCTCCTCCTCTCCCCATCGAGTACGCTTCTCCCTTTCCAAGATAACCGATCCTTCTCCCTCATTTTCATAGGTCAGCAGCAGACCCAACGGCGCCTCCTCCTCCCTCGGCCTCTCCACCTGCTTTGGAACTATGCACGACTATTCCCCTCCCTTTCCATCTTCCCTGTGCGTCCCTTCTTCCCCTGATCTTTCATCTTCCTCGTCGGAGTCCGACATGCCCGGCCAGAACGAACTCGTGCGATACGTCGTCTTCTTCCCAGGTGACCGATGTTGCCCAATCTCCTGCACATGCACCAATACTTTCTTGTCGTTGATGGCTAACTCCAGTTGTTCCCTAATCTCCCCCAATACCGGCGTATCCACCACCGCCCTAGTAACTTCCATGGACTCACCAAAGTCCTCCCGTTCTTCCCAGCAGACCCACCGTCCCCACGGCACCATAATCTGCCTCACCACCCCTTCCTTCCACGCCACAACCGGTAGCCCGCGGATTTCTACCCTAGCTCTTCTCACACGACACGCATCCTCCATCTTCCACTCCCGCACTACTCCGAAGGTTTCCCGTAACAGACTACCTTCCTCCATGGAAACCTGGGCTGCTTCCACAGATTCATAGGTAAGGAGGAATTTAAAACGTCCAAGGTCTCTTACCTTACATAGGGTGCTCCAGGATGCCATCAATCTTTGGATGATTAGGTCCGGCATCAAGGGTCGCGCCGATTCTACAACAACGCTCCGTTCCAGCCATTCGACCTCCTCATTGTCGACCTACATCTAAAGAGTCCTCCTGTCGCCTCTCCCTGTTGCAACGGTCGCATATGATCTTTCATCTCTCCATGCATCTTTCCATCTCGAAATTCTAGTCCTGCTCGTCTCCCCACTTCTCCTTGCCGAGCCATTACTCCCCACCTGTCCAGACTCACCAAACCGTGCCTCCTTCACGTACAGCTTCGAGTCATGCAGCAGCATTCCATTGCACTTCCGAACCGCTTCTATCGCCTCTGATTCCAATCCAAACCGCACAAATCCAAACATGGCCTTTGTCCCCCGCCTAACCTTCTTGCTGATATAGACGTCCTCCGTCTTCCCAACCCCTGCAAACAATTCTTGTAGCTCACCTCTGCTAACCTCCTCAGCTATGTTATCCACGAACACAGAGAACAGCTGCCTCAGTCGTTTGATTCGATCCCTCCATTTCGCATGGATAGACACCCTCCTGCTTCCATCCAGACGTGTATGGAAGGTATGGTGTGATGTGCTACTGGTATATCTGGTAGAGGGTATGTCTGTAGGAAAGGCCGACGAAGACACTCTATTTGCATGCATGGTCTTTAGGTATCTTCGTGGCTTACTTGCTCCTAATAATAAAATTAGTCTGTGTTGAGATCTTCAAGTTTGTTCAGGAAACTTTAATGAGAACATCTATTTTTATTTTATCTTTTCCGAGATGAAAAAATAATTTTTGACTTTTCATTTTATAAATAGTAAAGACTTGATCACTCCTAACTAATTGAAATGTTCGTTTCCTATGAAAAACTGGAAAAAAAATGAAACATTGTTGAATAATACTTCCTTCATATAAAAAAAGGAATTTATTTTATTATTAAATTTTTATATAACAAAAGTTAATTTAGAAAAGTCAATATTTATTTTTAATTTTTTATCTTTTTATTTATTTATTTATGCATTACACATTTTGTTATTTTTTTAATGAATGATGTAAGTGTACTTTTAAAAGTACTTTTATTAATTTTTTAAAAAATATATAGATTAACAGAATAATTTTTTTTAATAAGGTGAGGGAGTAAACTCTTCCTAATTTGATGATCCACGAAAAAATTGTCGAGAGCAAGGCACCGCACGTCGGCACGAAATAGATTTCTGAGCTTACATTTGATTTTGACTACAGATGTGCACCGAGAAAAGCAGTATTAAATGGAATTCTTCCAAAATCAGGGTTTGACTTTCACAATTGGGTATACATAATCAAAATCAATACGTAGTGGTTAGTGCTACCGTTGACTGAGTAGGTTGGCCCTCTTAAGCGAGATGGTCTAGTCAATTATATATATACTTTACAATCTAGCTGTCTGTCACCGCCTTTGATTTATAATGCAAAAAAATAATGCTGGATCGTAATGTATGACATATCTTTTATAAATAATATTCGTATCGATTTGGGCCGGGACACACCGATCCGAATAACATATGATATATATCAGTAAATCATACAGTTGTCGCGGTCTGGGAAATAATGGTTGAGAATCCAATTTTTAATTTATCCAGTCCAGTATGCAGGCTCCTTCGAGCTGTACTTTGAGGGAAAGATCAATTTACGGGCATAAATATTTGGAATATTCGTTTTGTCCCAGAAAAAAAAAGTTACTATTTGTTTGCTTTTATTATTATTAATGAACATCGATCAAATTGCGACGACCTGGGTAATACTTTAGGTGATGTGACAACGAATTTATATTTAACTTAATATCCTTCTAATAATCATATTGGCAGAAACAATGCCTCAAGAATTCACATCTGACTATTTGAGTTTATTTTCTCAATCGAAGACAAAGTATTGTAATTATTATATTTTTTTCTTCCCTTTTTAGATTTAAAATCGACCCGGACAAAACCTCCAATGATTGGATTCAAGAGGGAGTTGATGTTGGTTATAATTGTTGTGATTAAAAAGAAAAGTATTCGTTAAAAATGAAAAAGAGTACCTTTCTTCCTTGAATGGTAAATGCCACCCGCTTTATGCAGACGGCATGTTATTTTTCCCCTTATGATAGTGATGGCTCCTCCATATATATATGAATATATATGATGATTAAGTCATTTATTTATGAAGTACGTACTATTGTTAATTGTACCTATTATCATTTATAGAGTTTAAATTATTATTACTTTTTATGATACATTATCAAGTATTTTAAAATAAATAAATATGTCTCAAATATTAATACATTTCATCTTTAATTTTATGCAATAGAGATTATTATTTAGTATTTACCACACAAGCGGAGCTTTTGTCTGGTTCGCAACACAGCCTGCGCATACGCTCGCTACGCTACGCTGAGTACAGCTCTTCACACACTACGTATGTGATATGTCATATGTCTATGCATACACAGTCAGAGAGAGACGAAAAGGGAGGTAGAAATACTCGCATTGCCATTTGAAGACTCCCATATTCGTTGAATGTATCTCAGATAGTCAGATACAACTTGGATACAGCTCGAGTAGTACGTACGCTGACCGAGAAATTATATTGAAGTCTCAAAAACCAAAGAATTAATCCAAAAATAAAAATAAAATGTACCCTCTCTTAATTTGTCGCCATGCCTTCTAATAATAAATAAAATAATTTAAACACTTAATTAGTGCACCCTCAGTAGGCACAACACAATACTAATTGCAATCTATAAGGAGATCGATCACCAAAAAAAAAACTTTAAAATTTCAGTTTCGCTCTTTAATTTGAAACCCTATATACAATAATACAAATTTGTACTTGCTCCTCCTCTTCCTCCTGCTGCTTGTGAACTCGTGATTTATATATATATATGAATCCATGGATCTAGCTAGGCTCCCCTGGCCTTGAGGTGCATCGGAGAATTGATCCCACTACTTAAATTCTTCTGTATATTGGGATCTGACGACGAGTAGACAACCGAAGACGATCTTGGCGAGCCGGACCGCGTTTTATCCCCACTGTGACGTGACTTATGCCGACGATGATGATGATGGACCGGAGAATTGCTAGTCCCGTTAATCCTGTCTTTCATGATCTCTCCTCCCGCCGCTTTACGATCACGACGATCCCCATTCATCTGAGGCGGGCTATGACTACTACTATTCTGACGCTGGTCGTGCCTTTGCGGAGCGGTATATACAAACGTCCCAACGGGTATATCCTCAGCCAAGCTCATCAAAGGTTCCAAGGTCTTAACCACAGTGCTGATGGAAGGCCTATTCTTAGGACGGAGACTCAAGCACTGATACGCTAATGCGGCTGCTTTCTGGGCCCCGATTTCAGAATACTGCCCTTCTAACCTTGGATCCATCATACGACTCAATCTTTTCGGATTTGTCAGCTGCGGCCTTGCCCATTCTGCTAAGTTCTGCTCCCTTTGACCACGAGATTTGTCCATCGATCTCCTGCCCGTCAGGAGCTCTAAGAGGACTACCCCGAAGCTATACACATCACTTGCTGCGGTTAGATGACCCGTCATGATGTACTCCGGAGCGGCATAGCCTTGGGTTCCCATGACTCGTGTGGAGACGTGCGTGTCGTCTCCTTCCGGACCGTCTTTTGCCAGACCGAAATCCGAAAGTTTGGCCGTAAAATCCTACAAATTATGAATTAAACGAGGGAGCCCGGTTAGTACGTACGGATACAGACGGATGGAGTGACGCTGGCTAGCTAGAACTTTAAGTTACAACTTAACAACGGACATAATTGATTGGTGAGGAATACGGTGGTGTTGTTGTATGTACTTACAGAGTCTAACAAAATGTTCGAAGCCTTAAAATCCCTGTATATAACGGGCTTTTCTGCTTCATGTAGGAATGCAAGACCTTTAGCAGCTCCGACGGCGATTTTCATCCTCGTCAACCAAGGGAGTGAAGCTGTGAACCCTGCACGGATTAATAAAGCACACCATTAATTTATAACCAAAACTTGATATTTATTTCAAAGTACTGCAACTGTTTATAGAAACTAGTATTAATTAGTCTAATCAGTCTTCAAGTATTAACGGCCGGGGACGTGGATATTTCAAACAACTTAATTGATTCCGGATGCAAGGTACCTACCTACCGGCAGGCGCAGTGGTAAAATAATAGCATTGGTCATATTGTGGATAAACAAACAAACAAACAAAATGGGTGGGTTGGTGATCGGTCCCGAGTGGAAGGAGGGGTTGTGGTGCATTATAATAAATAATAATAGACGCCGGCCAGCTTCATGTCATTCAAGCACGTTGTAGATGAAAAAGACAATAATATATCAGTGATGGATATTTTATTTTATCGATGAAATTCCTCATCCTAGATACCAGCTACTAGTTTACGATCTGAATAGAGAAGGAAAGGGGGCGAAAAGCATTAAGATAAAAATAAAATGATGGGATTAAAGGGTGCCCGATAGGAGAGATTATTTATTATGTAAACATAGTAAACCTAATTTAATATAATTAGGGTATATTTTTAATATATTTTAATAATATATATATATCTCTCAGAATATACGTATTTTAAATATAAATATACTAGATGCACTGGGTGGGCGTAATAATTTCTCACGCCGCGCCGGGATAGTGATCAATTAGACTCCAGGCAGCGGAGCGGGTTCATCGATGGATCGTACAGTCGCACCACCTCCGCTCCTATGATAATTCTATTAAATAGAGCACTTAGTCTTGTCTTGAGATTCCCGATTTCATCAAAAAAAAAAATTTTAATTTGGGCAAATGATTAGACCACCATGTCCTTTTGTGCCGACAGTGTAATAAAGACGTACGTACGTAAGATTTTAAGACCTCCTCCATCAAAGGACAGAATAATCCAAGCTACTACATTTGAGCCAGTAACCTCGGCTAATTGACGCTTCAGGGAACAAAATTATTCCAAGCTACCAACCTAATTCACACCTACCGATAGAAAGCCCCCCAATCATTGTAGTCGCGTAAGAAATGGAATGAGTCGCTAGCAAGCCCCATACGCGTTAACGAATCAATCATTTAATTAAGCAACAAATCAGTGACAAGATGAAAAGTTGAATCGAGAGGAAGACTTACGTCGAAAAAGTTGATTCTCCAAGCTCCCGCGCGGCATGTATTCGTAGACGAGAAGCCTGTGTTCATCTTCACAACAATACCCAATCAACTTCACAAGATGAGGATGCCTCAACTGTCCGAGAAATATCACTTCCGCCTGCACAATCAAATCAATAACGGAATCAATCAACCGACTCACTCATACTACATGTTTAAAGACAAGCAGCGGTACTTAATTAGAAATGAGGAATAATTAAAAAGGGATGAGATAGATACCAGCCACTCCCTATGACCTTGAGATCCGTCTAGATCAAGCAATTTAACGGCAACGGCTTGGGCCTTCAAACCATGTCTGAGCTTATCATCAATAAAACCTTTATGGACAGGCCCGAAACCACCTTCGCCGAGGAAATTACTGGAAGTAAAGTGCTGGGTGATCAATCTCAATTCCTGTAAGGTGAAGGAATAGAGATTGGAACCGGCGAGCGAAACGGACAGGTCTTCGGATAGTGTCGTTGAGTTTGGATTGCTGAGATCGGATAGCACGAGCCTGTGGAATGAACTCTGTTTTCGAATGCTTGACCTCTTCTCTTTCGGCTTCGAGGGGATCCTTCCTAATCCTAATCCTCCCGGCGATGGCTGATGTTGATCTTGATCTGGGACGATGCAGCAGGGGATTAGTAACCTCCATGACATGGCCTTGTTGTTGTTGTTGTTGTTGACCGTCATGACATCTGGTTTTGTTTGTTTAACTTGGTTTTCCTGGTTTTAATTGAATGTGAATGTGAGTGTTCGGGTTATATACGGGTGGGAATGAGGATCGAGGAAGGATTTAAATGGAGGGAGGGAGCTAGCTAGAGTCTAGAGAGGGAGTCGGGAGGGAAGGAGGGAGAGAGAGAGGGAGTAGGGAAAGAAGAGGGGGGGTTCGAGGACTATTTTTCTAATCAACAACTACCCTGCCGCAGTCTCTACGACCAAACAACTATATAGAGAGAAGAGAGGCTTACAACTCCTTTTGAATTATTATTATTATTTATTTTTGTTTTTTTTGGGGGGGGGGGGGGAGGACTGAAGGGGCGTTTGGAAGGATGCTAGCTTCCACATGGAAGTTTTCCATCACTCTCCTTAACGGAAAAAAACACTTTTATTTTTTATTTTTTTGACTTATTATTATCATTATTGCAATACAATAAATAGACGATGACGACAAATGAGATTATGATTCGTTTAAAGCCCGATGCTATTATTAGTATATGTATGGGACTATTTTAAGGATAGCGACGTTGAAACCTCCCTCTTGATTTTTAAACGTTTTTTTGGCTATCGGAATGACGGAATACTGTTTGCTTGCGCCCAAAGATTATACATTTATGGAATACGTCTAAATTTACTCGGTCCAAACACGTCAAAATAACTACTACTTACGAAAATTTGAATCAATCTTTTCCTCGGTCGTATATGCAGATCGAGGGACAGTGCTGTGCGCTTCACAAATCCCGCCGTTACTATCAAATGCATGAATTTATGTGTACGTACGCAGGCAGGTGATATAATTAAGTATACATGAACGAACAACGCATATGTAGAGTTCCTTTCCTCCTATGCCTTAATATCACGTCTCCAATTTAATTAGCTTATTATACCAATTAGTTTAGCAGCATATTTATGATTATAATCCAATCATCGACACAAACAAAGAAGAACTAAAAAAAAAAAAACTTGTTAATTATTATTATTATTATCCGTGGCAGTAAAGTGCCTTGATTTCGTTACGGATAGAGTAGTAAGTGACATACAACACAGATTAATTAATAAGCCTCGTACCGTAACTAGATTATTTTTGCATA
The DNA here is from genome assembly GCA_030549775.1 of Tamarix chinensis. NCBI lineage: Eukaryota > Viridiplantae > Streptophyta > Magnoliopsida > Caryophyllales > Tamaricaceae > Tamarix > Tamarix chinensis. The sequence goes on along the minus strand of CM060180.1, from coordinate 28,312,568 downwards.
CATTATTACTAGCTACTTGTTTTCACGGCAAAGCATATAACATATTACTACCAAATAAATAATAAAAAAAGTTTATTTAGATGATCATTCTAAGTAATGTAATCTCTTTTCACTATGATCAACTCAACAGATACACAAACCCGGGGTATGTTTTGTCGTTTATTGCAAGACCGTATGCGGTTGACGAAGTCGTGGGAAAATTGAAATTGCTATGCGGTAATGGTGATGAACGAACTGATGCGATCGTATGGTAATGATATACGGCCGCAGTGGGAAACAGATATTTTTAGTCCGCCGCGCCCCGTTCGTTCATACTGTTTCCTTCCGAGCTACCTGGGCCGCCGCGACATACATGACATACATCATGCTGCGCTACATACATACGTAATAAATACTACACCATGTTTCGTCGTTATAAAAAATAGTACGTAAGACTTAATAGTATTGTATAAACTAGTGTTTGGGTATATATATATTTTTTTAAAATTAGCTTAAGAGCTATTTTTGTTTTATCCGAATAGAATTATTTTTGTTTTAAGAAATAAGGCGGTTTGAATAGATTTAAAATTAATTCATAAGCTAGTTTTTTTTTTGTTTTATCCCGCTATTCCTGTGAGTGAACACTGTTCCCCCATTTTGTTGCGCGCGTTTGTTTGAAAACCTGGGCTCGCATCAGTTTTACGGAAACCCTGCCTATAAGTCAAATGTGCCAGCATGGCCAATTGGAGATCCATCTGACTCTACCCAAAAAAAGAAAAGAAAAAGAGGGGCCACAGCAAGCAGCATATATAGATGGGCCCGTCGCCTGCTGATGCGTCTTCATTACACTTAGACAGACACGTTAGGTTAGACTACTACCGGATGACTTGCGGAGGGCTTATCAATTTGGATTTTAATAATTCGCTTTGAATGAAGTTTTTTTTGAGTGAAATGAAATCTACGGCCATCTCCGCACGTTGAAAAACACGGTTTTTCGGTTCAACTAAGTTCATGCCTAAAACTTAATATATATAAATAATAATAAAAATTTAGCCTAAATTTTTTTAGCTAAAAGAAATAATTATTATTAATAAATAGTTTCAAATAAATTCTAAAAATAAGTAGAAAGCAAATATTTTTCAAGGTCAATAAAGTAGGAAGGATAATATTTTAATTTAATTTAATTTTTGAAGTATAACAATAAAATAAAAACACGGCATAGGCTAAGAACACAAGACATTAGTACATAATAATAACGAGTGGGGGATAAATTGTCAATTGGGACGAATATGTCAGGTTGGACTCGGTAAACGCAATGGTTAGGTACAGCACAGTCGTATAGCTTCTAGATGCTAAGCTTTTTTCATACCTATAGAACTAGAACCAGAACTAGAGCTACAACTGGTAGGAATATATATATATTATTTATAAATAAAAATGAATGCATACATAGCATCCCGAATGATCCGAGGGAGTTAGTTTTATTCATTGATTATTTTAAGTAACCAATCCGATCCGCATAGTACTTGAGTTGTGGCCATGAGCCAAAAGTGTGTGATTGGGTCCGTGGGCCCCCTCGGCCCGGTAGGTGGGGCATCACGGGCAACAACATGGCGTGGTCAAACGGATCAATATGGATGATGATGGATTGGAAGCTTCCTAATGCCTCGAGCCGGAAGGGGACGGAGGCTGGACAGGACTACATTTTAATTATCCTCAACGGATGCAGACAAGCACGCTTAGGGGTAAGTTTGTCATTCTCCTATGTATATCTTCCTTATGGATGGTTGGCTAATCTAGATAGGTGTCTGTCTGCTCTCTCTCCCTCTCTCTCTCAGAGTCCGCGATTCCACGAGTGGATCTCCTTATGGGTTAAGCATTCGATTCGATAATTAAAAAATATATCTGTATATTTTTTATTGGTAAATAAATATTTTTCGTTTTCCTTTATTTTTTTTTTAGTTAAACCTGTTGGCGGAATGAATGAATTACTTTTTTTTCCCCTTCAATAAAACCCGACGACTCATTCCATCAAGATTTTTTCATTGGCATAAAACTAATTCCAACGATGAGTTGTTGGCGTAGTAGATTGACATGACATCTAATATGCGCCCGCGCGTGTTTTTCTTTTTTGAGTGGAAATTCAGATAGTCAGATAACCCTATCTACATAGTTTTGTGACCGGTGAACGGCCGGTGATGGCCCACTTTCCTGCGCAGATACGTGTTTCCACTTTCCATTAGGAACCGCTGTTTGCCGCCGCCGCATTCATTAACACACGTATGTATATGTATGACAGTATGAATGTATCTTCCATTCATCCTCTCTGGTCTGGTCTTGGAGCTTCCGCGGAGGATTTTCGAGGGGTCATTGGAAGATTACCTGGCATCGGGATCTTTCCGGAAGAAACGTTTACTACTTTTCAAGGCTTGGTACTTGATTTTGGCTCTCTAGCCAAAACAACATCCACGTGCTTAATTATACCTCGCTTGAGAATATAATTCTATATCTACTTTTCATTGTATTGTTATTTGAAAAATAAATTTTTAGTGGACAGACAATAAATGTCTAAAATGACTTATCCGGACTGGTAATTTCCGCATTGCATCGGCCTCTCCCGTGCCATCGGCAAATGTTGCTGAAATCTCCCCCGTTCCATGGGTAACATCTGCCGAAGCTTCCCCGTGCCAACGGCAAGATATGCCGAAGCTTCTCCTGTGTTAATATGCTGAAGTCTCCCTCTTACCAATACCATCGGTAAAATATGCTGAAGCCACCCGTTCATCATTGATAAAGATAACTATAGATTAAATAATAGCAAGAAGATAGAATTGATTAATTTATTAATTTATGAGGGTGGATATATAAGGTTAGGTACCTAGATAATTGAGGCTTCCATCCTTACACCTATTCTTCTATAGTAATTGTCGGGTCCCATTCTTCTATAAACAAATAGAACTCTCTCTATAAAAGAGCAAGTTGAGCCCACCGGTAGAAATCATTGAATCCCATTCTCTCCCACCGGTAGTAATTGTCGAAGCCCCGTGTTCCTTTTTTTTAAAAAAAAAAATACTAGATATATAATTATAAAAACAAAATTTCATGAAATTTTTTTTAAAAAAATATAAGATTTACAATATAATTTTTATGTATAATTAAAAAAAATTCATAATCTAGATCTACAATATAAATTACATATATAGCTGAAAAAAAATAAAAATTTAAAATTTAAATAAATAATTTTAATTAAACTTATAAATTTATAACTTAAAGTGAATATATTATATCAGAGAAAAAAATTGTTAACTAAAAAAACTTTCAATTACTTACGTTATCAGCAAGGTGGTGAGGGCCGTTGGTTGAAATATAGAGAGAAGAGAGAAGGAAGACTAAAGAGAAAGAGAATACAAAAGACAACGCAACTGTTATTTGGAAAACAACTTTTTACTGTATAGAAAAAAAAAAAAATTCATATGTTACCTCTGCTGATAGTTTTTTCTTAAAGTCTCTTTCTCTTTCCTTTCTCTCTTCTCTCTATTTCAAAATAAAATTTTAGGCAGCTCTCCCTTCTCTCTTCTTCCTACAACACAACAAGTCTCTCCAATAAAGTAAGTAATATTGCTAGAATATACATAAATTTATAAGTTTAATTAAAGTTATTTGTTTAATTTTTTTTATTTAATTGTAAATTTGTGAATTTAAATTTTTTACACAGCATTTATATTATAGAAAAAAAAAAGACTTCGGCAATTATTGCTGGCACTAGGTGAGAAATAAAAAAAAGGGGGGTTCGACAATTATTGCCGACGGGAATGAACGGAGTTTGGCCGAAATTGCCGAAGTAGTGGATGGGGAGCTTCGGCAATTATTACCGATGGGTGCGAATGGAGTTCGGCCAAACTTGCCGAACAGCTAGATCGAGTGAAAGAAAAAAAGAACCCTCTTGGCTTCAGCGTGTATAGCCGATGGTGGTGAGCGGGGCCTTCGGCAATTATTACCGATGATTGGCCTTGGACAATTTCTGCTGGTGATGCACTGCGCTTGTATCGATTAGGGTTTGTTAATTATAATTGTATTAATTAAGTTTTTAATTATATTTATATTAATTATATTATGTAATTATAGTTAATTTAATTATTATTGTTTGTATATTTTTAGATCTATTATACTCTATTAATTATGCTTTAATATTTTAATTAAATATAGGTTTGGATAATTCTCTTATATTCTAGGGTTTTTGGTTATTTTTAGGATATATAATTATATATAATAATTATAGTTTTTGAATTAAAATTTTTAGTTATATTTTTTAATTACGGTTAATTTGGTTAGATTTATTCATTATGTTTTTAGATTTGTTAATACTTTATTAGTTACGTTATTTTTAGAATGTGTAATTATATATATTAATTATGCTTTATTAATTATATTAATTATGCTCTAATATTTTAATTAAATATAAGTTCAGTAAATTATTTCTGTATTGTAGAGTTTTCGGTTATTGTCAGGATATGTAATTTGTATATATTAATTAAGGTTTAGTAATGATATTTTTTAGTTATATTTTTTAATTATGGTTAATTTGGTTAAAGTTGTTCATTATATTTTTAGATTTGTTAATACTTTGTTAATTATGTTATTCTATTATTTATATATGATTTGATATTTATTAGATTTATTTATATTTTCATTAAATATGTTAAATATTGTTATGTGATGGGGATTATTGGTGAATTTTTTTAATTATATTGATAGGATAATAGGTTAGATTTGTTTAATTTTTTATTAAATATATTTATAATAGACTAAATATGTTTATATTTGTATTATATTTATTTAGTTTGCTAATTTTTATGGAATATATTTAGACATATTTGGTTGGATTATTGAAAAAATATATCGGAATTAAGATTGGTTTTATAAGATACCATAATTAAGTATAATTTAGTTGTTATATTATACTAAACTCCTACTACTAACTAGCAAAAATATTATTAATGTATTTAATTAATAAAGTGGAGGATTAGTTTAAGAGATTGTATTTTAGTTATAAGTTATATTATACTAAACTCCTACTAGTAAGTAATAAAAATATTGTTGATATATTTAATTAATAAAGTAGATGATTAATTTAAGTGATTGTATTTTAGTTATAGGGTTAGGTATACATATCTATTTCGCTATCATAATATGGGTTGATATTTAATAATTATTTTAATTTTATGTATGTAATTAGGTTTTATTTATATGATCACGTATTACCTTCAATTCATATACCTAATTTTAATTGACTTTAGGCATTTATTATTGAAATTCAGATAAGTCGCAGACAAGACAGAGTAGTAGATAGAACCGAGGGTTGTCATGTTACTAAAATGGACTTTATTTTTTATATAAGAATTTGATGGCAGAATAACTTCCTTTATGATACAAATAGAATAATAATTAATAATTAATTAATACATACATATTTAACAAAATATAATTAATTATGGACAAAACATCCCAATAGCAAGTGATGTCGTTCCGTCTCCCCATTTTCGGCAAAATCTGCCGATCTCCCCCCCCCCCCCACCACTTAACAACTTATATCATTCACACCCCTCCATCTTTGGCAAAATTGGCTGATCTTTTCTCTAACTCGGCAACTTATGTCATTCATTTCTCCCTCCATCGGCAAAATTGGCTCCCCAAGTATAATTTGCCGATTCCCTCTCCCTCTGAACGAAAAAATATGTTGGTGCACCTAGATCTACAATTCTCAGATCTATTTTAGCTCACACAAATTCTTCCATTTTACTTCACCAATGGCGTACATGACCGCTCCTACACCTCTCAAATGGTAAATACTGTCGGTAGTTGGGGGAAAATAAAACTTACCTTAATCAATCGGACAGAGAGGTAACACTGTTAAAAAAACATATTTTTTTCTATAGAATAAGGCCTCCGTTTCTAAATAAGAAATATTTAAACTTAAAATGTCGGATATAACTAGTAACTTTTAATGCTAGGTCAAATATATAACAAAAGAATGGTACCAGTACCAGCTCTCTCCTTGCAAGTATGTAACTTTTAATGTAAGCATAGGAAGGAGTGGGACCAGAAGTTGTATATGGTTACGCACCATGATGCACAGCAGATTTTCTGTTCCGAAAATTTTTCGGTCCTAAAATTGGTACAAAAACCATTTAATTATTTTTTCAAAAAATATTTATTAATAGCTTATATCAACTAAGATAGATAGTAGTTTTTTCTCTCTTAATTTTAGTAGATTTAATCTATTTTAAAAAAAAAATATGTATAATGTGTGTGTGTATATATATACATATATAATTTTTTATTATATTTTTTAATTATTTAAAAGATGACGTTTCGATGTAAAACAAGGGTTAATATAGCTTAGGTGGAGGGGCAGCACGTACCTAGTCCTTGAAGAAATAAGAGCTGCAAAATACTGAAACGCATGCGGTCAAGAAGAGGCAGTGAAGAAATGCATGCGGTCAAATCCTAGATTGGAGTACAATATAAGACCTCGATCGGTATAATCTAAGGTTTTGGGAACAGAACTATCGTTCGTCCGAAGTTATTTCTCGACAGGGGAGAGGATTAATTCATGATCATGAATGGTCGATCATTTATATAGTCGGTGCCTACTGCCTAGTCATTCTTCATCGGCATTTATTATTATTATTATTATTATTATTTTATTTTCCAATCATCTGCCAAAGCTCTTGTCGTAGAGTGGCTCGTACTCATGCCAGAAAACTTACTTCCCGATATATATGGAATGGATCGATTCTTAGTACACGTGTGGCCGAGCAATGCATATCGTCTTTTTGTTTTTTTAGGTGATAAATTTAATTTATAAACAAATAAAATAGTTTGCACTAATACGAAAATAACCTTACTTAGCCTTGACATAAATTACTATTATTAAATCAAATATACACTGACACCGTAGATTCACTCACCGACGCCCCGCGCTAACCTCGCGTAAGGCCCAGGGCTTCAGCCCGCATCAATACCGAAAAATTGAAGGCCCGTCGCCTTGGTGGGTCTACCGTGTATAGTAATGCGCTGATTCGCGGACCTCGAATGTTTGTTTGGGCTTTCTATGAAACACGATTTGGGCTAATAATAATTTACGATTACATTTTCGCGGGCGGACTTTGGAGCTTGATAATCGTCTCGAGGCTAGCCTTCCGAATTTTGGGCCCACGCCTTATACTTCTGTCGACGAGTCTTCGAGGAGTCTGCAAAATCGCTGCGTCTGCCGTGGGATTTGTTGAATAGGGGATTGGTTAATAGCGGTTAATTTCATCAATCAAACTAATTCTTATTATATTTTATGGTTATTAGTTTTTTATCCAAATCAAATCAGATGATATTTTTGTTAGAGCAATTGCAAAGCTGAGTTTTGTCAATGTTTTATCAAAAATAGGAGTGCCACCTCCGTGAAAAAAGAAGAATTTTCAGACTTTTTATTCCCCTTCAACTCCTCCTATATTTGAGTATGAGATCACGGGCTGGTTTTTATATGGCATATTTGGGCCGGATCTTCAACTACAAACACACGCCCCCGCCGACCGCCCCTCCGGTCCTGATATTACCGTCTGTTTATATACATTGATTCATTCGTTTTTCCTACACATATATACTTGCGCTTTGAATTTACAATTTCCATTCCCTTTTTCCTGAGTGCATAAGAACAAGGGACGAGTCGACGTTTGGATTGCACCTCGGTCTGGTCGAATTCTGGCTTCAAGGCAGCGATTTGTTTTCGCGGCACAACAACAAATTCATCTGATAAGTAGCGTTTTGTTTTACTATTAAAACTATTGCCTCCATTGTTAGCCTTGCTTCGTATACTTTCTAATACTGTCTTTTAATTTTAAAATTAATTTAACCGAACAGAACCATATTATAATTTTACGATTCAATCAAAATATATATTAAAAATAGCTCAAAATTGTTGCGATATGATGATATAAATACTTTTCTTCATTCACAAGAAAATGAAACAAAATATCTAACCGTTGGTATTTATCCTCTCAATTGATAAACACCAATTGTGGACCGAAACCTTTCATGTTTATAGATGTCAGAAGATTCTTGGGACTGTGACAGACGGAATATACAAGAGAAACTCAAAGCTGTCAAGAAGAAGGTTTCTTAGATGAATTTGGGAATATTTTTTGCCAGCATCGATAACCCTTGAAAAAGCATATTCAATAGCTGGATAATAACGTACGTGGCCAGAAGGGACTGATCAAGATTTGAAGAGGAGACGGATAGTAATTAGTAAGGCATGGACAGTGTTGGGCCCAGCATTGAAGAATAATCAGATGGCATGGCTGAAAGATTTGGAGATAAAAACACATGATTTTTTCTTTTTTACCTCAAAGCATCTTCCAGAGGAGAATGAATGATAAGATCTCAGAGTTGGAGATTAAAAGAAAGGCTATCACGTACACAGCATGGTATAATATTAAAAGAGAATTTTGTAGCTACTTCCCTAAGGCTGGTTTGATCGGTCGAAATTTGAAGGTCTATTTTTTGCCGTGCAAGCGAATTTCTTAATCTCTTCTCTTACGAAGGGCGTCTATGGTGACAGCCCCCCCCCCCAAAGCCCTGATGGGCTCAATTTTTATTTCTTAAAAAAGGCAGGCGGCGGAGCGATAGTTATGGATCGGGTGTTACTTAAAATAGATTAGATATTTATAAAATTAGATATTAGAAAAACTAAAATTAATATCCGGTAATTTACTTCAAATAATAAATAATTCATTGGATATTTAAAACTTTCGAACATATTATAAATAAAAGATATCAGATTAAAAAAAATTGTTTGATCGAAAAATAATAAATTGATCTAATTTAAACAAACATAATTTAATAATTCAAATTGAGTCATAAAATATATTATATTTAATTAGTAATTCTAAATTTTATATAATATTTAAATATTTAATCAAAAAATATATAATTTATTTACAATAAAATCTTTCATTTCAAGTTATACACACACATGCTTATATATATATAATACAAATTTATATTAAAAAGTATTTAAATTATACATACATATGATTTATCGGTTCGCATATCATTTATATTTTTTTAAACTAATATTTAATTTATTTAATATTTTATTAATGGAATTAATTATTTAACTTTTAAAAAGATGGAATTAATTTTATCAGATATAAGACGTGGATCTATTGTGCGCAACCTGTGAGGTTCCTGAAGGAGGCAAGCTTGCCAACGTCGGTTTTTTTTTATCCCAGGAAAAAAACGCATAAGCTTGTTCGCTGATAAAAGATTTACTATAGATTAGGACGGTCAGGTGTTGTTATAATATCTTAACTAAAGTTTTAGCAGGAAGACTGAACTTCATGATGAAGACTATCGTTGATTCTATTTTAATAAACTGTTTTCTTTTTTCTTCCTTTTCTCACGGGGAGGAGACGCATGCATCAAATCTAATTCGGCTTTGATTATTCCTATCTTTTAAAACTACTTATGAAAAATAATTATTTAAAATAAAGTATTATCATTATTATTTTAAATAAATACTTATATTTTATAAATTCTTTTAAATAAGCCATAATTAATTACTGTTTTGCCTGACAGACCATAATTTTAAGATGCATCTTGACTTAACACAACAGGGGATCCTTTTATCCTCCCCTAATTTTTATTTTTATTTTTTATAGTTTTAATCACCAGACGCCGCTGCAGCGGGCGGGGGTGTTGAGCAGATGCAGCATTAAGAAGGCTTCTGACAATGGTATACGGGAAGCGATCAAGATCGATGAAGGAAGAACTGTAGTTTTTCTCCTTCAATACGCATCGTATTGCTCCTGGCCTTCTTCTATACGCCTTTCGGGCGAGTTGAGAGTCAGTCAGTTAAATTCTACAAGACAAGAGCTCTCAATTTATTATATTTCTTATATAATAAATCTTGTGTGCAGTCTTCTGTCAAAATTTAAGCCCCGCCTGCCGAAATCAAAGCCGAGCAGGATTCGGAAAGGATTAGGTCCCCCCTCCCCCCCCCCCGCCGCGGGAATTGAGTGCTTGGCTTGGCTTGGCTTGACCGGCATTCATTAACTGAGGAGTTAGTTTAATTATCAAAGATAAACTGCTTGATAAATGGACAAGCACGTAATTAATAGCTTATTTGAAATTATTTATAACAGGTATTTATCTAATATAATTATTTACTTCAAAAAAAAAAGCTATTTTTAAAAAATAAATAAATAATTACCTTATATAACTACTTTTAATAATCTAACTTAAAACAGGAGTTTCCTCCTTTTTCGGTTTTCTAGGGCGGCTTAGCAGGTTGCTTGTTCTATTGCAAGTTGGACTCTTATGCAGTTTGCCTGCAACACTGCTTCTTATGTGGTTCTAAATGTGGGGGATATGGTACCCAATCATGCAATTTAGGCAGACTCGTGCATTTTTCTAATTCTCCCTCTACCGCCTCATTAGTGAACCGCCTAATAATTTCATCACTTGAGTTCAGACTCCTACATTTTCATCAATATATGTAACATTTATTCTAAATTTTAATACTTTTAAACACCTCTGCTAAAACAAACTATTGTAGGTTTGTTATTGTAAAATAGATGGAGTAACAAATTTGATAACCTCTAACACCTAAATTCACTACTATAACCTTACATTAAATGTGATTCTCTAATGAATACTCTAATTTTATGTTTAATTACTTGCAATACCCCATATATAAAAACATATTTTATATAATAAAAAAGTTGAAGTAAAATAAATTTTACAAAATGTTGTTTAAATTAAACTACCAGTCAATTGGTATGGCAAAACACCCAATATAGATGGGGTATGAATACCACTTCTATTTTAGATGCAGCGTAACACCCAATTTTTTTTTTACTATTATTACTTCCACACACAAAAAGAAAAAAAACAATAAATTTTGAGGTGTTACAAATAGTATCAAAGTATTTGCTTGTTGAGAGTCATGTTTTAGTTAAAGACTCGATTTTCATGACCCTAAATGTTTTAAAGTTTGTTTTAAAATCTAGATTAGCTATGTACAAAGAACCAGAAAATGGTTAGCTTAAGTGGCCTCTATATGTGTAATGTGATCTTATGTGCTTAGTAATATTAGGGTTTTTCCTAACATGGTCTCCGTGTTGTAGCTCATGAAGATTCTTAATTAATTTCTATTTATTGATCTTTCTTCCATTAAAAATAAGTTAACACTTCTAATACTCAAAGTGAGCCACAAAAATTACCCCTAGTTTCCCTTGATCGAATTTTGTGCTCCCTTGCCTTTGTCTTACTCATCCAACCATTTATTCTTCCATACGTACACTTACAATGCCTATACCTATGCTTACACTACATTACATTTCCTTTACACACTCCACCACCTAACCCTCATTCAAGTGTTGAACAAGTTACCTCATCCCTCCCTCCTTAAAAGGTTTTTGAACCACCCTATCCCTCTCTTCAAAAAGAGCGCACAATCATAGACAACATCAAGAACTAGCTATCCAAATTATAGTGTAAAATTAAGGGTATAAGGCTAAACATTAAGCTAAAGCCCAGAGGCACATACTTTCTAGCCCTTCAACAAGGATAGGATCATCCCAAATTTGTCGAGCTATTTTTTATTGTTTCATTTATATTTATATTTTTTCAAACTAAAAATAATTATAATGCTTAATGTAACACTCCCAAATTTTACAATTGAAAATTTTTATTTTATTTAAAAATTAGTGGAAGCAAAAAAACATAAATTTCGGAGATGTTACTGCTACACTTAATACCAGATCGGTTTCCTTCTACCGTTTTAGTACTAAGTGCTAAGGCTAAAAAGAACCAAAATACCATTCACACAAATTCATACTTTTATTTAAACCAAAGTAGTGCATTAAACTCATTATAAGAATAAAATCCACTATTAGTGGTTACAAGAATAGAAATTATTTTAACAAGGAAATAAAAAAGGTAAAAGAGAAACCATAAAATCATTCCCGAACAATCCTTACGCTCTTATCTGATGCCCACTTGAATATCATCTGTAATAGACCTGTAAGAGACATTGCCTATTAAATAAGTAGGGGGCCCACAAATGGAACCCTTCAGTACTATAGTAGTGAGTAACCCATTTATACCAAACTGAAAGGCAAGGCCCTCATGCAACACATAAAACATAATGATATAAAATGATAACATGTGCAGGCACAATGATAACCATAAGCAACCTAAGAGATAATACACAGTGCAACGCCTCATACAATAAGAAACGCATAGTATAAGGCCCATTCATTTAGCAATGCCATAATATACCAAGAGAGAGACAGGCACAAAGGCTAAACTTATATTATCACAATAGATCATGAGGATGAAAGTAACTCTTTTAAACTTAAGCCATTAAATAAATATCTTTCAATATCATCTCTCGAATTATATCCATATGAGTGCGGGAGCCCCACTATTATAACCGGTGGACCAAAAATACACTTCAGGGAAAAATGCACCTGACCACTATTATTCGCCAGTGGATCAGCCTCTAGGGCAGAAGGCTCCTGACCACTATTATTCGTCGGTGGACCAGTCTAGCCCCGACTCACATGATCTTTCACTTTACATAATTAGTACTTTCCACATAATTAACACAACATGTCTATTTATTTAACTCGATGGGGAGATCAAGACCTCGGAGATGCAAAGGTACACTGGTCATACTAGTGCATACAAGCTACGCAGTATCCTTCATCTATCAACCTAGGGACACAAAGGTACCCTAATCGCATTGGTGCACAAAGCCACACAATACCCTACCGACACGGACACCTAATCCATAAGTATGCATACCCCCTAAATAGGTCCGTAGAGCTAGATAGAGTAAGATGTAGGGCCTGGCTAGGGCACTAAGGCACACCAGCAAATACCAGAATAATCGTGGGCTACACCACGCTCTTAGGGTAGCGACCCCTAAAGAGCCACCATTCTCGATCTCGAGGTCTTCCACATTAATTAGTAGTGTCTTAATTAAGGAGACCACGAGAAACACAACAACCACTAAAGTAATCCTTATTTATATGATCATCCATGATAACTAAAGAAACCACTAAAGTTGTCCTTATATCATCAATTTCCATGTCAGAATTCGTTTCCATTTATTTACATTCCATAAAGGGTTATCACATCATAATCATAATACTGTCTTAGAGCTTGGTTAGTCCACATCGAAGGATAATGAAGCACTTAACCCTAACATGCACTTATATCACATCCAACACACATTACCATGCATGATTAGACACTTCTTTCATGAATATTAGATAAACACCATATCACACCCTTAGTTGTCCATCCAACCCTAGGTTATGTCGTGTTCTTGTGATACTCACCGATTTATTAAATTCCCTTATTTTATTATTCAATGGTACTTATGTCTGATTATGGAGACTTATTTAATCCATTGATAGGTTATATGTAAGTTATCAATTTACCTCCATTAGCTTTACAAAGTTACTGAAATACTCCTTGTTTGTAAAATTACAAAGTCATCCCTTTTTACTTGCCAAATTACCATATTACCCTTTATATTTGCATAATTACAAAATTACCTCTTGTATTTTTTAAATTACCAAATTATCCTCCATACTTATTGAATCACCTACTTTATCCCTCATACTTGTTAAGTTACCAATTTACTCTTCTAGTTGATTAAATTACCGAACTGCCCTTTATACTTGTTAAATTACCAAATTATCCCTCAAGTTTATTAAATGACCAAAACGCCCTTCATACTTGCTACATCTATCAAATTGCCCATTTGGTTAGTTAAATTACCAAATTATCCTTCATACTAATTAAATTTATCAAATTGTCCTTTTGGTTGGTTAAATTACCAAATTACCCTTCATACTTATTCAATTTACCAAATTGCCCTTTTGGTTGGTTAAATTACCAAATTGCCCTTCTCACTTATTAAGATTACCAAATTGCCCTTTTGGTTGGTTAAATTACCGAATTTCCCCTCTTACTTAGTAAAATTACCAAATTACCCTTTTGGTTGGTTAAATTACCGAATTGCTCTTCTTACTTATTAAAATTACCAAATTGCCCTTTTTCTTTATCAAATTACCAATTTTCCCCCTTTTCCTCAAAAAATTACCAAAAATACCCTTCCTTTATTCCAAAATACCATAATACCCTTTCTTTATGCCAAATTACCAAAATACCCTTCTCCTTTATTAATTTACCACTTTACCTTCTTACTCATAAAAATTACCAAGTCATCCCCCTTTCCATGTAAAATTATTAAGATGCCCTTCTTACTTATTCATTTGCCATTTTACCCCCTTTACTCTTATAAATTACCATTTCACCCTTATTATACCAATTTTACTAAAATATCCTCACCACATAAAATATTAATAGACATAGTCCATATACATCATCCAACACCGCCAACTATTCTCATTTATTATGAATATTCATTATCACCTACTTCACATACTTATTTAGGCCATACCTTTATACAAGAAAAATTACTAAAATGCCCCTAGGGCTTATATTAACATTATATATGCAACAAATGATCACATTAGCATATCATGTCATACATATGTATTTAACATTATCATTAACAACAAGGCTCCTTCCTTAAGCATTATTTCTACACATGACACATAAATTAACACACTTTTCTTTTCATCAACCAACATATGCCACTAAATACATTATACTTAACAACATACACCATACACTATGCATATAAATATATTAAAAACAATAATGTGCTAGCATATGTACATCCACACATTTTAGTAGGGTATAATAGTTACCTTATTTCTAGCAATAATCAAACCTTACTGGTACCCCGATTAAAGGTTTGAGCTTTAATTAGTAAAAATCAATACCTAAAAATAATATCAACATTTATCATATTAGAAGTAGAAAATCAAAGGAATAAATTTTATCAAAAGCTTTAATTAAATACATACTAACATTAACCATTGTTATACCTTAAAAGATTAGCCAAAGTTACCAAAAGGGAGGCAGCAGAGTCACGCTGCATGAGCTGCATGCAAGATGGTAAAGAAGAAGGGTCAAAGAGGGAGAAGTGGGGAGAAGGGGGAGGTTGGCTCGGTCAAGGGTTTTAGGGCTTGGTTGAGAGCTTGTAGAGGGGAGTGAGGGTGGTGGTTGGGTGTAGGGAAGTAGTAGGGGTATAGGTGGTGGTTTGGGTCGGTGATTGGCGGCTCAGGGCGGTAGAGACGGTGATTGTAGGGCTAGAAAAATAGGGGGAAGGTTGGGTGGAGGAGAAGAAGGAAGGGAAAGAAAGAGAAGAATGGAGGGCTGTAGGGGAGATTTCGGCCAAGGGGAGGAAGCGGGGTGGTAGAGGAGGTGTTAGGGAGTGGATTGGTGGCTTTGGAGGTGGCGAAAGAGGAAGGAGGGTAGCAGATGGTGGTGGTGCAGGGTGGAGGCTGAGAAGGAGGGGAAAGAAAAGAGAGGAAGGAAATGAGGCTACAAGGGCGAGTGAGGGTGAAGGAGTGGTGCAGGGAGGTTGAAGGGGTGTCAAGGAGGTGGCTTCGGTGGTTAGCTAGGTGGAAGAGGTGGTGGTTGAGGGTGGTGATGCAAAAATAGGGGAGGAGGAGAAGAGAAAAAAATGGAGAGAAAGAAGGCTCGGCAAGCAGGGAAGGATGGAGCTCGAGGGGAGAAAATGGGCAGGGGAGAAGAAGAAAAAGAAGAGGGAGAGGAGAGGAGGTAGGGCGTCGGCTAGGTGGTGGCAGGGGGAGGTTGTAGGTTGACGGGTAAGGTAGCTGGTTGCAAGAAGAAGGAAGAAAAGGAAGGATTAGGCCACGCGAGGGAGGGATATATTTGGCTCAAAAATGGAAGGGAAATGGATAGGGGAGAAAGGGAGAGATAGGGCAGAGCTGTAGGTGAAGGCATGCGGTTGCAGGCGGCGGTTGCAAGCTGCTATGGAGGATGGTCGATGAAGGAAGGAGAAGGGAAGAAGAAGGAAGGAGAAGGAAAGAAGAGAACGGGTTGGTCATGTGCACACGAGGAAGAGGGAAAGGAAGAAGGTTAGCCCGACCCAACCAGGGGGGAGAAAGGAAAAGAAAAAAAAGAGGGGGAGACGAGTTGGGACAACGACACGGGGAGAAGGAAGAGAAAGGGAGTGGGCCGGTGGCCCACCGCGAGGGAGAAAGGAGGGACAAAGGTCGATGACCCAAAGGGGAAGGAAGAAAAGGAAAAAGAAAAGAAAAGGGAAGAAAAAGGAGAAAGAAAAGGAAAAAGGGAAAAGGGGAAAAGGGGAAAATAAAATAAAATAATTTTCGAAATAATGGCATTTAATATTTTTTATAGATAAATTAATTTAATAATTTGATTTATTTTAATTTAATATATATTGGTTTAAAAGAGTAATTTTAGTAAAATATTGGTTTGAAAAATTATTTAAATAAAATGAGTATGATAAAATAACAAAATATTTATTTTAATTTATTAAATATTCACATCCATTTTTATATACTTAAAAATCCACAAATAATTAAGTTAAATAAATTTAAAATTTAAATTATCCCCAAATGAGGATTATTTATTAAATTATAGGTTTTAAATTTTTGAGGTATTACACTTAATATGTTTAAAGAGTTTGCATCACAATGGTCATTAATAGTCGAAGATAGAAGGATTACATGTGGGAATTACTAGTATAAAGAGTTTGCATGATTATATCTTTTATCTTTGATCCTTTTTGTGATTGTAGAAACTCTTCAATCAATTTGACTTCTTGAATAGTGTTTCAACTAATGCTTACTTAATCATTAGGGTATATAGGAATAATTCTTCATTATAAGAGTTATAATAAACAAATATATGGAAATTATCCCCTCTGCCATATCCCAAAATTGAGAACATCCCTGATTCTACTTTCTTTTAGAATGGGAACTTACTCCTTCAAGGTAGGAGGATAGTGTTTGAACTTCTTGCATGGTGATCTCTTTCCTTCTTCACATATCATCCTTAAGGCTTTCTCTAGACTCTTAGGGTGAATGGTTGAATGTCATCAATCATCAAAATTATATAAGATAATTTTTAGTACATACCTATTTACATTTAAAGTAAAAAGAAGCATCCCTAAAATTTGGTTAGCTACAGGATCATATCTAATGTTTTTGAGAATAAGGATTTTTAATCAGCAAGATGTAGCTTCCATTCTACCTACTCTACCTTTAGTTCATTAATGGTTTCATATATCATGTTAGAAAGGCAACAAAGGTCAGAAAACTCCTTTGAAAATAAAAGTTACATGCGTACACTAAAATGCATACACAAGTTGTTGCTACAATTGTAACAAAAAAAATGATAATAATGGCACATACCTGCTAGGGGTATTCAAGTATGGATAACGGTATTAGTCAAATCAAATATTTGGTTTAGTAATTGCCTTTGTACACTACCCTTTGGTTTATTAGATTTAGTTTGATGTGTTAGTTTAGTAGCTGCCTTTGTGCACTACCCTGTGGTTTATTAGATTTGTTTGATATTTTGGTTTAGTAGTTTTCTCGGTGCACTTAATGTGGTAGTTAGGGCAACTAACCTTTTTATAAAAGTGGATTAAGTATGTATCTGTCGTACCCTTGGGTAACACCCTTTGATATGAATTTGGATTGATGGATATTAGTTGTTAGTTAAATGTTGTACCAGTCTCTTGATGTATAAATATATGATTCGCATGTCATATCTTATGTATAATTGTTATCGCATATGGGTTATTGTTATGTAAGCACGATTGAGTTTATCTTTATTCTTATGTGTTTCATGATACCTTAGCATGCTTACAGTAGTATTGGTTTACTCAATATTGTTTTATTGATTGTTTTGTTTCATAGCCACCTACTTAATTATTCAAAGGGCAATTTGGACTTGCAGGTGTTGTTGGAAGTTGTGGCAACTTTGGGTTGGTTTAGAGATTTTAGGGCTATCTGATGTAGCTAATTAATCTTTTTGTTTATATTTAGTTATTTCCCTATTGTTGCCCTTTGGGGACATAAAGTGTTGTAAGAATTTTTTTCTATAGCATTTAATCTCAATCTCAATAATGTTTTTGTTGGTTTTATCTCAACCTTAGATTAAGAGCACTGGCCACACTTAATTTTTGAGTTTGAGTTGTTTTGGCCTTACATCTGTCGTAAGTTAGATATTGGTCACACCTATCTCCATGTAGGATGCGTTAGTAACACCCAATATATTATCTATTTGCTTATGTTAAAACAAAAGTTGTCAAATAACAAATTTAATGGTGTCACAGCTCCCAACACATGATCCATCCGATAAGTTAAATGGATATGAAACGTCCTTCTAGTAAATAACATGCTGGAGTTGTAATGATGCAGTTTGACATTTTCTTTTATTTGTTCATAAGGTTTAATAATCTATCAAAATAAAGATAAAAAAAATAATCTAATTTTTTCTTATAGATAATAAGTCAAATCAGATAAAATAACAATATAAAAATAATTTAATTTCCGGTAGCCAGGAACTTAAAAAAAATGATATCTTCTTCTCATACATACAAAGACCTTTTGGTTTTGGCAATTAAATTTCAACAGAACACGTTAGCTTGACCGCCTAGGTTTTTCAGGAAATAAGGTCAAGACCATGTATGTATGTAGTTCTACACGTAACACAAACGGACCAATTTTTTGTGTACTACTATATCCATATACAAAGAAAATGGGGCGATCACTTTATTAGAGAATTAACCTAACTTCCCCGTTTCTTTGCACACGGAAATGAGCAACCCATGAATTGAAGCAACGAAAAGCAAATTCAAAGATTCTTTCAACACTCTTTCCCCAGAGCCGACACATATCATAAAAAGTCAAGCTATGTGCCAAACCTTTTACTCCAGATATGCATATAATAATTATTATCGTACGGCCTCCGCTACTCCTGGCTGAATTATATAAAGCAGAGACCGATGGAATACAGGCTAAACAAGGCGAGCTAGTTAGCTAGTTAGATACAGACAGAAAAGAAGAAGAAGAAAAAAAAGGAAAACTTGAGTTGAGATCGATCGGGAATGGCGGCGGCCGCCGATGGGAGGAAGTGCATCATGAAGCCGATAATAAGCAAGGCGTATTGTCGGACATCTGATGAGGCGGTTTTTGCTGTCAGGAGGCGGCCTCATGTCGTGAATGGAGGTGGGTTTGTGGTGACTGATTGTAGCCACAGGCTTGCTTTCAGGGTTGATGGCTGTGGTATAGTGGGAAGAAAAGGGGAACTCATTCTTAGGGACTGTGATGGAAACCCTTTGCTCCTCATCCGTCAAAAGGTACTTGCGCGCCTACTTTAAATTAATTAATAACTAATTTTCCATGCTCGCTCGCTTTCATTTTTATTATCTTTAATTCTGCTACTGCATTTCCTGTGTTTGCTACATAATTGTTGTAACATTTGCGACATAGCGAAGGAAAAGTAGGATTTCAACGACACTTTGTGATAATCACTGCTACTAGACTCTACTAGGGTATGATCTTATCGGTCTACAAATCTCAGACTCCGTTCATCAGATGATTTTAGGCTTTACCTATTCTATCTAGCAAAGCCATGCTAATGCTAATGGGTGCAATTTCCCGGAATAAAAAACAAATAAATGTACGTTAACTTATATATATTAATTTCCTATAGTTTTGTAATGCATAGAAGCCTGTACATGCATGGGCTAGGACCTGCACACTTATTAGTCGGATATTAATCAAATATCAATTTCTGACCTATGTAACTTGGATCAGTGCGACACTCGCATCAACCAACGGAACGCCAAATACAACCTAGATAGAACTTGTACAAAAATACTACACGAGTGGGATTCAAATATTGTGACCTTTACCTCTCATAAAAGAAAAGAAAAATAAATAAATATCGTGACCAATTTAGGTGGCTAAGCTCTCTAATTTTAACCCTAGCTAGCCAGTTGGCATCTCAAATTTATACGTTGGCGGTGAAGCTATGGCTTAATAATATATACGCGCGCATAACGTTGACATAGGAAATTGATGAAACGTATATGTTGCTTCTACAAGAATCATGTCGATCGATTCCATCCGTGAAAATGTATGCCATGTTCAGTTTTATACACTACACAAAGCATTTACTCCAAGAATATGATTCCATATCGGAAGAAAGCTAGATTGTGATCCAAAGTCGTATCTCAATTGTGAGTGCACTTTATTTACTTATACGACTCGTATATTTAAAAGGCCATCGCTTTTGTATTTCGAAAATAAACATTAGCTATTAATTTTTTCTCAAAGTATAAAATATTATGTTATAAAAATATAATTATTATATTCATAGTAAAAAATGTTTTTTTTTAGTCAATATATATTAAAAGATATTAATAATTGAATTTTATGGTATAAATATGCAACATCAGTCTTTTAAATACGGATAAAGTTATTGGTACATTAATAGATTTTATCTTATATATATAGTAATTGGATATTCTTTTTCGTATGTATGTATGTATATACACGTTGGGTGTGGATCAGGGAGGGGTGCTCCAAGCGCTGAGCATGAACAAGCAATGGAGAGGATACGCTTTTGATTACGAAGGAGTACAGAAATTGGTGTTTTCCGTCAGGGAACCAAATTCTTGCTTCCTCAGCTGCACAAATGGTAACAATAACGCTATCAGAGTATCCACTAATCCAACTGGCGGATGCAGAGACTGGGATTATGAGGTCAGAGGTTCTTTCTCAGACAAAAATTGCACCATCCTTGATCCCCTTGGCAACACTGTAGCTCAGGTAATTTAACGCCGACGTTCACTCATTAAACTCTCCTCTTGTGCGTAAATTAGATTCAAGTAACCTCATTTATCCAGAAAATTTTGAACGTAGAAAGCTGGTATTGATGCCCTAACATGCATCGGACCCATTTGTCGGAAACTAATTGTTTTTCTTTGTTCCGCATAAAAGTTATTGTTGAAAAAAATAATATAAAAAACTACTTCTAATAGGCAAAGTACGTGCCGGCGGTCAAAAATTAGAACGTATGCTGTCAAATAATCATTTACGTTTGTCAAGCTTTCTTTTTACAGAGAATTGACTTAAAGTACGTACTAGCGGTCAAAAAGTTATAACGTAGTAATTTTTTTACGTGTTTTCCTTTATCATAAAGTGGCTTCTGGTTACAATATGCAAGCAACTAACAATATCGTAGTTATGAAAGGTGACCTTGTACCGCAAGAAAGGTACTTAATTATTCCGGAGATACGTTCGTAACACATTTCAGATAATTAAAAAATATAAATTTTATATTTTTTACAAAAAGAAAAAACTATTTAAATGAAATTTATAAATTAATGTTTAGATAATAACCTTTATAGAAAATTTAATATTATGTATTTTTTTTTTCAAAAAAAAAACAAAAAACTTATTAGAATAACTTATAAGACAAGCCGTTCAAGTTTCCCTTAGTTTTACCAAACATAACCTTATTTCATGCCATACTCTAATGCATTTGGGATAGTTGAGCAACTTTATTCCTCCGCCAAGAAGAGTCAATTTGGTGTCTCGATCTGCCGAAAATGTCATAGATGAATGGTTGAAAAAAATATAGCATGTTAAGGAATCTTTCTATATATCTAGGAAGTGCAGACTGATAAATTAATACTGAGTCCGTTTTTAAAATAATTGATTTACTGTTTCAGAAGGTAATAAATACAATTATCATATAATAATTATATCTTTTTATTAAAAATAATATAGTAAATGACGCATGAGAAAAAGTAGAGTAAGAATAAAAAGTAGTTATTAATTTTTCTAAACGAAAAGAATCTTCCATTCGGAAACAGAAACAAAAGGAGTATATAATCTAACATAAAGGCAACCTAATTAATTAGCATTTTTCTCTTTCCTTTTCTTTTAACAAATTATGCCCCTCAAGGAACAAAAGTATTTTTATAAATCAGTGACCGATATTAGTATTTCTAAAACTGTGCTACGATATCTCTCGACAGTCGACACAAAGTTTTTTGACAAATGAACGGTCGTTTTCATGCTTTAGCAGATTGGAACGAGGAGAGGAGACGTGGAGAAGGCCATAACAAGCAAAGACGTGTATCCTGTGACGGTGACGCGAGGGACGGATCAAGCCTTCGTGTTTGGTGTCATTGCCGTCCTCTACTACATTCATCATGAGTCGACGAGGTGCTAGCTTTGCTTTACTAATCCACCTCCCTCTAAACGGAAAGTTTCGGCTCGAGGCAAAGCGACCGTGCACGTAACCCTGCTTCGAGTTCCAAAATATCTGCCTTCTATTTGTATCCCCCATTAAAGGCTCCGAATTGATTCGCTGCTATTGCTAGTTTGTACAATTTTTTTTTAATGCAAATCTCATCATCTTCGCGGTACGTAAGCCAAATAGGTCTGATCTAATTAATGATCAGCTGTCGGCAATTAGCAAAGTGTGCTACTTTTTATCATTCATCTATTTATGAATAGTGTGAGCTTGTTACTTCAATGTCCAAACTAGGGTCCGACGGTATGAGTATATATTGATGAGCAGAATCTAACCAACTATCTCTTTATTCGAGCTTTATTTATTTAATAAATAAATAGAATTAAGCCTACTTATTTACCAAACGAACACAAAAATCAGTATTCAACTCTAGTAACTTTTTTTTTTCTTGATTCGTTCAATTATAAGTTTGATTATTGACTCAATTTATATAAACAGATATTAATTCGTCATTCTAGAATCCCCCAATTTTATTTTGGTCTCTATTTTTCTTAAGTATGCATAAATGTACCTTGTATTCCAATATATAATTCACTTTTCTATTTCTTTCGTCCCCATATAACAATGGCTACCTACACGCCTTATAGTTTCATTAAGAGATGATCCGTTTTTATGAAAATGTCGGTGATCGATTAATGAAGGCAACATATTATGTTGCCATGTGTCAATATAGTGCACAAAATATTAACCTTATTGCTTAAAATATGGGTTTTCTCTATGCTAATGAAAACTAAATATGGTTCCACAAACACTCTGGGTATGTTTGAGGAGGCATTGATGTCTCCAACAATTATTTTTCAATCATAATTTAAGAAATTTAGATAGTATATTATTTTTTTAGAAATATTCTGACCGTAACATTAGCGACTATAATTTATCTGAACATTTTATATAGATAATCAACAATTACAATAAAAATCATAAACTAAAGCAATACCAAACAAAAGAAGATTCGAACCTCAACCTTGGATGCCCAAAATACTAATCTTTTTCTACGCCTAAAGATTGCTTGAATACTAAATATTAGAGCTGAAGAATATATAAATGTATGACGAAAATGCCAATGATTTGAGTAAATAATAATAATAATAATAAACATAACAAAGCTCGATCAGCCCAACACCCAAATTTGGCTAAAGGGTTAGCGTCCTTGTTGCAATGCAAGAAGCAGTATCCTGATCGCAATCAAAGGCCTTTGTTCTAGCCTCGAGGTGCATGCAAAACAGAACTCCGTACTCTATCGGGAAGGCCAAAACCAAGGAGGATCTTCATCCTGAGGCCCTACTTTAGGAACTACAAGTTTACAACACAATCTAACCGGATGCAGAAACATTTTCCTAGTAACTGTAAAGCAGCAGCAGCAGCATCTCAATTGCAGAATGAAGATCTGTTTGCAGGTTCAGAGTTAAGATCTCCTTGCTATACAAAATAGGGCCAGTTATTATGTATATCATCTACAGCTTCATTCATATACAATTACACACTCAATACCTAGCTAAATATATAAGAAACAAGCATTCCCCTCAAGAGCACACTAGGTAAGAACAGGAACAAAGCCATATAGATTGCTGTACAAACAGTTGCTATCCTCGAACAACTAAATACATAACTGCGTCAACTCATACATTAGCTTCAGAGCTTAATTTTCACAAAAGTATACTAGAACGATTTCTACCTACCATGAACCATCACCATCCAACGACAATATACCCATTGCAGTGGCCACCCGGAAAGACAGAAATATGAGGTACATTGTTATGAGGCCAACCCCTAATATCCTGTTAGGCCTCATATCACTGTGTGGCAACACAATCAAGGCCCAGATTAGTCCTGCCATGAGAAATCCCGTAGTGTAATACAAGCTAACATTTCCTGGGATAATGTAAGACTCCGGCCTCTTGGACCATGCTCCAAGCAGCATAGAGATTCCAAGACCAACAAGCACATTGAACATAGGCCCAGCATAACAACCCGACATTGCAATCTGAACCCCGTTTCCTCCTCCATGCATAGCAAGAGCAGTGTTTGAGACCAGGTCCCCAATGGAATTCCCCCATGCTAGCACGGTTAGAGCAAGGAGCGATGGTTTGATCTCCAATATGGTACCAACCGACACAAGCAACGCGACTAGTTCGTTAGCCATGACGTAGAACCATATGATGCTCATGAGAAATCCACCAAATACCCACGGGAGCAAGAACTTCTTGCCTCGTGGTGGATGTTCAGTCTCTGTAGATATAAAAGCGAGAAACCCGAGTATGGATCCGGTTGCGATGCCAACGACGTACGCAACTTCATTGCCCAAGGCACCCGCATCTTCCATGCTTGCGTTCCACAGTAACGCAAGAAGAAGAGGGGCAAATGATGCACTGGCAACGGCAAAACCCTTTGACCAGCGACCTTCCTCGATAACCGGAATTGTCAACCGCCTTGGGATGGACAATGGAATCGCTAACAAAGACAAAAGTTTGGAACACGAGAAGGACGACGAGATTTCAATCCTCGTTTGCTCATCAGACCAACCCCACAGAGCCTGAGAGCCGTCATCATGATCTTCCATACCAACCTTCACATAATCAGAGTAGATGATCACATTTGATGCCCAAACCCAGTGAGGCAGCTTTGGTGCAGCACCCAGCTGCCGACAATCACCATCATGTTCTCTCGAATTTAGCAAGGACACATAAACAGATTCATCTTCCTCGTTTCTAGAGAAGAAACTCCCCACTACAGGAAGCAGTGGTGTGACAGCATTGAACTTATTTGGACCCCTTCTTTTCAAGAATTCAATGAGAGCAACCGAGGCAGCATACGTTAGATAAACGGAGACGAAAGCGAGGGCACCCCAAATACTCAATCTACCAACAATCATAATCAAGGAAAGACACAGGAGAGTGAAGAGGAAGAAACAGACATCCCTTACAAAACAGTGTCTATCGATCTGAACTTTCTTCTTTGCAACGGAAAGTGAGATAACTCCTACAACAATACAAGTAACAAAAACAGCTCCACCAAGCACACCACTCAAACCCACCTCCCCTGATCCGGTGCTAGAAAAAGCAGCGATACTGGAAAATACATCAGGAGCCCCGTTTCCAAGTGGAAGCAAAGAGACGCCCGCGACCGCAGGCGACAGCTGCAATATATCAGCGAGTTTCTCCAGAGAGCAACAAAAGTAATCTGCTGCTGTATTCCCCAACAGATAAAACAGAACAGCAAGCCAAACACCAAATGCTAAATATCCCCAGAATTTATGCTTCTCAAAATCACAATAGAATAACTTAATATAATTGACATATCCACCAGAAGAACACTCAGAGTGCACCCTTAGGTACTCACAGCGAGTTTGGAAAGTATCGTGATCATATAACTCAGCACAGACTTTTGATCCAACCAATATCTCATTACTCCTGTCCTTCGCCGACCCGGCAACAGTTGTGCTAGCAGTTTTGTTAATAATTGGGATTTCATTCAATCCTTCAACAGCCATCCTTCTGTGAACGAACCCAGCCTCATCAGCTCGACCGCGAAAATCCAAATCCCAATTCCAATTAAGGGCGAGACTTGAAGAGGATGGTTCAAAGATTGGGTTCCTGAATGCATCGTTTTGATTGTAAAAGAAAAGGACCAAGACTACGGCACAAGCCCCGTTGAGAATTGCTCGAGATCGAGTCTTCTTCGAGTAAATAATGGGTTTTGATCCGTGCATTCTATCTTCCCCAAATAGAACTGTGAATTCCCTTTCACTACGCGGATAAGAGGAGGAGGAGGGAGCGGGTGGGAATTACCGCGGAATTCAAACTATCACCGATACAGACAACAACCAAAGAAAGAGCATTTGACAGAAGAAAGGGACAGAGAGAATTCTAAAACATAAATTACGAATCGGCTGAACTTGGTAGTTGTA
Organism: Tamarix chinensis; assembly: GCA_030549775.1. Lineage (NCBI taxonomy): Eukaryota > Viridiplantae > Streptophyta > Magnoliopsida > Caryophyllales > Tamaricaceae > Tamarix > Tamarix chinensis. The sequence continues at coordinate 28,286,365 of CM060180.1, read as the reverse complement.
TAATGGTAGAGATAATGACATAATAAAGAAGCAAAAGGACAGAAAGGAAAAACTAATTCCAGTACCAGAGAGGAAGGAAAGAACAAGGGGAGTGAGCTTATAATGATCGTGCCACGCGCCTACTTTTCCTCCCTGTTTTCACTGAAAATATCTGTCTATAACCCAAACAAAAAACTCTCGAGGATGAAGAAGGTAGCTGTAATTCTGCAAGTTTCTCATTCAGCATTTGATCACCTTTATTTTTGTTTAGTGGAAGCGAAGGTAGTGGTACGACGAGTGACGTGCGTGTCCAACTTTCCATAGCCGCGTACCACCCCCACACAAACAAAGTTACAAATACAAGGCTCCAAACCAAACACCATCGAATTGGAAACGGCCTACTTTCACTGTATGATTTGTAGGTGACCGTGTCTTCACTTGTTTCCCAAACTGACCCTGGGCTCCTTTATATTAATAGGGAACGAATATAGACCACATACACACACAGAAAAAAAAATCGGGATATCGGTTTATTTAATTTGACTACTGAGAGATGGGAATGGGTATCGGATCCGGCTTATTTTTAGGAGTCTAGATTTATAATTTTTAAATTCGATGGATTTGGATCAAGTCTAGATCTATATATATTTTAATAGATTTGGATCTTATTTCAGTAGTTCTAGACCCAGATTTAATTTGTCAGATTCGTTTAGTATATGTATGTGTACACGTATATATATATATATATATAAATACATACTAATATTATATTTGTCATTATTATCATAATATTATTTGAGTTCATTATTCATTATTTTATTTTATTTTTATATATTTACTTTATAAGTAATATGTATAATATTATATTCTAAAAGCATTAAAACACCATTTAAAAAGTTAACGAAACTATTTTAATATATTTATATTTTTACTTGGAGGAATTTTTTAATAAAAAATACACATTAAGTTATATAAAACATAAATATATTTTTATTTACATAGATTTTTTTTTTCAAAAATAGTCGAACCTATTTAGGAACCCGATTACTCGCTAGATCCGGTGGATCTGGGTCTTGATCTGAACTTTTGAGACCCAACAGATTTGGGTCTAGATAATATAAATTGATTCAAATCGGATCTGGTCATTGCCATCCCTTACGGTCCAATCAATTTTTTTTATTACTATAGTTCACCGTAACATAAGTATAAGTATTCATATTAAGGAGGGGGGGTAAGTAGTGTAGAGTGATATAACAAAATATCATAGTTCAAAAGTAGTGAAAACCGAGGTCAAGGCCTATTGAATCGGATCGGCCAAGTGGTTAGACCGGTTCGTCCGGATGTGCGAACCAGCCAAACTATCTGGCTGATTTTAACCGAAGAATTTAAATTAAAAATTTTTTTAACTATTTTGTAACGCACGCACACCCATACCCAGTTGCCAATTGAACCCGTTGGCTTATTCCGGTATTTAAAATACCTTTTATTTTCTCTTTTGCAAATACCCAGCGGCCAGCGCCCGTAAAGGATTACATCTCAAAGAATAATATTAATAATAATTACTAGTACACTATCTTTTTAAAAAATAATAATAAAAAAATAGGTGTCTCCGGTTCATATCAAATCAGCAAATTCAAACAAAGTGAATGCAATATAGAATTTAAGAAAAGGATGGGGTCATTTAATAATATATTGAAAAGACTTATTTTAATACCAAAACTACTTACGAAATACTATCTATGGTCTGATATTAAATCTTGGATATTGTAATATTAAATTTCAGACGTCGAAACTAAATTAATGTTAACATTCTACGGTTAATTATGTCGGTACTGCATTAATGCTGAGATATCATATTAAATTATGTCGGTACTAAAATAATGCTTAAATTTTACTAGTATATTGCACTAAATTGTGTCGGCAATAAAATAATGTAGTTATTACCGGCATGGTATGACTTTTTACTAACATTTACACTTTGGTTTTAGCATATGATTTTAGTGTGAACAGAGAAAAGAGTAAAATTTAAGTAATAACCGGATAAATTTTTTTTGAGTGGCATAATCTTTAGCCTACTTTATTGAAGTATGATGTCTTTCAAATATTTTTATAGAAGTATAACGATATTTTATTTTACTTGACTGCCATCATGTTAGAATTTTTAGATTTTTTAAGGGGACTTATTATTTTTAGATTTAGATTATTAAAATGATTTATTTTTCATATCGAATACTTTACTTAATTAACTTCATAATATATATATAGATTTTTTGGTTTGTTAATGATGTTCCTAAAACAGAATATATATTTTTACTATTTCAAAATCGTTATAATATTCGGACTTGAAATTTTTTTCAATTCTATTTTATTTTTTGTCCATCATATAAAATGTCAGTATTTTAATAAATTTATCAAAAATATAAGATACGTGATATAAATGTAAAATTAATTAAAAATTAATGTTGTGATACTTCAATGTAGTTCTTCCAAGTTTGAAATACAAGGAAGTGAGAAATATAATACTACCTAGCTCAATGAGTTTTCTTCGTCAAGCCATAACATTAATAATAGCTTTCTAATTGATGAATAAATGTTTGATAAATCATGAATTGCGGAAATCCGGCGCGTGTAAGGGGGTGGGGTTGGATGGAAAATTGTTTGCTCTCAAGAGTCAAGTTGCACCTTTTCCAATAAGAACATCTTAAAATTTATACTACTAATTATTCTAGTAATTATATCTTTTAATTAGGGCTAAATAGCTGGTTATATAATTCTCCAATCAGCGATCACTAACAGCAACTTTACGATACCACACATAATACTTCTACTGTGCTAAACATCAGCTATGAAGTTAACGTTTTACCCGAAAGAAAATGCATTTAACAAACTTAGTCTTCTAATCATTAAGACTTCATCATGATTCACTTTTTTATTTTTTTCAAATTAGTAAAAATATTCTTAACATTACACTTACACCCTTCATTAAAAAAATAATAAATTATTTAATGTAAATATAATTAAAAAAAGAATAAGAATAAAAATTATGCTTTAAATTTTTTAATTAATTTTTTTATATAAAAATTTAATCATAAAATAATTTCTTTTTTCATACAGGAAAAGTAGTATATAGAAAGAAAAAAAATCGTTCAACGTGTTATGCTTCACGGTAGCATTACATTATTTATAAGTTAATTGTTTTTAACCCCATACTAAAATGGTTGCAATGTGTTTATTTATAAGGCATAAATATTTTCAATTCTATGTATTTATTCGTTAAATATTCTTACATATATCATTCAAGTTCCAATAAAATAATAAATAAATGAACTCATTAATAACAAGGACGCACAAGATATATAATTATAGAACTAATGATATTTTGACCTTGTAATTAATGTTATTTTGACTACTTTTCTACAATTCTTGCACCGTACTACTATTAGCATGGAGCACCGTGCTTGTAAAAACTTAATATAGAAGTAAAGGATAAGTGTAACGTTGATTTTTAATAGCACAACTGTTGGATTGTTACGTATTTTATGTAAAATGTTGCATGTTCGATCTCCACATGTCACAATTTCGTTTTCAATTATATATGAAAATAACAAATGCACGTCTTTATATGATAAATACTCAATCTTCTGTGATAAATATTACGGTAAGAAAGATGTGTATCATTTCCAAGAAGATGTCCTCTATGACGCATATTCTTTTGGCTGTATGATGTTGCGAATTATTTTCCATAAAATGCGTATTCTTGAAAGATAGATGTATTCGGATATAAGCTGTGTATTTACAAGAAGTGTATTAACTTCAATAAGATGTGTATTCTTTTTAATAAGATATGTATATTTTTTAATATAAATACATATTTATCTTATAAAGATGTGTATTATTTTCAATGAAATGTGTATTTATAGTACATGTACTTATTATTTTATATGTAAAGGATGTGAATTTTGTTAAATAAGATGTGTATTTTTGCTATAAATATGTGTATTTTTATTTTCAAGATGTGTATTTTTGGATAAAATGTGTATTTTTTATAAAAAAAATAATTTTATAAAAATGTTGGCATGTTCAACATATTTCTAGGGGTGTATTTTACCATAAAATATATGTATTTATTTGTAAAAGATATGCATTTTCTAAACCCTCTTTCATGCTATGTTTAAAACAATTTTAAATTAAATTATAAAATTATCACCGCCCTATGCATCATGCATCCTACTACTAGTTGTATGATGTACATTGTCATTTTTTCAAGTTCATTAGACCCTTCCTTGTCAATGATAAAATGTCGAAGTGTTGCTAAAATGAGTTTTGGGGGAAAATGATTTTCCAAAGTCTTCTTTTAAAAAAGGGCTTTCAATTGTTAATGAATTCTTTTTAAAACATTTATAGTTCGAATTGTTGTACGGGGTTCCTAAAAAATCAATATTTATAGTGTATTAAGCTTGTGGAAGAACTCCATGGAATTGTGTTTTGGGTTGAATGGAGTGATGTATAGGGAAAACATGGGTGTGTTTTTCCTATCCGAATAAAGCATGGTTGCGTTTTGCCAATTCAGAGAAAGCATGGGTATGTTTAAAAGCATGACTTGGGCAGTTTGGTGAGTGATTCATAATCAGCTTTCATAGAGGGAAGAAGCATTATGGATGGGGTTTTGGTAGCAAATGAGATTGTTCAATGGGTTAAGAAGAAAAGAGGAGCGAAAGGGTTAATGGTAAAGCTGGACTTCCAAAAGGCATATGACAGTATAAGGTGGGACATTGTGGATAAAATCATGGGCATCATGGGGTTTGGAAGCATTTGGAGAGGTTGGATAAAGGAATGTATTTCAACGGCTAGTATTTCTGTTCTTATTAATGGGTCCCCAACTATGCCTTTCAAGATAAGGAGGGGTCTCAGACAGGGGAATCCCATGTCCCCTTTCTTATTTGTCTTGGCTGTGGAGGCGTTCAATCAACTTATTAGAAGAGGCATGAATAAAGGGTTGATTCATGGATTGGAAGTGGGGAATGATAATTGTGAGGTCACCCATCTTCAATTCGCCGATGATACTATGATTTTTTGTGCAGCGTCGCATGAGAATATCAGAAATTGGAGGAGGTTGCTTGACTGCTTTCACTTAGTGTCTGGATTGAGTGTAAACTACGAAAAATCGGAAATGATAGGGCTTAGGGTGGAACCACATTTTCTGAATGAGGCAGCAGAGATTATGAATTGCAGGACCAGTACTTTACCAACTTCTTATCTTGGATTACCTTTGGGAGAAAATGTCAGCAGCGGTTAGGTGTGGAAACTGGTGGTGGAGAAGATTAGACAAAGGTTGGCAGGATAGAAATCAAAACTTCTTTCAAGAGCAGGGAAACTGGTCTTAATAAAGAGTGTTTTGAACAGTCTACCGGTGTATTTTATGAGTCTGTTTAGGATCCCGAAAGGAGTAGTCAAGGAAATTATTAGGATTTAAAGGCAGTTCTTCTGGAGTAGCTGTGGAAATAGAAAGAAGTTACCGTTGATTAGCTGGAAGGTGATACAGAGACCTAAGGGTCTAGGGGGTTTGGGCGTCGGGGATTTAACCATGAAAAACAACGCTCTTTTATTTAAATGGTGGTGGAGGTTCTTTACGATGGAGGGAGCATCATGGAAGAGGGTTATCCAATCTATTTATTCAGAGGATCGTTTTGGCACCCTACAGACTCCAGAGAAGAAGAGGGGATGGACACCGTGGGTGAACATTGTGAAAGCAGGCAAGATGGATCCCATTCTCAACTCTGGTTTGAAGATCATCATTGGAGAGGGTAGCAGAGTCAGTTTTTGGAATGATAAATGGATGGAGAATGGTCCGCTAAAATCAATATTCCTGAGACTTTTTATGATATCTGACCAAAAGAAAGGAAATATAGCTTATATGGGTTTGTGGGATGGGGATCAATGGCATTGGCAGTTCCTGTGGAGGAGGCATTTGTTTGATTGGGAGGAATGACAAAAGGAAAAAATGGAGAATTTGGTCAATCAGATTAAATTACGTAGGGGGAGACAGGATGGTATTAGTTGGGGTTATGATCCGACGGATATCTTTTCGGTCAAATCCTTTTGTGAAGCTTCATATCAAAATGTGCATGGGGGGAATTTGAACAACAATATTTGTAGCCGGGTGTGGTGTGGGTTGGCACCACCGAGAATCGAGTTGATTACATGGTTCGCGATACAACAAAGACTCAATACGAGAGATAGATTGGTCAGACTTCGGATTGGAAACATCAGTGATACAGGATGCCCTTTTTGCAAAGATGCTCAAGAATCAATAAACTATGTTTTTTTCCATTATAGTGTGATAGGGAAGTTATGGTATGAGATATGTGATTGGCTTGGATGGGCTTGGGTGATGCCGAGATCTATTGAAGAAACTGCTGATATTTGGTTAGGAGGTAAGGAGAAAGGTTTACAGGGTGAAATTTGGTCAACAGCTTTCTTTGCCATAATAGGGACGATTTGGGAATTCAGAAATAAGGTCATCTTTGATAATATCCAAATTTGCAGAAGTTGGATGGCATTACTTATAAAACAAAGAATTGGATTCTGGATCAAGCATAGAAGAGACAACTTCTCTTATAGAATAGATGAGGTGGTCCATAATGTCTAAGTTTTTCTGTGAGGTGCTATTACATTAGGGATTATTTTATTGCTACTCTACTTAATGGTTGTAATTCTCAAATTATCAAAAAAAGAAGCATGACTTGGGTGTGTATTTGTCCCGAATTAAAAAGAATGGATGGGTAACAAATACAGACGAAATGTGCTTGAAAATATGAGTTTACTTGAAGAAATACTGTCCATGTTTATGAACACGAAGGCTCCATATTTTTTTCATAACACGTAGCTTATATATATATATATATATATATATGACTGCCTCAAAAGCAAAAATAACAGAGAGAAATATAGATTTATATGTGATTAATCTTGATATCTATTGTGATCCATCAATTCATCAGTAAAGTTCTTAGCCCAAGTTGTAGATTAAGCAATTTGTTGAACCACATATAAATATTGAGTCATTCTATATCATTTGCTTGATTTATTTATTGTTCTTCATTGTTTGGTGATTGAATTTCACAACACAAATGTTGTCTGGTTGAATAAAAAATCAACTTTATAAACTAAGATATTGAATTGTATAAATTTATTGTAGAATTATAAATATAACTATTATTTTTTTATATATTATAAGATTAAAGTTGTCGTGAAAATGGGATGTAAAAATTGCTACTAATCATTAACCATTTCGACAACTTCAAACCGAAGAAACTGACACTAATATGTATACAGTATCAATGGATTAAAAAGTATTAAAAAATACCAATAATATTTAATTTAGGGATTGAAGATTAATTCCTGCATAATAAAAATTTTAGATTCATATATTTATTTTCGCTCTTAGAACATTGTAACACTTGATTGTGTGCCTAGTTATAATGCTTTTATATTCACCTCCACAAAATACAACTTGTCTTTATGGCATTTTGTAATCATCATATACTCCCTTCATTTTAAGAAGAAATTTTTTATAAATTTTAGAAGAATAAAAAAAACTTTAACCGTCAATATAAATATAATAATGATATAATAATATCATAATTTATTATATTTTGAGAACAATAATTGATTAAATTTTATTTCAAAAATCGACGATAAATTTCTTTTATATTATAATGTACTGTATTTTTAAATTAAAAAAAAAAACCCACTGATGGAGCGTGAAATATTGTGTTCGCAGGTTTGGCATATGCAACTCGGATGTCAGATAGCGAAGAGGTTCATCACTCATGAATTATGATTTCAAGTTGGCATTTCACGTCCTGAAAATGACGACGCACTTAGTTTGGTACGTCCATTATCAGCTTTCACTGTGTTTTCAAGTTGGCATTCCGTTTTGAGAATATGCAGCACGAGTCCTTGCAGTACATATTTGATCTTGCATTTATCAATAATATATACGTTCATACGTGATACTAGGGTTTCTTATGGTATTTCATATCTATTTATCTCTTATCCGATATCTGAAATAATTCTATTTTAAAAAATAAATAATCAATCTAATTTTTTTTCAAATTAAATAGCTCATCCAATCAACAAAAAATCAAACAAAATAGATATCCAATTCGGCAAATATAAATAATATTCGATCAAAAAAAATTAATATATTTTTTGTAATTGTTTATTTTATAAATAACTATATATAAATAAATTTAGATGTGTGTGTGAGTAATTTTTTCGTACTTGATTTATTATTTAGGCCAAATTTTAATTTAGTTGAAATTATAATTTTAATATAATTCCTTTTTAGATATTTATTAAAAAAACACTCAACAGATTAGAAAAAATAAATAGCCAATCTATTTTAAAAAAAAAATTAAATATCCTATCCAGTCAACAAAAAATAAAATAAAAAATTAGATATCCAATCCGATAAATATAAATAATATTCGATCTAAAAAAAATATTTATATATTTTTTTTATAATTGTTTGTTGTATATATAACTATATATAAATAAATTTAGATGTGTGTGTGTGTGTAATTTTTACTTACTTGATTTATTATTTGGGCCAAAATTTAATTTAGTTGAAATTATAATTTTAATATAATTCCTTTTTAGATATTTATTTAAAAAAACACTCAACACATTAGATAATATCAAATTTATTTGTAATTTGGTGGGTTTTTTATGTTTAAAATTTTATTCAGATAACATCGGTTATATTTGATATGCGATCCAAAAATTCAAATATCCAAAATTTCAAATCAAATATCAAATATCATTTTTAGATATTTAAAATTTTGAATATCTGAAATATCAAATATTTGAACCATAAATAGTTCTATGTGTGACAAATACATATTAGGTAGAGATTGGTGTTTCACGAGTATGATAACAAGAAAATGAGGATGAGAAAAAAAAATAATTTTTTTAATTATGAAATATAGTTTTGTATATTTTAGAAAAAGAAGTATAGAATTAGAAACAATGAAATGCTATCGGAATAGAAACAGTAGGTTAAACAAACTTTTCGTGTATTAGTGGTTGATACACCAAAATTTCTTATAATTAAGAAGCAACACTTTACACCTTGTTTGTCCACCATAGTTATTAAATTTTAAATTTGAACATACAATTCTACAATCTAAAAATTATTAAATAATCTATGATTTTAGATAAAATTTTAAGATAGTAAAATCATAATAGGATATTACGATGTTATGTATGATCAGTTAAATCTTATAATTCTATATATTGGATATAATTTTTTATTTATTTACTTTGAAATCTCTTTTTCTTCTTCTTTCATTCTCGCTATATTTTTTTTTCCTAAATTTAAAAAATTAGTCTTATTATTTTATACATACTATATATTAAGCATCAATCAATACGGGGATAAAAAACATAACATATATTAGTAAAGTCGACCGTTGTGAAGAAAAGTACTTACAAGAAAATTCTAAACTCTATGTATAAAGCAAAATAAATATATTAAATTTGTGATTTTATTTGTTTATTAATTTTTATTTAGTTTAAAATAATCTTCTATATTTTATTTTATGATGTTGTTGATTTTATTGATATACATAGTCTATAAAATAATATTTTTTATATATATATAATCGACCACTTATATCGTTTGTTACTTGACAGAACTTATGATCAGAATAGCTAAAAAATAAGTATTTTAATATGGTATAATAGTCTAATATAACTTTAATTGTAGAATTTTATAATATATAAATATATTGGATTATATTTTTATGGTATATAAAGTATTTTATAATTCTATGATTTTATTAAGATAATTTTCAATCATTTTCTCTATATTTTCAATTGGAACAACCTTATTTTCTACAAATAATAATGCAGTATACCCCTAATCAGTTTAAACATTAATTATACCCGACATTCACCGGCTTCTTCATCGGCCCTTAGTCCAGTCATCACATCAGGTATGGGGATAAAGAGATAATGTCCAGTCATTTTTTGTACTTTCACCATGAATTGACCCCGTCCTTAGCTAGGCTGTCAGAGTGTCAGCCACCAAATTTGCCTATCGTTTTCAATGCTCGGTATAAACATGTCTAAACTAGGGGCAAAGGTGTTATCAATTATCATGACGCCATTCAGATTTCAAAGACAGTCATCATTGTAATTTGTCCAGTCGATGAATCGAATTCAATCATGATACACGAATCCTGCAGCCAACCTTTCTGAAGTGAACTTCCAAAGCATCTGCCTAAATTCGAGTTCTATCTCAAAACCAACTAGGAATAGGAGGAATAATTCACCGAGTTTGTATAGTAAACTCGATGCGGGGTCGTGAGATCAATTCCCAGTGGCCGCACTCTACTGCTCAATTTTTATCTCAATGGCACGCTCAGTTTACCAATAAAAAAAATGAAGTACGCTTATATATCAGATAATGCGTGCAGTCCGGATGGCAATGAGCGGGCAACAGTATGCCGTAGGACGCGAGATCAAGCCCCACAAACACGCCGTTCATCAGATACTTTTTGTTAAAAAAAAAAGAACAACGATGGACGCACAGCCATGCCGATAATTAGCAAATATAAAAACAAAAATTTTGTCATAATTATGCACGCACAGCCACAAAGTAATCAAGGCAGAGGCCTTAACCTCGCTCTGATACCAAATATTAAATAATGATATGGCATGAATCATATAATTAATATTATTAATATAAATTCATGCACAATAAATGTATAATTCATTATATATTCTTAATTCCGCATAAAGTTTAATTAATTTGTGTATTAGGATTTCACATGAATTATACATTTATTGTGCATGAATTTATATTAATAATATTAATTATATGATTCATGCCATATCATTATTTAATATTTGGTATCAGAGCGAGGTTAAGGCCTCTGCCTTGATTACTTTGTGGCTGTGCGTGCATAATTATGACAAAATTGTTGTTTTTATATTTGCTAATTATCGGCATGGCTGTGCGTCAATCGTTGTTCTTTTTTTTTAACAAAAAGTATCTGATGAACGGCGTGTTTGTGGGGCTTGATCCCGCGTCCTACGGCATACTGTTGCCCGCTCATTGCCATCCGGACTGCACGCATTATCTGATATATAAGCGTACTTCATTTCTTTTATTGGTAAACTGAGCGTGCCATTAAGATAAAAATTGAGCAGTAGAGTGCGGCCACTGGGAATTGATCTCACGACCTCCCTGTTGCCCATACCATGCCATAACCAATTGTGCTACTTGAGTTTTGTGTTTGTTTTATGAACCATTCGATTGATATTATGCGTTACTGGTAACCTTTGGCTTATATTTGTGTCGTTTGGCACAATCATGTGGTGCTCTTATCTTAGGCCATGTTTGGCTTATTTTATTTCACAATTTTTTTCCCATGTTCCTTAAGGCCTTGTTTGGATATATATATATATATTTGTAAGTATCATATGTGATAGTATAATTTTATGTGATTTTGGACTTAGCCACAGCACTCCTAATCATATAAAATTATACATTGATGTATTTAATTTAATTTGTCACATATGGTTAATATGATACTAATTGCAATATATTTTATGTATATAATAAATATTTTCCCACAAGATTATTTATTATATATATATAATACATTGGATTAAAATATTAAGTCATTATTCTCAATTTCCCTACAGGGATTGAAGGATTATGGGATGACTTAATAGTTTTAATATTGAGATGCATGAGTCTATTTGAATTAAATACTTAGCCCACAGGCAGTTTTAATGTCTTTGATTCATATTAGTTGCATTTTTTTTATATGCTATACATTGGTACAGCATATATATATTTATATATTTTGGCTTCAAATTGATTGTGAGCATGTATATGTGTTTAAATTTTGCAGCAAATATTCCTGGTTTATATTCGATGTCTGATCTTAACGTTGATGTTCCCGAGTTGAAAGGGGACAACTATAAGGTTTGGAAGGAGAGGATTCTCTTGAAGCTTAGTTGTTGTGACATGGATGAGGCTATTGAATACCCAAAGCCTGTGATAATTGATGAAAGCACTGAGGAAGAAAAGGCTGCACATGAGCGATGGATGAAAGCCAATCGCATAAGTTGCATGTACATAAAGACTAAGATGTCTCCTTCCATCAGAGGCTCAGTTGATCATCATCAAGATGTCAATGACTTGCTAAGGGCTATAGATGAACAGTTCATCCATTCTGATAAGGCCTTAGCTAGTACCTTGATAATGAAGTTTTCATCCATGAAGCTCACTACAGTTAAGGGTGTGCGTGAGCACATTATGAAGATGCGGGATTTAGCAGCACAACTCAGGTCTCTAGAGGTTGACATGTCAGATGCCTTCTTGGTTCACTTCATCTTGAATTCACTCCCAAAGGAATACACTCCATTCAAGGTCACTTATCATACACAAAGGGAAAAATGGTCAATCAATGAATTAATGACCATGTGTGTGCAAGAGGAGGAAAGACTCTTGATGGATCATGGGGAGACAGTGATGATGACAACCAAGGGTAAAGAAAGGAAGAAGAAAACAAGCCAAAAGGATAAAGGTAAGGTTCCACCCCAGGGTGAGATAAAGAAGCAGTCTAGGTGTTTCTTTTGTAAAAAGAAGGGACACATGAAGAAGGATTGTGCTAAGTATAAAGCGTGGCTTGTGAAGAAAGGTAATGTAACCTCTTTGGTATGTTTTGAATCTCATACAGTAGATAAAAATCATAACACTTGGTGGATTGATTCTGGTTCTACAATCCATGTTTGCAATTCCTTGCAGGTTATGGCAAGAATGAGGGAACCAGTGGGTAATGAACGAAGTATCTTTACTGGTAGCAAGATACGTTCAGTTGTTCAAGGAATAGGCTCATGTAGACTAGTTCTCTCTAGTGGTCATGTATTAATATTAGAAAAGACTTTTTATGTTCCAAGTTTCAGTAGAAACTTAATTTCTATTTCAAGACTTGTACCATGTGGATACTCGTTTGTTTTCAAAGACAATTCAGTTAGTTTGTTTTATAAAGCAAATTGTGTTGGGTATGGTACATTGTCTGAAGGTCTTTATTCTATTGATTTGATGCATGATGATACAAATATTAAATAATGATATGGCATAAATCATATAATTAATATTATTAATATAAATTCATGCACAATAAATGTATAATTCATGTGAAATCCTAATACACAAATTAATTAAACTTTATGCGGAATTAAGAATATATAATACTATATATAAATTATATATAGCGTACCTCCAGCCATTGAATAAATTATCAACACGGGAAATTGTAGAAATAAAATTGCAACGATAATTTATCGGTTCTACTCCCTCTTTCTCAAACCCGATGGTACGTGCTTCCTTTGCGAGAAACGGGAATAGGGACCTTCCTTTATTTATCTTCTTCTCTTTGATTTGCAACAGAAATTAAACTTGAATTTTTGAAGAAGAAACCCTCCTATTTTCTCTCTTCATGTACATGTATGTGTGTTAGAAAAGAGAAAGGAAAAGAATATTCCCAAGGATAATGCATATCATCTGACCCAAAAATGCTCCACATCCTTTTATTTGCTGTACATCAATTATGTTGGTTAGTGTAACCAACTTTTGGCTCTTTTCCCTTTTCAAATTCAAATTCAAAAGATAATGAGTAATTAATTACTAATAAATTTTATTACTCAATAATCCATTATCATGTGCATGACACATGTTTTTATACACACATACTTAAATCTAATTCTACCATCAAGAATTAGATAGAGAGATATAGGTAGGCTTAATTACTAACATATTACCATATATTATAAACTTTATGGCCAAACTTTTTATCTAATTAATATGGACCACACTTTAGTGTTAATATATATAAAATACTCTATCCTTAAAAATAATAATAATGCCAATTTTATTAAAACAAAATATATTAACATTCTCCCACTTGGTCCATACAAATTAGATTCTTATCATGGTCTCCTTATGTTAGTATAAACTTACTGATGAAACCAACACATGGATCATGGCGATAAACCTTCATCATTTAGAAAGTTTTCTTCCATGTATCACAATGTACTAACTTCATCCATAACTTTAACTTCATGGATAAACCCAACGTTTATTCAAGGTCCTACAATTATTATGTTATTTCTCAATAAACCATATGTATACAAACTGAATGAGAAATAAACATATCATAACTTTGTTACAAGAACATAATGTATTACAATAATACTATCACATAGAGGGTCCAACACCCATATTACAAACATGATCCTTAAACTTGCTTGGTGGCATGCCCTTAGTTAAAGGATCAGCTAACATACAATCAGTGCCTATGTGTTCCAATACCACTTCTCCTTTTGAAACACGCTCCTTTATCTTCAAGTACTTAATGTCTATGCCCTTGGCATGACTACCACTTTTGTTGTTCCTTGAGATAAAGACGACAGCTGAATTATCACACTTGAGCATCAAAGGCTTAGATATAGAATCTACTATTCTAAGACCCGATATAAAATTTCTTAACCACACACCATGCTTTGTGGCTTCAAAAGATGAGATGAGTTCTGCTTCCATTGTAGAAGTGGATATACAATCCTGCTTCTTGCTTTTCCAAGATATTGCTCCACCAGCTAATAGGAAAATGAATCCAGAAGTAGATTTACGTGAATCTACACAGCCAGCAAAGTCTGCATCTGAATAGCCAACTACCTCCAAATCCTCAACATGACGATACATGAGCATGTAGTCCTTGGTTCCCTTTAGATACCTCATAACCTTCTTTGCAGCTTTCCATTGGTCAACTCCTGGATTACTTTGGTAACGTCCCAATACCCCAACGGCATATGCAATGTCAGGTCTTGTGCAAACCTGAGCATACATAAGGCTTCCAACTGCAGAAGCATACGGGATGTTCTTCATCTGATCTCTCTCTAAATCATTCTTAGGACACTGACTCAACTGCAATTGTCACCCTTGACAATAGGAGCTACACTTGGTGTACAATCTTTCATCCTGTATCTTTCTAACACTTTATTGATGTATGCTTCTTGAGATAGTCCTAATATCCGTCGGGATCTATCTCGATGAATCTTAATGCCAATGACATAAGATGCATTACCCATATCTTTCATATCAAATTTGTTAGAAAGAAATTGTTTCACCGCATATAGCATCCCCTTATCATTGCATGCAAGTAAAATATCATCCACATATAGAACCAAAAAACAAACCTTACTCCCACTGACTTTGATATATGTACACTGATCCATGACATTCTCTTCAAATCCAAATGAAGAAATGACACTATGGAACTTTAGATACCATTTTCGGGAGGCTTGTTTCAATCCATATATGGCTTTCTTAAGCTTGCATACAAGATTTTTGTCTTCATGAGAGGAGAACCCTTCAGGTTGTTTCATATATACCTCTTCCTCAAGCTCACCATTTAAAAATGGTGTTTTCACATCCATTTGTTGTAACTCAAAATCAAAATGAGCTACTAATGCCATAACAATACGTAGGGAATCCTTGGTAGACACAGGAGAGAAAGTCTCCTTGTAGTCCTCTCCCTCTCTTTGAGTGAACCCCTTAGCAACTAGTCTAGCCTTGTACCTATCAATGTTCCCTGATGAGTCTCTCTTAGTCTTAAAGACCCATTTACAACCAATAGGCTTAGCCCCATCAGGTAATGGTACAAGGTCCCAGACCTCATTGACTTTCATGGAATTCATCTCTTCCTTCATGGCATCATACCATAACTCAGATTTCGAACTACTCATGGCATGTGAAAATGTTTCAGGATCATCAATAGCACAAATGTCACAGTTAGACTCTTGTAAGTACACATAATAGTCACTAGATATAGCTGGCCTTCTTTCCCTAGTAGATCTCCTCAAAGTTGGCCCCGCATCCTCTTGTGGAGGTTGCTCAACAGCTGGTTGTTCAACAACTTCAGGAAGTTCCTGAACAACCTGATCTACTGGATTTATGTCAGCATTATGTGGAGGTTCATTGACTTGTTGTTCAATCATAACCGGAACTGGAAGTGCACGACGAACAAGAGTCACTCTGTCACATGAAGTGGAAGCTTCCTCTACTGGATGAGTAGGTTCAAGAACTAGGTCCTTGACCTGATCACTCCCACTAATTAAGTCATCTTCAAGAAACTTAGCATTTCTTGACTCCACAAACCTAGTGCTATGTGATGGACAATAGAACCGATAACCCTTAGACCTTTCAGCATATCCAACGAAATACCCACTTATAGTCCTTGGGTCTAGCTTTCTTTCTTGTGGATTATAGATTCTCACTTCAGACGGACATCCCCAAACTCTCATATGTTTTAAACTCGGTTTCCAACCCTTGAAAAGCTCAAATGGTGTTTTAGACACTGCTTTGGTTGGAACTCGGTTTAAAATATATACCGCCGTCTTAAGTGCTTCATTCCACAGAGATCTAGGAAGATTGGAGTTGCTAAGCATACTCCGCACCATATCTAATAATGTCCTGTTTCTTCTCTCAGCTACGCCATTTTGGTCCGGTGAACCAGGCATAGTGTATTGGGGAACTATCCCATTATCTTGAAGAAATTTTGCAAATGGACCAGGTGCTTGTCCATCCTCAGTGTATCTACCATAGTATTCTCCACCTCTATCAGACCTCACAATTTTGATTTGATTGTCACATTGTTTCTCTACCTCAGTTTTGAACACTTTAAAAGCATCTAATGCTTCATACTTATTGTTTAAGAAGTAGAGATACATGTATCGTGAATAGTCATCAATAAATGAGATAAAGTATCTATGACTGTGTGAGTCCATATCTGGACTACATATATCAGTATGTATAATTTCAAGTAGTTGAGAACTCCTATTGGCACCTCTTTTAGACTTGTTCGTTTGTTTGCCCTTTATACAATTTATACAAGTGCTAAAGTCAGTAAAATCTAGAGCACCAAGTACTCCGTCATTCACCAATCTCCTTATTCTCTCAATGGAGATGTGACCTAATCTTTTGTGCCAAAGCATTGATGAGTCCTCATTCATAACACATCTTTTTGAACCAATGTTCAAATTCATTGCAATATTTGTATCATCATGCATCAAATCAATAGAATAAAGACCTTCAGACAATGTACCATACCCAACACAATTTGCTTTATAAAACAAACTAACTGAATTGTCTTTGAAAACAAACGAGTATCCACATGGTACAAGTCTTGAAATAGAAATTAAGTTTCTACTGAAACTTGGAACATAAAAAGTCTTTTCTAATATTAATACATGACCACTAGAGAGAACTAGTCTACATGAGCCTATTCCTTGAACAACTGAACGTATCTTGCTACCAGTAAAGATACTTCGTTCATTGCCCACTGGTTCCCTCATTCTTGCCATAACCTGCAAGGAATTGCAAACATAGATTGTAGAACCAGAATCAATCCACCAAGTGTTATGATTTTTATCTACTGTATGAGATTCAAAACATACCAAAGAGGTTACATTACCTTTCTTCACAAGCCACGCTTTATACTTAGCACAATCCTTCTTCATGTGTCCCTTCTTTTTACAAAAGAAACACCTAGACTGCTTCTTTATCTCACCCTGGGGTGGAACCTTACCTTTATCCTTTTGGCTTGTTTTCTTCTTCCTTTCTTTACCCTTGGTTGTCATCATCACTGTCTCCCCATGATCCATCAAGAGTCTTTCCTCCTCTTGCACACACATGGTCATTAATTCATTGATTGACCATTTTTCCCTTTGTGTATGATAAGTGACCTTGAATGGAGTGTATTCCTTTGGGAGTGAATTCAAGATGAAGTGAACCAAGAAGGCATCTGACATGTCAACCTCTAGAGACCTGAGTTGTGCTGCTAAATCCCGCATCTTCATAATGTGCTCACGCACACCCTTAACTGTAGTGAGCTTCATGGATGAAAACTTCATTATCAAGGTACTAGCTAAGGCCTTATCAGAATGGATGAACTGTTCATCTATAGCCCTTAGCAAGTCATTGACATCTTGATGATGATCAACTGAGCCTCTGATGGAAGGAGACATCTTAGTCTTTATGTACATGCAACTTATGCGATTGGCTTTCATCCATCGCTCATGTGCATCCTTTTCTTCCTCAGTGCTTTCATCAATTATCACAGGCTTTGGGTATTCAATAGCCTCATCCATGTCACAACAACTAAGCTTCAAGAGAATCCTTTCCTTCCAAACCTTATAGTTGTCCCCTTTCAACTCGGGAACATCAACGTTAAGATCAGACATCGAATATAAACCAGGAATATTTGCTACAAAATTTAAACACATATACATGCTCACAATCAATTTGAAGCCAAAATATATAAATATATATATATGCTGTACCAATGTATAGCATATAAAAAAAATGCAACTAATATGAATCAAAGACATTAAAACTGCCTGTGGGCTAAGTATTTAATTCAAATAGACTCATGCATCTCAATATTAAAACTATTAAGTCATCCCATAATCCTTCAATCCCTGTAGGGAAATTGAGAATAATGACTTAATATTTTAATCCAATGTATTATATATATATAATAAATAATCTTGTGGGAAAATATTTATTATATACATAAAATATATTGCAATTAGTATCATATTAACCATATGTGACAAATTAAATTAAATACATCAATGTATAATTTTATATGATTAGGAGTGCTGTGGCTAAGTCCAAAATCACATAAAATTATACTATCACATATGATACTTACAAATATATATATATATATATATATATATATATATATATATATCCAAACAAGGCCTTAAGGAACATGGGAAAAAATTGTGAAATAAAATAAGCCAAACATGGCCTAAGATAAGAGCACCACATGATTGTGCCAAACGGCACAAATATAAGCCAAAGGTTACCAGTAACGCATAATATCAATCGAATGGTTCATAAAACAAACACAAAACTCAAGTAGCACAATTGGTTATGGCATGGTATGGGCAACAGGGAGGTCGTGAGATCAATTCCCAGTGGCCGCACTCTACTGCTCAATTTTTATCTCAATGGCACGCTCAGTTTACCAATAAAACAAATGAAGTATGCTTATATATCAGATAATGCGTGCAGTCCGGATGGCAATGAGCGGGCAACAGTATGCCGTAGGACGCGGGATCAAGCCCCACAAACACGCCGTTCATCAGATACTTTTTGTTAAAAAAAAAGAACAACGATGGACGCACAGCCATGCCGATAATTAGCAAATATAAAAACAACAATTTTGTCATAATTATGCACGCACAGCCACAAAGTAATCAAGGCATAGGCCTTAACCTCGCTCTGATACCAAATATTAAATAATGATATGGCATGAATCATATAATTAATATTATTAATATAAATTCATGCACAATAAATGTATAATTCATGTGAAATCCTAATACACAAATTAATTAAACTTTATGCGGAATTAAGAATATATAATACTATATATAAATTATATATAGCGTACCTCCAGCCATTGAATAAATTATCAACACGGGAAATTGTAGAAATAAAATTGCAACGATAATTTATCGGTTCTACTCCCTCTTTCTCAAACCCGATGGTGCGTGCTTCCTTTGCGAGAAACGGGAATAGGGACCTTCCTTTATTTATCTTCTTCTCTTTGATTTGCAACAGAAATTAAACTTGAATTTTTGAAGAAGAAACCCTCCTATTTTCTCTCTTCATGTACATGTATGTGTGTTAGAAAAGAGAAAGGAAAAGAATATTCCCAAGGATAATGCATATCATCTGACCCAAAAATGCTCCACATCCTTTTATTTGCTGTACGTTAATTATGTTGGTTAGTGTAACCAACTTTTGGCTCTTTTCCCTTTTCAAATTCAAATTCAAAAGATAATGAGTAATTAATTACTAATAAATTTTATTACTCAATAATCCATTATCATGTGCATGACACATGTTTTTATACACACATACTTAAATCTAATTCTACCATCAAGAATTAGATAGAGAGATATAGGTTAGGCTTAATTACTAACATATTACCATATATTATAAACTTTATGGCCAAACTTTTTATCTAATTAATATGGACCACACTTTAGTGTTAATATATATAAAATACTCTATCCTTAAAAATAATAATAATGCCAATTTTATTAAAACAAAATATATTAACATAGTAAACTCGATGCGGGATGATTGGCTCACGCATGCACCGTGATGGTGGCTGTCGATCGGTGTCGATGGTAACAGTGAAGGTATGTTGCCCGCAAGGGATTAAGTTGTCGCTGTTTTTGAATTGCAATGGGACATGTCTGCTGCTCTGGTTTTCAATTGAACTTTTAGGTGGAGTCGAAGATTTACTGTGGACGGAAGCTGGACATATTAACCTCAGTTATTTTAGTTCCAAATAGGGTTGTCCGTTAACATGGTATCAAAGCAAAAGCTATTCCCGTAATCGGCCAATTTCTATTTTCTCTCTCCAATCACTAAATCAAAATGACTAATGATGATCAATCTCCTCCCACCATGGAAAATGTTTCTCTTCTGAAACTAATCACATTATGCACTTACATGATGATCTTGGTCTTATATGCTTAATCTCGAATCGATTTAAAGGTTCTGATTACATTGCCTAAAGAAGGTCCATGCGAATGGCTCTGAATGCAAAGAAAAAACTCTATTTCATAGATGGTAGCAGCAAGTGTCCTGCCTCAATAGATCCCACCGTGCAAACAATGGGAGTGATGTAGTGATATGGTGATTTCCTGGATCACCAACACGCTAAGTAAAGAAATTTCCAGAAGTGTTGTGTTTTCTACTTTGGCAGCAACTCGAAGAAATATTTAGCCAAACAAACCTTGCACAATTATTCAAAGTTCAAAGAGACTTGTGCTTCATCGGCTAGATTGCAGATAGCGCTACAAATTACTTCACTTGAATCAAAGGAATATGGGATGAGTTAGATGCCCTCTATTCCCCTCCATTTTTTACATGTGGTGCAAATAGAGAATGTGATAAACATGAACGGAAGAGCAAGCTTGTCCACTTCTTGATGGGATTAAATGAACCCTACATTACCATGAGAGGTAATATTCTTATGATGTCTTGTAAGGGGGAAAATAGAGGCAATGTGTGGAAGTGAATTCACGATTGATTTAAGGAGAGAAGTGCAAGATTAATTCAATTTAAACCATAAACAGAAATAATACGAAAAATAAAAGAACATACAATTTTACGTGGTTCACCCAATGTGGACTACGTTCACGGACGACAACGAGCAAAGATAATTTTACTATATAGAGAAAGAATACAAGAAATCCTCAATTGAATAGAGGATTATAGAGATTTATCACTCTTAATTATTCTAACTCTCAAAGGGAATAGTAAATAAAATGTGTATGGAACTATGATAGATATTGTGATTCATGTTTTGAGAGAGGGCCAAAAACTACATATATATAGTCTTCAAAAGAAAACCCTAAAAAAACTGCTAATTGATGGAGATTAAAAACTTTAACTCTCTATTGATGGCAGTTAATACTACCAATTAATTTAGTAGTAAAGTCTTCGGTTACTTTAGCTTTATATTTAAGTCTTCCGTAACCGTAGGTTTTAAACTCTTCATTGATGGCAGTAAATACTATTAATTAATTTGGTAGTAAAATCTTCGGTTACTTCAACTTCACATTAAAGACTTCCATAACTGTAAGATTTGAGATACAAACTCAACATGTCTCAGGTTCCTTCCCTTTCTCAACATTATTCGATCCTTGTACAAGAAGAATATTTGAGAGAGTGTCCTTGTCACAACTCAACTTGTTGATCACTCAGCTTTGTTCAATGTTTCAATTGCAAAGCCTGGTATTCATTTTTCGAAAGGGTGAAAAAATCAACTCGAATGTCTAGTGCAACTATAGTAAAAATACGGGGCACGCTATTGACAAATGTTATAGGTTGTATGGATTCCATCTGGATTTCAAGTTCACTAAGAACAAAAGAAATGTGAATATCTCTCAACTTGGTCCGGTGTAACAGACCTTGGGGCATTCTTCATCTTCTCCTAGTCCTATACCTGGCCCTAGTGTTGATTGGTGCACCCAGTTGTATGCTCTTCTCAGTTAACAACATATTGATGCTTCTCCATCTTAGGCTCTAGAGACTCGAGCTTCTGCCAACTTTCCATGTAAACATGCTTGCTCATCCCATGGTTAACATGGTGAATGTGTTTGTTTCAATTCCTCAGTTACTCAAATTATTTGGATTTTTTTATAGTGGAGCTTCTGACCATATATGTCATAAAGCCCCCCTATTCTCCACGATTCCCTTATTTTCCCGGCGTTTCACCATTTCCCTACCTAATAATCAAAAAGTACAAATTTCCCATAGTGGCACTGTCAACCTCAACTTCTTCATTCCTATTTCAAATGTATTGTACATTCCAGCTCTTCAATATAATCTATTTTCTATTCACAAACTCTTCTTCCAGATGCACTCTAAAGCTATTTTTACCCAAGATGGTTGTTCACTGTAGGCCCCTTTAATGAAGAGGCCCTTGTAGTTTGGTAAAGTACAATCAAGACTTTTATCTTTTGGACAACACTTGAATAGTTTTACCTGCTACATCTCCACATGTTCACTCCAGCTCTCCTCTAGCAAGTGTCATGTCTTGTTATAGCTTTAAGTCCCACCAATATTGTATTAATTCCACTGTTGTACCGTGGAACATAAGATTAGGCCAATTACCTTTGTACAAAGACAAAAACTTGTCATTAATTCACTGTGATATAAATATCATTTTTCAGTTCCCATGTGAAGTATGTCCTTGTGCCAAACAACATAAGTTATCATCCTCTTATAGTTTCCATCACCCATGTTGATATATGGGGTCCATATATAACTCCTACTTATAATGGTTCGTAGTTGTAAATGGCTACATCAGAGCCACTTGGACTCATTTAATCAGTCACAAAAGTAATGCTCTCCCTCTTCTCAAGGCTTTTATTCTGTATACTAAAACGCAAATCAATTCCTCTGTCAAAACAATGTGTTCTAATAATGCTCGAGTTAGGCAGTAGCAAAGAAGCTAAAGACTTGTTATCTTCTCTTGGCATTAACCATCAAACTAGTTGCGTCTACATTTCACAACAAAATGGCATAATAGGGCGCAAACATAGGCATTTGTCGGAGGTTACCCATTCAATTCTCTTCCAATCCAGCATCCCAATCAAGTTTTGGGAGGATTGCATACTCACAACCACCTACTTAATTAATATCCTACTAAATTACTTAATGGTCAAACTCCCTACCACATTCTATATGGCTCACCACCCTCCTATGCACATTTGCCTGACTTTGGTTATCGGTGTTATGTATCAACTCTTCAACATAATCGAACCAAATTCTCTCTAAGAGTATATCCTTGTGTCTTTTCATTGGGTATCCATTTGGCCTAAAAGGATACAAAGTGTATAATCTTGAAATTGAAAATATTCATCACCCAAGTCATTGTGTTTCATGAGCATGTTTTTCCATACAAGATCCTTCCTTTCTTATCCTACTCCTTCATCCACATTCCATATTCCTGACATACACTATGATAAACCCAAAGTACCTCCATAAAATTCACCACAATCTGATTCACAATCCAATCCTTTGCTTATTTCATCACCACAATCTTCATCGCTACCATCTCTTAGTATTACCAACATCCACTCACGCCACACTAATGAAGAAGCTACTCCCACTATAAGGAAGTCTACTAGGTCATAACAACAATCTTCTTACCTCAAAGCTTTTGTCTGTTGTGGTGCTTATAATCCACATTCCTGCCCTCATTCAAACACTTCATGCTTATCTACCACTCATTTTTGTTTTTCCTCCCTATTGCAAAGCATTCAACAACTTCTCACCTCCATTTCCCAAACATGTGAACCTTCTATCTATAAAGAGAAAGCCTGTCACCTTGCTTTTCAAGATGCCATGTCAAAGGAGTTTAAAGTAATGGATGCCAATCGTACCTAAGATTTGGTCTTGCTTCCTAAGGGGAAGATAACTATATCCTACAAATGGGTTTATAAAATAAAGTCAAACATAAATTTGATGGCTCTATCAAACATGTTAAGGCTGTATTAGTTGCTCACAGTTTCATTCAAAAATCTAAGATTGATTACATTAAAGCATTCTCCTATTGTAAAAATGGCTACCATACATAGTTTAATTGGTGTGATTGTTAAAAAGGTTTGGTCCTTGCATCAACTAGATGTCAATAATGCATTTTTACATGGAGATTTGAGTGAAGAAATTTGTATGACACCTCCATCTTATCTCATTATTCCACCTAGTCATGTTTGTAAGGTGGTCACGGGCTTAAGCAGGCTTTTCATCGATGGTAAGCTAAGCTCACATGTGCTCTCAAATCTAAGGGTTATTCTATGTTCAAAGATAATAGTTCTTTATTTTCCAAGAGCATCAGTGATTTAGTTGTCCTTGTTATTGGTTACATAGATGATCTCTTGGTTACTAGTACTAACAATGATGCATTCATGCTCTTAAATCATTTCTAGATGCTTCATTCGGTATTAAAGATCTTAGTCCCTAGCATTACTTTATTAGCATTAAAGTCTTGCATGAATCTCACTCAAAGGAAGTTTGCTTCTAATTTACTTAACGAATTTAGTTGCACCTACTACAAGGCTTTCTGCTCATGTTGATGATTTATGCTTATATCCTAGTTCATATCACATAATGGTTGGCATGATTAATTTCCTCACCTATGCATGCCCTAGCCTAGCTTTCACCCTCATTACTTAAGTCACTTCATGTAGACACCATGCATGCCTCATCTCAAGGCTTCCCACCGTATACTCAAGTATCTTTACTTTTTTTCATCTCTTAGTTTATTCATATCCTGAAAGCCTGAATTTCAACTTCAAGCCTTCCGCAACTCTGACTAGGCTTCTTGTCCTAATGTTCGTAGGTCTGTAAGTATTTGGGTCATCCACCTTGGTGGATCACCCATCTCTTGGAAGGCCAAGAACAATCTGATGTGCCTTTTTCCTCCATTGAAGCTAAATACCGTTCCATGAGGCGTGTCGCCATTAAACTTACATGGCTTACATGTCTTTTGCATGTGCTGAATGCCCTTGATATCACTTCTGTCCCCTTGAAATGTGACAATCAAGCTGTTATTTTCATTGCCAAAAACTCGATTTTTCATGAATAAGCAAATTGATCTTGATTGTTATTTTATTTGTGAGAAGCTTCAAGAAGGCCTCAATGTTATATCTCATATCAATACCATAGATCAGTTGACAAGCATTTTTACAAAGCCTCTTTCATCAACTAAACCTCATGACTTGTTGACCAAGTTAGGACCGGGCCTTCCCTCCCACTTTCCAACTTGAGGGAGGTGTTAGATGTATGTTTGTTAGATGATATTTTCATTTATGATTAGTTAGAAATAGAATTATAAAATTGTTAGAAGTTGTTTTGATTGTCATGGGCTTAAATTGTATATAAATCATACATGATGTCATATAATACTATCTCAATCAATGCAATCGTAACTTTCTTCTTTATTCTTTATTTCATCTTCTATGATTCCCTTTATTTAGCCCTCCAATTTCTTCCATTAACAAGTTCGACGACAATGGGGTAACACACTATTTTTTAGTCAATGAGAGGGGCCAAATAGAGGAAACAAGAAGCATGGTCATGGTTAAGAACTAAGATGCTCTATCAGTCCATCTCCATCTTAATGCTATGTGCATGGTTCTTACTTATGAGCATTCAACAAAAGAGGCAACAACAGGGGTGAATGGTGCTGGTTTTTAATTATATAGTGAGCATCGAGTCTAATAGAGTTGAAACTATCAAAGGGTTTTTTAATGATCCAGCTCCACGGCAATGAGAAAACTATGTTTGTTTCTCTTTTCTTCTTCGTGGCTATGACTGTGAGACTCCATAACCATCAAAATTGTCTTGAATTTAAACAATAATCCCAATGACGTTTAAGCTTAGAGACAATAATCAAGGCTATAAACATATTAGGCCTCATGCTCAAATCTTCTTGATTGTTAATGGTTGTAGTTACTTCCATTTCATTTAGGGATATTGTATCATATATTCTCGTATTTTGATGAATACACACCAAATACCCGTGTCTCCGTGTTATAGAACACCAAATACTAGCATTTGTTAATACAAGACATATGAATGTAACCAAAAAATAAAAACAAAGGTATATAGTTAATCTTACTACAATACAGTGATATATGGTGTAACTTCCCTTAGATTTATTAGAAAATGAAATTTATCATATATTATTGAAATCAAAACATTTTCCGAACCGCTCCTAATATAGAGCATGGAACCTATGTTGAGTAATTAAAACGAGTAGTCCTAGTCCAATAGAACATTTTTATATCGTAATCTTATGAACTCTTTTATCTTCAACCCTTTACATTCTGCATTAATTAAGTTCTTATGCTTTGGGATGAAATGTTTAATTAGCACCCGAGTGTTTTCAGTTGTTGATGATGAAGTAAATGTTGATTAGGTTTGACCCATTTAGTTCCCGAGCAAGAAGAAAAATTGGAAGTAGACTCAGGAGCTTTTCACCCAAAGACTAAAAAGAGAAATATACATACAATCAAAACCAATGGGTTTCACAGAATTTAAGTACAGAGATTATATATGGATAGTTGCTGTGTTCAGTCATCTAGATATGAAAGTGGAACGGAATGGAATCCTCAAGCAAGCAAGGTAGGCCCTCACATTCGGCCATTTCCACCCTTCGGTCTGCCGCCCCGTTACCTGAGTAAAGAGTGGTAGTGGACAAGAAGATGGAATAACAGTGCGCGTAAAGTAAACTGAAACACTTACAATTGAGTTAAGCTCACTCATAATCAAGCGAATTAACACAAGGCAATTAATTAATTAAGATAAAACGGACCTGGTCGATCGATGTTGATTTTTTTTTCCTTTTAAATGATAGGAAGCTGAATCAAACAGTTTTGTCAACAAGATCGCCATTCAACAACTCTCTGTAAGCAGCAATAGGCCAACTAAACCCTCTAAAAATCAACCCGGTAGCCAAAGGAACGTCGATAATAATCTCTTTCTGTGCAGGTTTCTTTTCGTCTCTAATAGCAATCAGATAACTCCTTCCAACCCATCCAATCCAGCCAGCGATGTATAAAAACAACAACCCGGGCGTTATAAACTCACCCCAATGCCTTTGATCTCCACTTACTATCAGATGAGGCAGACCATCGGAACCGCACAACAAACCGTATTTGCCATAGTTATCGAACCTCCTCTTTGTCTTCTCCATTGTTGCTTTGATTGCTAGAGCTGGTGCACTGTCCGGCGCGTATAACTTGAGAGAAGATTGGAGTTTCTTGAGCTGTTGTTTCTCCCTTTTGGCGAATTGTTTTGATTCTTTGCATGGGGTGAGACCCGATATGTCTGCCACGGCTGGCTGTGGGGATGATAGGAGGATTGAGGAGAGTGCGAGTGCCGCTGAGAATGCCTGGAGTGGGGAAGCTGATGGCGACGATGACTTGTGTTGTTGGGGTTGCTCTGATGATGAACAGAGTATTCTTAGTGAGGAATATGATCTTGTTGGTGTTAGAGATGACGGGAGGTTGAGCTTGGGCTTCATACTAAGTGGCTTGGTCACGTTTGTGGTTGGGATGGTGAGAGACATGGCTGGCTGGTTGGCTGGTTTGATCAGACTCCTTTGATTCTTCAGTTCGGGTAGCCAGGATAGGAGGAGGAGAGCCCGGGGGAGTGTGGCAGAGGAAGGGCAGTTGGAAGTGAGGAAATAAGATTTTGGAGGATGGAGGACCGCAGAAACCAAGTAGTGGGATTTCACTGGTGGGAAGATAAGGTTAGGAAGAGCAGGACATCAGGGGCGTCTGACTTGTATGATTTCTGTTGGCTCCCTCATGATCACGATGATCTCTATCCCCAACTCAAAATCATCCCACGTTGAGCTGATTTGGCATACGGGGACCACTGAAAAAGAACCAAGTGGATCCCCCCAGTACCTCTGCGATGATATACTATACAGTCTTATACTCCCCCTCTGTATCGCAGGCCATTCATTTTCAAAATCATCCCAAGTCGGGAGGCAATTTACTTTACTGCCCGTATTTCGGTATTCGGGTTCCGTCGAAGATTCTTTAATCAGACTTTTGGTTTTAAAAAAAATGTATAGGGTATAGGTTTAGAATCTTGGTCTCTGGTTAGACTAATGTCTCATTTAGTTTATGAAAATTTAAAAATAAAAAAAAATGAAAAAAATGAAAAGAAAAATAATTTTTTGTATTTAATTTACGTGAGATAATAAAATAGAAAAATATTAAGGAATAAAATTACTAAAAATTAACTATATAATTTTCTTTAAAAAAAGTTTGAAGAAAACTATTTTAATTTTAATTTTCTCTTTCTTAAACTTTCTTAGAACCAGATAAAGCCTAAAAGTATTTTGCAAAGAAAAATTTAGTATCAGAAATTAGTAATAAGGTCGGACTTTAGGTATTCGATCAAATTTTAAAGTCAAAAATAAATTAAAAATTAAATCGGGTATAAATATTTAATTTCTGAAAAAATTAAATTAAAAATTCTTTGATAATAAAAAATAATATTTAGGACAGATTTAAAAATTAATTTATTTTTAAATTTAGAAATAAAAATAGAACCACGTCTCCGATTTATTATCATCATCCCCCTGATCGTAAGACTTCCTATAGAGTTTCTATTTACAAACTCTTACATAGTATATGGTTTTGGTCAAAAAGCTAGTTGCTAGAAAGTAATTATAGTGCTCTCTCAATCTTGCCCATTTTTGAACATTTGCAGATAATGTGGGAAATGGTTGGTAAAGAAAACATTTAAGTTACTTGAATTGATGATTTACCATAAAACTCAGACGATATGTGTTTTAATAATTATACCAATCAATGATACTTTTTCGGCATGTGGCGTGGCTGGATAGTACGTAACAAATGACACGATTTGTACAATTATAATCATAGCTATCTTCCGATTACATATTAGGTCTGTAACCGGCTGCAAACTACTTGCAATAGTGACTAAACTAATCAGGGACCCCTATTCCAATACCTAAAATCTAGACTTAACCGAGGATCCATATTATGTTGGGCTTGAGACTATCCAAAACCATGATGTTATGATTTAAATTTTACGACCAAAATCAAACCATATACATCCTCCAACAGCAAATTATAATAGTTGATAAAACTTCACAAAACCACTTGTTATCACAAAGCTAGAAACGAGCAACACAATTTATGATGATTTTAATTATTCCATCATTTTTTCTCTTTAATACAGCATATTGGAAATCGACGAGCTCAGGAAGTATTAGATGATTCATCCTTTCCACCCCCCATCTAACTAGCAATTGAAGCAGGGTTTTACACATGACAGAAGCAGAAATAAGAGCATCCCCTCCCTCATCATTGGCAAAAGAAACTAGTAGGTAGCACAACGGTCACTAGCAAACAGCACCGATCAGAACTCATAATCAATCTCGTTCACTTATGGCTGTCAAATGCTCATCGATCTCCTCTGTCGATAGCACCCTGAAGACTGGATTGTCTTTCCTGACCACCCCAACCTGAAAAGTTTGAAATACAATTTCATCACTTCATTTGTACCATCATCAGCCTTGGGAACCTCCCATATACCCCCTATCTACCACTATCAGAGCGATAACAAAGTCAAGCAACGCCTCGCCGCGCTTTATCATGGCATAAACAAGACTGGAATGCTTGAATTTGAGGAAAAATCAATTTTACTGTCAACTTTAAGGTTTGCATGCAATTGTTTTTAGGCAATTAATAAATTTTGCTTCGATTTTATCAATCTCTTCAAACTGTTATTCAATAATTATGAGAAGGATTTTATATATTCTCTTATAAATATTTTAATTGTTTGATGGCTTGATCAGTTTCAGTGCACCTGTACGTATATAAGAATCGACTTTAAATTGCATATATTAATTAATTGGTGAATAATTCTTTTAGTCCATCGAATGGATCGTTTCTGTAAGAGAAACAAAACATTAGCATGAAATGAAGGAAATACGCTACACCTAGGGCCTCCATTTCTATTTGCTGAGACAATCTGCCCAACTTGAGACTTGGCTGAAAGCAGAGACATGGAATTTCAATCAAATAAAAGGAGAGGAGTGTGGGGGGTCAATAACTTAAGTTTTTGCTCATTATTTTAGAAGATTCACTGAATACCTAACTTCATTGGGGTATTTAAAGTGTTCAATGGCTTGATTTGTGTATAAACATTAACTTATATATTGCAGATATGAATTAATTGGTGAATAATTTTTTTTTTTTTAGTCCTTCAAATGGATCATTTCTGTAAGAGAAACAAAACATTAGCATGGAATGAAGGGAGTACACTACACCTAGGGCCTCCATTTCTGTTTTGCTAAGACAATCTGCTAAACTTGAGACTAGCTTGAAAGCAGAGGCACGGAATTTAGATCATATAGAAGAGGGGTGGTGGCATCAATAACTGAAGTTTCCTCTCATTAATTTAGTAGACTCGCTGAATACCTAACTTTATTGGGGTTTAAGGGGAAGGGACCCACAGTTGACAGGTATGCCGTGTTTGGTAACTTTTCATCCCCTGAAATAAAATGATGTGCATTGACTATTTTAGATATGTATTTTAATACCTCTTTATTTGTTTCATAAAAGTTACAAAATAAATAAATAAATAAAGATAAGTCACACATAAACTAATAATATGATTACCAAAGAGCCAAGTGTTCAACTTATAACCAAATTGGTACTTGGAGACAATACAGCTGAGATACAATGGTCTGTGGTCTCTCACCATGATCATTAGAATAAAGATTTTCATGAAAAGCATAAACGTGTTCCTTACCTCAATTTCAGTCGCCTTGAAGTCCTCTTGCAGAACAGATTGTAGAGCAGAAATTGTGGTCTGTAAAAGTATCAATGAGCAACACGTGAATTTTGTTTAGTCAATCAGAAACCTGACATGCAAAGCTGGTTCAGATCAACCGTTTTGACAATCAATGAAATCTCAGAAAGGCCCTAGGAAGTGGATTTACAATTTTGCTACAATTCTTTCTAAATTCACAAGGACAAATAAAATGGGGCAGAGAAACTAATTGGCTATTTGTTACACAACCAGGTTACCCCTCCATCATCTTTAACTACTACTATTGCAGAGAATTTTATCAAGAGAAGAAAATCAACCCAGATAAACTTCGAAAAGCTAGTCTGAAAGCAGTACATTATACAAATATATTGATACCAACCACTATACTGCTAGACAACCAGTATGAAGCGACAATGAAGCTCATGTCTAGCAGTAAAAAAATGGGAACTTTTGGGTCAATGTGGTCTTAAATGGCTCTATGGATAGTTAATAATAATAGATTTGCAGAGTACATCCTAGATGTCTCCAAGTCTCACTATTTATAGACTTTCTGAGAGAAAACACAAGCAGAGGTTAAGCAACACTTAGTGCCTTCAGTCAATTGTTAATGGCAGGACAAAAACACAGTATATCAGACAACCACATACCTGTACTGTTTCCTCATAGGTGAAAGCAGGATCGTTCTTCATTTTCTTCTCCAAAAAGTTAATCGCTTCTTGTTCTTTAGCTCCAGCACTCGTAGCCTGCATGAAGAAAAACACATCCAGTCAAAATCATCAGCGGTCACTCTACAGATTGTAAAATCCAATCCACCAACGTATCAGACATTCCTAGTACAGAAGCATGAAAGTCAGTTATCTAAAAAATTGTACACGAACACTAAGGGCCACATGATAAACAACAAACATATTCTATCTACCAAGTATATTGCACCATATACCCCTATGTTTGGACAAAAATAACCCATATATCATTGTCCCTAATTTGTTAGTGTCATATATCCTGTATTTTAGGTTGAATGCAACACATGCTCCTCCGTTAACTTTGTTTGTTTTGCATGCGGGCAGTGAACTCTAAGTGAACTTTTGACAAGTGTTCA
Source organism: Tamarix chinensis (assembly GCA_030549775.1). Taxonomy (NCBI): domain Eukaryota; kingdom Viridiplantae; phylum Streptophyta; class Magnoliopsida; order Caryophyllales; family Tamaricaceae; genus Tamarix; species Tamarix chinensis. The sequence goes on along the minus strand of CM060180.1, from coordinate 28,254,278 downwards.
TCTTCAAAATTCCATTCATCTTCATCTTCAACCTCAAACCTTTCACTTATCTTCAATTCCCAATCTTTCATTTAATAATATTTTGATACACATCAACTATGCCAATGAAAACCAAGATTAATAATAATAATAATAATGTATATAAAGAATCTATTCCCCAACTCCACCCTCCTCTCTCAATCTTGCACTTTCTCTACCCCCACTTTAGGAAATATAAATGTGATGCTCTGTGCATAAATCAAATCATATATACCCACCCTCAGAGTCAATGTTATTTGACAAGAAAGGCCTTAGGTTTGGTTAATTCAATTATTATTTTAACAGGTTATTTCTAAGTTAATACCACCATCATTCCTCCAAACCAAGCTGACTGGACTAACTAAGGGCATTATGGCAAAAAGCAAAGCTGGAATCTGGTTCACCAGCAATCTATGACAACCAGAGCTTTTTTACAGTTGTTCATCAAGGAAGCAGATATGCCAAGATATTATAGAGGCAGAGGACTCAAGGCTTATCATTGAGGAGTGCAAACACCAGCGACAAGCAGCAAGTAGCAACCAGAGTCACCACAGGATGAGGGGGAGAATATGTTGTCATGGAAACTGAAGGATCATGGCACATAAAGTAGATTTGAAGGAAGAATAGAAACATAGGCCGAAAATCATCATTGAGTTTCTATAGCATCTCCAAATGCACCTTTTTTCTTCTTTGCTTTTAAATTTCATACAAAACTGCCCTGTAGGTATAAATTTTTGTGATCATCCCTGGCACCATCCCTGAAACATATTAGAGATGCAAAATGCTCACTCACCTTTGTCCAAGAACTTCATAGAAAATCCACCCCAAAAGCATTCAGATAAAATCTCACATTGGCTCGATAACAGTAATTGTAGCACTACTTAAGTCTTTGATTCTCCAACCACAATGGCTATATTTTGAGGTGTAGCTCTCCCATGGGCATGAATACCTTATCATTGGTATCAGAGTGGTATATTAGTCCATAGGTTTTCTGACCTTAATGCTAGATTTTGGGTGTGCTTATCCCTTAGGTTTAAGCAACCCATCCTTCCTTTTGTTATAGGGAAACTCTTAAAACAAAGGCTTGGTAGGGAGCTCATGAATCAAGTCCACCATTACTCCAAGTCATTACTCATGAAGTATTTAGCTGAGTCTCTGCATCTTCCCGTAATAAATGTAATTGGCATACTTTTCAACTATTTCATAAAGAGGAATAGATTGCTTTTCAAGCATGCCGAAAATTTGTGTTTGTTCCCAGCAATCAGCATCTTCTATCAAGATGACTTCAAATACAAGTCCCAAAGGTCAAAGATGTGAGATATTTATGGTGATGAATTTAGGTTTCTTGAAGATATTAGATTGCTTAATATTACTTCCCTCTACCATTATGAGGCTAAGTTAGGGAATTTGATTGTTAGAAAGACATGTGGCCAGAATGAAGTGGGATACCCTGATGAATTTTACATCATGTTCAGCTTAAACCCAGATATGGATTAATGGTTGTTGGTTTTGGGGCTAGTGTGTTTGTAATGTGAACTTTAAATATCTTTTTGTGACTATTTTATATAATTTTTGAATGACAACCCTTCACACTCTTGAATGAAATGCTAATGATAGAAAAATGGTTATATTAATCATGTGCTACAATCATGCATAAATTTGAAGTAAAAGTCTTTCATTAATGAACTTTTTTGCCCATTAGCAGATTGTATTAGCTTCTTTGACCAAAGATAACATTAGCTATTTATGTAGAGACGTTTGAAAACAATAGCTGATTGTGACAATTGTTAGTGGATTGAATGTGTAAAACAAAATGAAAAGACTTATCTCAAATCTAAGCCAAAACACTCCTATTTTGAGCTTTTTCAAAAGCAATGTTTTCACCTCCAATAGCTAATACAAAAGGTTTTTATCAAAACACTGAAATTAAAGGTTTGATGTGGTCCAAACTCTCATCCACCTCCGAACGCTAAATGCTCTACCAAACAGCTGTTCATTAAATGTGATCAGCATATACATTTGATTAAAAAAAAAATACTAATATCCCCAGTCCCCACTTCCTCAACATTGAAAACTGTCCCTGTTTACCTTTGTTAACGCCTACTCATTCCAAGTTCCTAGAGTATGTTTCCTTTAATGTTGAAATCGTTAATCTATATGTCAGGTAAATTAAAGATAAGATTGACCTGACTATGACTCACTAGCTATATGCTATTTTAAATACAGCAATGGGGAAATGGTGCCATTCCTCAATCAATGGACCAGCAAATCTGCATCAAAACAAACTACTGAGAAGCTCTTTCAATTAATCTAAAGTCTACTCGTTTGATTTAACCACTTTGGGGGTAAAAAGCAGTGATGCCTGGACGATTATCCCCAACAAACACCAAGGTGATCATTCCTAAAAAGTTCTCATTTAATTTGAACCCATTCTTAATAAGTCCAGATGTCATGTAAACAGAGGCTATGACCCACTTGCAATATGCTATTTTTAACATGGCAATGAGACAATGGTGCTGTCAAATTTTGCACAGTCTATATCAAAACAAAGTACAAAGTGGAACTGGGACAATTAAATATGAAAAGAATCAAAAAAAAAAAACATATATATGAAAAGCCTAACATGAAAAAGGATATGCTAAAAATACCTTATGACCAAAAAAGTGGCCTGCTGGATCACACTTAAAAAGCTGAGGTCCATTCTCTTCATCAATGCCCACAATCATGGCCACTAATAATTATAAAGTAGGAGACAATGAGCTTCCACTTAAGATGGAAAAGGAAATCAAGAATGATAATATACAGAAAATAGAAACGAACCAACTCCAAGAGGTCTCATATAGGCATGCTGAGTATAAACCTGGGACTTATCTGCAATCCTGTAAAGGTAAGGGGATAAAGTAGCTAGCTAGAGATAGATGCAAATATTTACTGACGTGCATCCTAAATTCATCAGCATCAGCACCACTCAAAAAGCCACATGCAGCAGGTCACTCATTACTGTAATGAGGATAATCCAAGGAATGGTTTCATTCCGTATTAATAACTTCATTTCTGACAGCTGTTCAACAGACAGATCGCCTGGGGGAGGGAGATACCTTAGCTGACAAACAAAACAATACAACTGCTTTCATCCCAGGATAAGTTACAGGTTCTAAGATATGGTAGCTATCAAGACCTTGTAGCTACAGTCTTTTACAGCAAGTTTAGTTGACCCTACAAAGAAATTTTCAGGTAAAAAGAAGTAAACATTCTTACACGACTATCTGGAAGTTAAGGCCAAAAGCTAAAGGATAAAAGCTGAAAGCTGGAGCTTATTTCGTAAGTTATTTTAATCAAGCTTTTAAAAAAAAGGGTTTAATCTTAAATAAGTTTATCATCCCAACAGTTCTAAAATTGATTAAAAGATTTTTTTCAAGTCAAATTAGCTAAAAGCTAGCTGAAATAGTGTTGCCAAACACACTTAATTCAATATAAGGATATCAATTCCACAACATTGAGAAAATATAAGGATATATTGGCAAAACAGATAAAACAACATTTGTATTTATCCCCTTGTAGGTCCTAGTGACACAAGTCTAAAGCATGTAACCTTGCCTCAACCAACATGACCCACACTTTCTTAACCTCAATAGGCAGACAATAGAAGGGGCAAGATATTCCTGAAAATCAATAAGTTATGCCAATGCTCAAAAATTAGCAAGTCTAGGATGAAGAACGAGTTATTTATGCATCTACACATTAATCATATTATAATCACCTACACGGTACAGCTTACTGGAACCAAACAAGTATGAGAAAGGATTAATGACTTAATATTGATCCCATCAAGTATTACAGCTACATGTGACTGATAGCAACAGCATGAGAAAGCCGATAAAAACATGAATCTAGAGTTGAGGACCAGCAATGATTTGTATCTCAATATAGTATTTCCTTGCAGTAATTCCCAAACATACAAATTAACCAAAAGGGTCATTGTAAATTCTTTTGATTTTCTTCATTTCTTTCTGGAACTCAGCCCATAGAATCATAGCAAGTTGTTTTATTATTATTACCTGAACAAAGGGAGGAAAAAAGAGGAAAATATATAATATTACATTACTATCAAGATCTGAATGTCAAGAAAAAGCCTGCATTCAACAAAAGGATGGAAGGATGGAAGCAAATCATCTAACACTTCGAGCACCATTAAAGCACACCAAAGTAGCTTTTTTTTTTAACCTTCAGACCATCAGTTTTTCACAAGTTGAGGATTTTGCTAGTTTTCAAAGCACTATAAATTATCAAAACAAAAAGGATAGTAACTTAAGCATAGAATTAAATATCGGTCCCGATATGCAATATCAACCAATACTTATTGGATTTTGGGTTAGCCAATATGCAAGATTGGCGATACACGACGGTCTTAAAAATTCACATATTTATCAGCGATATATCTATTATCAGCCGATATTTTACTAATATTTACCGATATATTCCAGTAATTACAGATATTTACTAATATTTATTGAGAAAAAAAAATTTAAAAATTGCGCCGCAACAACTGCGACATATAAAATATCGTTCGCAATACCCCGATACCGCGACACCACAATCGCAACTACGACCACAATTTTATTGCATGAACCTAAGGTCTGGCTGAATTCTCACAGTTTGCTATTTGAAGTGAAGAAGCAACAGCAATATACATAATTTTTTTAATATAACAGGTACTATAATAGATACAAATGCAAAAAGTAATCATACCATCTTGCCAAGACATCCACTGGCATTTCATATCCATATCTATGACGGAATTCAGCAGCTTCATTCCTTGCTTGGTGGACCAGAGACCTGGCATCAGCTGACAAAGGCAAAGAGCATACTCTCAATATAGTACTAAGATAATGTTTAGAGAGCAGGATTATACACACAAATCAAAACTACGAGCATGGCTCTTCAGTATATTATATGAATTTTTAATATGCTATGAAAAATTCTCTCCGGACATCTTAACTCAAAAATAAAGAGATCGAAGAAGCCAAATTTTGTGTTATGATAAATCGATAAAGCTTTTACTTATTTCTCCCACCTCAATGGACTGAATAACCCAAAACTGCAAACAATGAGATCCATAAGACATATAGCGTAAGTGACCCCAGAACCTTAAAATTTGTATATGTTGGATATAATTTTAATTAGCTGGGATGAAATAGCAACTAATATATGTTCATTTGTTCAAATCCCAAAATCATTTTAGCTTCCCATATAACACAAATACAGTGACAACTGGTGTGAAACAAACCTGTCATGCCGGTAGCTAATAGTCCAAGGTACTTAGTCACAGGGAAAAGGTGAGTAACACTGGTCTGATCCAAAAGCTTGTCCTGAGCTTGCAACAAAAATTGAATCAAACCAAGTAAACAACAGCCCAAATAATACCCAAGTAAACATACAGCAGAAAGCAGAGACGAAAAGGTATACTAACGGGGACTTTCTTCTGAGTCACGACACAAACTGAATCCTTTCCTCGAACACCAATCGAAGTAATTCCAGCAGCCTTCACCGCTTTGAAAGCATATTCTGTTTCATATATCAATTATTGAAAAACGACACTAGAGATTATGGAATTGTAAGAACAATTACCAGAAAACAACCTTAGAATTTGATTTAGGAAGAAAATACAGATCTGTGAAGATTAAGGAGAAGGGTTCAGTAAAATCGAACTTACCAACTTGAAATAGACGACCTTCAGGTGAGAAGATCGTAATGTGACGATCGTAACCACCTCCGCTTCCTCGACTCATTGTGTTTCGATTGGGGAGTGCAGCGTCTGCTTCGTCGTCAAGAGGGTTTATAAAAGTAAAAGATGTCTTTCTGCGCAAGCAGGGTACAATCAACAAGTGCGAGTCGGCACTTTGGGACTTCGGCGCTCTCTTCCTCGCATTAGATCGACTAGATCAATATCACTTAAATTAAATATTATTATTATTATTTTAAAACTTAATATAAAATAATATTTATATTAAGGATTTTATTATAGTTATTAATATATTTATGATTATTAATATAATTGTTATAATTGTTATAATTATTAATAATTATAATTAATATTAATGTAATAATATTTATTTTCATAAACACTAATAGGATCAAATAAACACTAATTAAATCATATTTGAAAATTTTGGTGATTTAAGCAAGGCATTTCTCACCGGTGATCCATTATGCCCGTTTATAATTGGTAGGGCTATAGAAAAAAAAATTAATATCTAAAAAATTTACTCTAACATTTAATATATCCGATTCAACTCGGTCAAAAAGATATTTGACATTTAAGATATTAAGTTTTTGACAAAATTATCAGGTAACACCTCAAATTTTTGTAACATTTATTTTCGAGTGTTTAACCTTTTATTCAAAAGTTAACCCTAAAACATTGGCATAAATATTTTATTACTCACTTTTGACCCATAACCTTAATAGATTCCTAAATAATTTTCCTGATTATTTTATCTTTCTCCTTTTTATTAAACATATTCTAAATCGGTTTATTTTATTTTTCTAACTGGTACCCTAACCTAACCAAACTAAACCTAAAATATTTAAAATAAATAAATAAACTTCTACTATCATATCCCTGCCACCACCCTATCTATCATAACCCATATGTCAACTCCCTCTGTCGTACCATCTTTCTCGCCCAAAAGCACTCGTTATGTCTCCCTCCTCTTCTCACGCCGTAATTCCCCTCCTTGTCAAACCATTAACCACCCCGACTGACTACATATACTCCTGCCTCTCATAGTTTTCATTATGTTTTCCCTAACTAAACCCCTGATAGTCTCCTTCCTTCTTCTTCTTCATTCCCCAACTCCCTTATCGCAACATCCACGATGCCATCACCATTCACCATCACCATCGCTTGACTCATCTCTTACTTCACCTTCCTTTTTCCTCCTGTCTTAGCTATATTTCCATGTGTAATGCATGACCGTGGCCTGCATGTATGACCTAGCCATAAACCATTTTGTGTGCACAACTATGTCCCAACTGCATGCCTTGCCTTTACCCTTTCTCTACATCCCGACCTTCAGCTCCCTCGGCCACCGCCCATTTTTCTCCCCAAGCTCGAAGCCACCACCAACAGCCACAACCTCACCCTTCTCCTTGCAGCACAGTCCAACACCATTGCAGTCTCTCCTCCCCTACGTCGACTCCCCCTATTGCCCCTCCTTAGCAATAACAACTTTTGCCATTGTTGCTTCCCTTGATGCAATAACCTTCGCCATTACCTCCCTCTAGCCTATGCCACCTTCCCTCGCAACCACAACCCTCTTACGTTGATCGTCCCTGCAGCTCCAACCCTCCTGCACCAGCTGGCCATGCAACCCCATTACCAACCCCTTCCCTTATCATCCATCTCCACCACCAACAGCCTACCTTAGCCCCCCACAACAACAACCACTAGTCAGCTCCACCACCCTCACCTTTTTCTACACAACTAAGTTAGCAGCTAAAGCCCTCTACCCAGCCAGCCAACCAACTCCCCTACCAGAGCATTCCTATATACCCAACTCACACTACTCATGCAACATGAGGATTTCAACATTTATTTTACCCATTTTTCAACTTACGGGAATTTTGGTAATTTTTCAATTAATAAATATTTTAATAAAAATTATTATTTATTTTATTAAATATTATGATGGTTAATGTGGTATTATTTTAGGTACGAAAGGTTAATTAGTGGAGCCTAATAAATGCTAGTAGGTTACTTACAATTTATACTTTTGTAAAAAATCAGGTAATTCTTATACTTTACTAAACTGATAGATATTGTATGATAGTACATTAGGGTTTGGTGTATAAATTATGTTAAGCATGTTTCGTCATACTGTAATTATTTGCTTATTATTGTTAGCATGAAAATTGAAAAAAATAGAGCATGCTATCTTATGTAAAATAGTGCGGGTACAAAAGTATGTGAAAATAGTTATAATGTTAGGAAAATATTATGTATGGTATGTATGTATAAAATGATAGGTTGAGCATGCTTAGGCATATTCTAGTATAATTATTATCAGTGTGTGCGCCCTAGGGTCAGTTGGGTCTATTCAACCATATCATGTTATTTATGCCAATAAGTATGCCTAGTGTATATTATATATTGTTGAGCATGAAAAATATATGATTCTTGATGGATTAGATACACATGTTAGGGTTTTACATGTTATATCATGTGTTAGGGTAAAATGGTCATTTAGTGTGTCTGATAATTAATTTAATTATGGTATTTTAGCCTTTTTCATGAAAAAATAATAAATAAAATGGAATTTGTATTTAAAATGGATGAGAATGTGGAAAGTATGGTCTTAGAGGCACTTTAGTCATTTTTAGCCTAATGCATCCAAATGTGAATAATTAAACCTAATACGACCTTAGTGGATTTTTATTGTTGACCTTGGTGCTTTTATATGATTATGATTATTTTGAGTAATTGGAAATGAGTAAAATGATTAAGTATGGAAGTTTGACTTATTTTGTATTATGTGATTTTGTAGTCATTGTAACAAAATGCTAATATTTAAAGTGAAAGACCTTGAGATTAGAAATTGTGGGTCTTTAGAGGTAGCTACCTTAAAGATGTGGTTTAACCCAATGTTGATTATGGATTTTTACTGTTGTACCTTAGCACCCTAGTCAAGCCATATATCTTACTCTATTTAGCTATGCGGACTTATAGCAGGTATGAAAACTTATGGATTATGTGTTCTTATCGGTAGGGTACAATTCTACCTTGGTGTGCCCATGTGACCAAGGTATCTTAATGTCCTTGGGTTGATAGTCAGTAAGATACTATGTTGTCTTTGTATATCGGTATGATTAGAATACTTTAGTGTCTTTGAGTTGATATGATTTCCTCTCAATTAAATAAAAAAATATAAAAAAATTATTATTGGATTATCGAATTGGTTGGACTATTAAATTAGTCGGCAGTAGCCTTTATGCCCACCTATAGGTCAATAGGAGTCTTTGTGTCTACTTATGGTTCGGTAGCAACCTTCTTGACTATCCATGATGTTATGGATTTTTATTGGCATTGTGCCTACGAGTCATACCTATGATATTATGAAATTTATTGGTATGGATAATGAGAAATGTGATGCATTGCAATTATCATGGTTATTGGGTTGAGATTGGTTCTAATCATTACTTCAATTAGCATCCATTGGATGTTAGGTTGGTAGGTATCAGTATATTCTAAATGAACAATATGTGGCTTTGGTGATATTCAGTTATTTGATATGATTATCGTATTTCAATCATCACATGTATATTTCAATGTTTTATAATATGTATTTCTGTAATGAATTTTATGTGTTACATGCAAGATTTTCATATTCGTTTTATATAATCTTAGTACAGCTATACTAAAGGGTTTCTTTCTATGGACCCCTACCTATTCAATGGGCAGTGGTCTTTATAGTTTAACTTGCGAGATCAATCAAAAGCTATTAGTTTAGGTTGAGAGCTTAGACTGTTTGGTGATATTTTGATATCTTGATTCGGTTGTTCTTAGGCTCTATGTCCTCCTATATTTTTCTCTCATTTGAGTTTTGTATTCAATGATGTTTCTTTATTCAAAATGTTAATCATCAGGTTATTCTCTCCATTCTGGTTCTTTTAATTGTATCATTAATTTAAGCGGAGTAATAATTTTAGTCTTAACAATTGGTATGAAAATGGTAGAGGAAACCGAACTTGTACCAAGTATGGCGGTAACACCTTGTATTTATATTATTTTAGCTTACATGATTAACTCTTCAAATGAAATTTTCAAGTCTTAAAGATGGAGATGTTACATATCTGATCTAAGAAAATATCAAATATTTTTATTGATTATTTTAACAGTATATCATAATCTTGTGTGTTTGTAGTTTTAAGTTTTAAAATTCATTTATTTTTGTAGTTTAAACTTTTAAAAAAATTTAATACTTTTTTAGATAAAATAAGATATTTATATGAATACACACACACGCAGACATACATACATACATACATATATGAATACTAACTAACATACTATCTTTATTTTTAAAAATCTTCTTGCAAAAGTTATTAAAATTTATAAATTAGCAATTTCATACAAATATTGTATATATTTAAATCTAGTCCATATCTAGATCATATGTTCGGGATATTCGATCTAAAAAATACTAATGGGATACCCTTAAAAAATATCCAAATAGATATGGGTGTACGATTTCACACACCTCTAATAATTGCAAACAGTAATATAAGAAAACTCAATTTGTTTTGTTGTTACAGCTCAAAAATATTTTTTATTTATGCCTTTATTTTATTAATATTGAAATTAATTAAATATGAAAATTTTCTTTTTTTTATCTACATCTTGTGAAATATTGATAGCCTTCAACTTATTTATCTTAAAAATATAATATATAGAGCATTCGGTGCTATCTTTTGAGATATATTGTTTGCTTTCACTACCCCTCTTCTAAGGTCCATACAAGCCCATCCATGGCTATAAAACCTATAGAAAACCTCAATTAGCTCCTCATTTCTTTGGTGCACTCAAAGATTGAAAACTTCATTTGGTAGATTTCCATATCTGGTCCTTAGATCTGACTCGAACCACTCGATGGTTTGTGATTTTGCGTTGTAGGTATAAACTCAAATATGATGTTAAGAAGCCTAGTTCTATGGCTTTTAGGATTTGAATTATGTTGTTTTTATTGGATCTGGCTACTAGTTCCATTATTCTCTTCTTCATGCAGAATGAGTCATTCTTTTTCTAAATTTCAAAACTAAGTCAATCAATTTTATGTGTATGGTGGTCGATTCAATGTGGATGCTCAAATTACCTTAAGCCCACATTGAATTCAATTTACGTTGCATTTTAGTTATATTTCACCACAAGATTGATTGGCGGTTCTAGATTTTTAGGGTTCAATTTATGCATTCTTCAATGAGTTGTCAAAATTTGAACCATTTTCAACCCTGGGTGAATCGATTATGTTTGTTTGTTGCCCGATTCGGTGTGGAAATTTGATTTTGAATGACCTTTTGTATCACCCCCATTTTTACGGCTAAAAATTTTCGTTTTGCGGAAGCGTTAATTACAAAACCAATGAGTGTTACCGCCACACTCAGTATAAGTCTGGCATCCTCTACCGTTCTTATACTGAGTGTTAAGGCTAAAATATTACTTTACTTAAATGACATTAAAACAAAGGCATGATAGAATTTCATTACAAATTACATTGTCCCGAATAAATACAAAAGGATCATGCAAGAGTTGTAATGTAAAAAAAGAGAAATAGTAGGGGACATAAGAGTCCAAGAAATATCCGGACCAAAAGAAGTCGAGGCGAACACCGGATAGTCCTAACTCTCAACCCTCTATTTGAAGTCGTCAGACCCTACCCTCAAAGTAATCCTGCAAGGTAAAGACTGCCCGTTGAATAGACAGGGGACCATGAAACGGAACCCATCAGTACTAAGGTACTGAATAACCCTTTATACCAAACTAATATGAAAAACTAGCATGGAACACATGCAAGGCATACAACTAACAGGTACAAGCCATTCAAGTATTCATACGAGGATTGATATACAATAATCATTTAGACGGTCGAATTTTATTAAAGCCATATGCTACTCATTTTCATTTGTCTAAAACAACCGAAAGCTTACCAGACTAACATGCCAAAGATACTGTCAGAAGTAATGATTAGAAATTAAACTTCAGCATAATAATTATAACATCCACAGTATGAATCATGTCTCAACATAACTCCCAACCAAATTTATAGCATCACAAGTGTATTCACAGGTAAGCTATAACAAAATCCACAACATCAAATGTATACTTACAAGTAGAATATGATAAAATACATAACATCACCTGTGTACTTACAGACACAGGATAATAAAATTCGTAATCTCGCAGGTACACTTATAGGTACAGCAAATTAAAATACAAAACACCAACGATATATTTATAGATATAGTATAATAATATACATAACGTCACAAGCATACTTATAGACATAATACCCACACAGGTAGGCCCGCAGGTTACTACTTAAACCACATGTAGGCACAACGGCCACTACCAAACCAATCCAATATCCAATAATAATCCTTCCAATCAAATCATATTATTTCCATTTTTATTTACTCGAGGGGGATACAATAATAACCCGGAGACATAACAGTACACCGGTCATACCTGCACACAAGGCAACACGATACCCTCCAACCATCCAACCCAGAGGCATAACAGCACTTTGGTCATACTGATGCACAAGGCACACAGTACCCTCCTCACCTCGGACACCTAACCCTTAAGTATCGATACCCCCTATAGGGCCCATAGGTCACCTATAGAGTAGACTAGGGCCTTATTAGGGCACAACCGGCACACTAGAAACCCAACAAATCGAGGACTCTTACCTCGTCTCTAGGGTAGCTATCCCTAGAGAGAAACCATTCCCAAACTCGAGGTCTTCCACTTTACGTATTAGTATTTTTATAAAATGATCACAGATAACACACATTACACATTTATTCTCATTTCCATACATATTCATTTTTCCTTTATTTTCAATTATCCAAGTCAACCCTACGGTCAACGGTATAAAGAAAAGTCAAAGCCAATACTAAGGTCAACCTACCAAAAGTCTAAGGCCATCCTATATCCAATTATTCACATTTGGACGTTAGGCCAAAAATGACCAAAATGCCCCTAAAGCTAATAATTATCAGACCTGCATCCATTTAAATACTAAGTCTATCTTATTTATTAATTTATCATGAAAAGGCTAAAATAAATAATCTAATTATTTATTATACAATTTAAATCATCAGTGATGCCAAAAGACCATTTTTCCCTTACATAGATTTCTACATATGAAACTTTATCATAAACTTTTGAAACGTATAAAACACATGATCGCAAAATCAACAACAGATAATACATGTTAGACATAATTTTTAGGATAAATATCATATTACACAAAAATGATTAAATTGCCCCTAGGGCACACATTCCTAATAATTATTCCACAATTATATCTAAACATGCTAAACTAATAATTATATACATAATTATCATACCAAACATTCTCCCGTCACTAGAATTATTTTTAAATCATACTTTTATACCTGAAATATTTTATATCATATAACATGCTCGTTTTTATCTGTTTTTATAATAATAATAATTAACACATAATTATATTGAAATAAATCATACTAAACATATTTCATACACCAAAAACCCTAATGTATTATCACGCAATTTTTATCATTTTAGTAGAGTATAACGGTTACCTGAATTCTAACAAAAACGTAAAATTAGCGGTATCCACTAAAATTTATTAGGTCCTGCAAATTAAACTTTCGTACCTAAAAATAATACCACAAATATAGAATTAATATCTATCAGATAAAATAATAATTATAGTATAAAAATATTTATTTTTCTAAAATTACCAAAATACCCTTACATTTAATATTGGTACCAAAAATATATTAGAACACCATGCAACTCACGCTGCATGCAGCGTGAGTCACGCATAAGAGGGAGGCATGCTGGCTGGGTAAGAGGGTCGGGTAAGACAGGGAAAGGGAAGGAGAGGGCGGCAGAGTTGGTGGTCGGCGGAGCTGGTGGCTAGCCGGCGGTGGAGGGTGGCTGGTTGGCTGTAGAAAGGAGGCTGGGCTGCGACGAGCGTTGGGTGTTGCTCAAGGTGGTTTAGCCGAGAAAAAATAGGAGGGGGTTGTTGGTGGTGCTGCGGCTATTGGGGCTGTTGGACGACAGTGGTGGATGTTGGTGGTGGTGTTGCGTGATGGTGCGGTGGCTGCAACTAGGCAACGCGCTTGGGGAGCTGGGCGACAGGGGAAAGGGTCGGGATAGCTGCGAAGGCAAGAAGCAGGGGGCAGTTGGGTGACGGGTGGTGACGTTGCTGGTGGTGGCTGCAGGAAAAATGGAGGAGGTGGCAGGGAGGTTGGGTGCTGGAGCTGCTGGTGCTGGTTACTAATGCAGGCGGGGTGGTGCTGCGAGGCGACGGGCTGCGATGGTTTGGTGGTGTGTTGCAGGGTTTGGGTTCGGGGTTGGAGGTGCGGGAGAGGGTGGCTGCATGGGGGTTGTTTGGTTGGGAAAACTGGGCAAAGAGAAGAGAGGGGAGAAAGATGGAAAGGGCTGGGAAATGGACGACGGGGGCTGCTTGGGGTGGGTTGCCGAGTGAAAATAGGAGGGAGCTAGGAGGGGAACAGTGGGTTGGCTGTGTAAGTTGTGTGTATGTATTTTTTTTTTGTCCGAAAGTGTGTGTGGGAAATGGGGACTATTTCAGGTAGAGTGTGCGAGGGTGTGTGGCATGTATATTTAGGTATAAGTGCAGAAGGTAGAGTAAAGGTAGAAAATGAGGGAGATAGGACGGGGATGAGATAGAAAATGGCAGAGGGGGAGAGAGAAGATAAATAATATATATATATATATACACACACACACACACATATATATTTTATGTTAAATTTAGTTTAGATAAATTTTATCGGATAGAAAAATAATCCGATTTAAGATAGATTTAAATAAAATGAAAAAGATAAACATAATCGGGAATAAATTTTAAAAATTTATTTCGGGTTACGAGTCGCAGTTATTATTAAAATAATTCGGATAAGATTTACGAATAATAAATGGATTAAAATAAGGAATCGGTTTCTATCAACTTTTTAGCCTGATTATTTTTATATATAAGTCGTCGTAATAATAATAATAATCATAATAATAATAATAATAATAATAATAATAATAATACGTTTAATACTAAACCTCCTAAATTAATAATTATAACTAATTATACGTAATTATTAATTTTAATTAGGGTTTCCTAAAAACGGGACATTACACCTTTAGCCCACACTATAGTCAATTTTGCACTACATTTACATTGGGGAGAAATCACACAAATATACATAAGAAATTAAAACTAGTAGTAAACAAAATAAATAAAATGAAGGAACTTATCAAAATAGTTTGTTGTACGGTAGATTAAATCTCTGCCCTAAAGCGAAATTTTGGTTAGAACGTGGTGCAATCTTGACACCATCTGGCCCCTAAAGTTAACATAACTACTCTCGTTCATTTGCACTTGAGAAAGAGAGTATTAGAACCACATATCAATATTTTGATAGAATAAGATATAGAATGATATATATATAGAGAGAGAGAGAGAGAGAGGGAGAGATGAAGCTGATCTTTCCACATCAAAAGCCATTAAATATAGAAAAAGAACGACAAAAATCAAAACTTTCCTACTCTTCAACTCCTACTTCTTGTATGTAGATAGAACATTTGAGAAACGTTCAAATATAGCTAAAGATTCAAAAACTATTAATCGAGTAAAAATATTCCAAAATGTTTTAAAAAAAACAACAAAAGAATGATTAGACCTGTTGGATCTTTAACCTGACTTAGATGAGATGGGGCGGGAGGTGTTCATTCACATGTGTGGTATACATAGTCTAGCCTAAGGTCCCAATATAAATAACCTAACCTTTTATCTTAAACAATGAACCAAGTGAAAGTATATAAAACCTAATATGAAAATATGTACCCCATTGATGTACGACGTGAGGATCAATGCACAAGGCAAAACTAGCTCTGGTTTGCTATTGTTCATAACAATTTATTTATTCATTATTTGTCTTAGGTTTGAATCATCGAGGTAAAAATGGTGGTTTCTATAGTTATGCTATGAAGCTAGTTTTCTCCTCATGTATTGTATGCTCTAGATCTAGAATTTTGGATTTCAATTATAGATCCCTCATGTGAAGAATTGATTGAATAGTACCTCTAGGCCAGGTTGTATTTTTTTTTGGTAAATTGGCTTGAGTTTTGTTTCTTTGGGTGGTTTGAGTTGGTATGGTTCTACTCAAATTTATCCAAATTTGAGAGGTCTATAATACTCCCAAATTAGTGGTAGATACTTCCAAATGATTAATATGACTATTTATATCAATAAGATATACATTCTTTTTGGAAAAAAAATATCCTTAAATGATTTTACAGTTAAGCATGCTTGATTATGAACAATTTAAAGATGGGTGACTTCTAGGAATGTTTTTTGGGAAGCATGTGAGTTAATAAAAAACATGCTCAAAAAGACTCGTGCAATACCCTTAAATTAGTGTTGGATAGTGGAGGCTTAAAATGATTAATAGAATTACCCATATTAGCAAGGTATATTTTCTTTTAGAAAAAAATCATTCTTAAATAAATCCATAGTTAAGAATGCTTGCCTTGGAGAAATGTAAGGATGGGTAACCTCCTGTGAAGTTTTTGGGGATGTATGTGAGTTAATAAAAAACACGCTCGAAAATACTCATGTTAATCTGTAGGGTAAGTCATCAATTTTGAAAACGCTCCAAGTAACTATCCGCTATCTTATTTAGGCCAGGGTGTTATAGTGTTGGTCTTTGTGGTTTCATGTTGATTGTTTGTTTGGTTTATCCTTGATATAGAGTTTTCAAACTATTTACATATTATTTGTGGACCATGCTTTATAGTATTCCCTTTTTATGGCATTGTTCTTGTTGAGATTGGTTGTTTATTGTTAATTTATTAAGTTGAATAAAATTAGTGAGTATTTCCTGTCACCATGAACCAATGATCGTGGATGTCGGAGAGATATCCTAAGGGGAAGACTGATGGATGCTTAAGTGAGTGTAGAAGATATTATGGAGCTAAGAATCTTTGGTGAGCACTTCAGGCCATCATGTAGGGGTTTTTGATTTGAATGTTAGATTTAACTATTGGAAGTAGTGCCCCTGTGGTAGTGGGTGGTTTCGCCCTTGATAGATCTTCATGTGTCCACTAAAGGCTTTGATACTTAGATAATATCTATAGACCGCACCCTAAAAGATATAGTATGTTTACCCCTGAGCAATATGACAAAACCAGGACTCTCTTCAGACACACCCTTAACCATCTTCTTTTCCTTATTCTCCTTCTTCCTTCCAACCCCTACCCTCAGTTTTCATTTGAACTAGCACCATCACCTCAGGCCCTCACACCATCAACCAATTACCATAATCATATTCACCAATCATCACAACCGGCCTCCTTTGGTTCTTTTTCTCTAGCAACTAAACACCTAATGCCTATCTTTGAGCCTCCAATTTTGCCCCATTCCTCCTCACATACCCATGCATTTTCTCCTCGTATGCTCATGCACTCCTCCTCGCACATTTGTACACCTTTCTTTTATGCTAATTATGCAGCCATCCTCATGTAATCGTTCTTGTCCCACGTGAAGACCATTGCCCATCCATCTCGCGCATGAACCCCTATTATTGACCTCCCTCTCCTACGTGAATGGGTGGTGCAACCCCTCTTATGGTTGTGTGACTTTATGTCATTCTAACCCCTCCTCTTATGCGAGCTTTGCATGTTGCTCCCCTGGTTGCGTGAAGTTGTGCCACCACACACCCTTGGCAATGTATGCCTCTCCCTTCTCTATCTTAGCGAAGAGGTTACCTCGCACACTTAATATGCTTGATTGTTGTGATTAGTTGATGGCTACCGATTATTTACTAATGTGTTTTTTGGTTTTGATGTAAGGAATTCAAAGAGGTTGAATGGAGACTAGTTGGGTGAATCTTGCTTTACGTCTTTTGCTTTAACTTGGATAAGAGGTAACCATATGCTTCTACTAAAATGTGAACCCATGTGGCGACATATATAGGTTTGTTACATTGCTGAGAGTATGTTTTATGCATGTGGACTTCTGAATGGATATATGCAGGAGTAAACGCAAAAATCTTATGATAAGTATGAAAGTGTTCTGAAAAGGTTTGAATGTTAAAAGTATGTTATTAAATAATTAGTATATGTTTGACTTTTTAATTAATATAAGATATATGCATGTAATATATATAAAAATGCTAGTGTATACCTATCTAGGGTTTTGTTAGGGTATGTAAACCTGTGAAATTGATTATGTTTATACTATGTTAAGTGTTCCATAATTATCACTGCACGTTGTAACTAGGGTAAAAATATAACATGATTATATGTAAGGAGGATTATGGTTAATCTGTTATGATTGTTATTTCGTAAGCTCTAGGGCTTGAAATAATTCATTGCATACACAATGATATTAATTTTTATTTTAAATGTTGAATCATACTATAAACCTATATTTATATATTGCATGAAATATATGTCGCATTAGAAATGTATGATTAGGGTTTGAACATATAAATTGTGAAATGCATGTGTAATAGAATCTATAGTAAATCATTAAAAATTACCTACATGCTAAAATATTATAAATTATTATCTTTTAGCCTTTTCATGAAAAATTATCATTTTAATGAGGTTTGGTATAAAATTGAATAAAATGGCAATATTAGGGTTGTAAGGGCATTTTGATATAATGCTCCTAGTATGAATAATTGGTATGAATAATTGGACATAGGATGACGTTATTGTATTGATAGATTGACTTTAGTATTGACTTTGATTTTCACTTGGACCTTAATCTTAGGATTGACTTGAATAATTAAAAATAAAGAAAAATTAGATAAGTTTGGAATTGGGATTATTATGCAGTATGTGATATTCATGATCACCTTAGGAGATATTAATATTTAATGTAAAATACCTCGAGTTTGGGATTGATAGCTCTAGACGAGGTGTAGCCCTCGGTTTATTTTGGTTCATTAGTGTGTCGTTGTGCCCTACCAAGGCCTTAATATGATCTATAAATGACCTACATACCTTATAGGAGATATTGATACTTAAGTATTAGGTGTCTTAGGTTGAGAGGGTATTATATCGTCTTGTGCACCAGTATGACCAAATCGTTATTATGCCTCTAGGTTGGATGGTTAGAAAGGTACCATGATGCCATATGCACCAGTATAACCAGTGTGTTATTATGTCTTAAGGTTATCTCTTATATCCCCTCTAGTAATTAGAAGAAAGAAACTTTTGAGGTGGCCTTTGGAATTTTTAGGTTTGGAGTGGATCTTTGGTTTTATAGTTTCCTCGGTGCACTACCCTTAGTTTGGAAATGGTATGGTTTGGTCGGTTGGTAGATGATGAGTTCCCTATCCCTCTTAGTCATAGGCTATGCTATGGTTACCTTAGATATGGTTGCATTAACTTTCTAAGATGGGGATGTTTTGGTTAATATTGATGATATGATGAGCATGTGGCCTAGAATATGTATATGTTATAACATGTTTACCATATCTCATAATCACATGATTTCCTTGATGTATACTATGCTACTCCCTATGTGCCTCATATGGCCTTTGTATGTTTGTGTTGTGTAGTGGTTACTTAATATCGTTGCACTAACATGTTTTATTTCATGGTACCCTACCTATTCAATGGATCATCTTTACATTATAAGAGTACTTTGAGGGTTTGGTTTGATGGATTCTGATAGGGGTTGAGAGTTAGGACTATCCGACGTTTGCCTCAGTATCTTTTGATCCAAATATTCCTTGGACTCTTATAACCCCTTCTATATTTCTTTATCTTATTAGATCGTAATTCTTTTCCTGATCTTTTGTACTACCAGGATAATATTATTTTGTATTCAAATCTATATTTTTCTTCTTATGGTTGTTATTAACTTAAGTGAAGTAACATTTTACCTTTAGCACTTAGCATAAGAATGATAGATAACATTATACTTATTCAAAGTGTGCCGGTAACACCCACTACTTTTATAATTGATGTTTTCACAAAATAAAATTTTTAAGTAGCAAATTTGAATGTGTTACAACATGCTTCAAGTTTTTTCTCTACACTAAGGTGAGTCCATGTTGAATTCATCAAGATTACAAAGATTAGTAACAATCGGTTAACATTTGACAGCTTGGAGAAATAAGGTCAGAAATATCCTTATTCCTCCTATTAATTACTTTCCAATATATTATAGCAGAAAAGGATAAATACTTGATGATCAAGGAGGATTTTCTTGGGTTCGAATTGAATCAAGGCTCTAGATCGAGCATAAAGAATTTGTGGTTATTAATTTTTCACCATTAAATTGAGTTCAAAGAGATTTCACTCCTAGATAATCTCTTAAGACATGAATCATAGACTCCTCAAACCCATAAAGGTTACATTTTGCACCTGAATTGAGCTTTCTATATCAACAATTTGTATTAGTAAGTAATTTGAGATGCAAAGCGAGGCAAGTGAATGTACGGATTCACTATCTCACCGTTAGTTTTTTGGTAAGATTTAGCTTGGTAGAGGCACGAGTATTGTCCTCAATGATAAGGTCATAGGTTGACTTGAATATAAATTATCCACTAGCCAAAAGCCCTTAGATTGTTGTATCATCCTTATCAAACATATGCCATACTCAAACTAAATTTATCAAAGCAATATACTAGGTAGGAAGTAGATGGGTAAATTTTGCCCAATCCTAGTCACCATTCATTTTTGTGAAATATCTTACAGGCTTTTGTATATCATCTATAAAATGCTTGAAAGCGCAATGTTAATAAGTGGGGAAGAGTCGATCTACCATTGCTGCCAAGGAGGCATTAGTACTAAAGATAATAATAACCCACTTAATATAGTGTTCAGATTGTTCAGAACTTGAGGAAATGAGATGCCAGGAGAAGAACAATTAGGAGGGTGTATGTGCTTGAGGGGAGAGGAGTCATTTGAGTATTTATCATCAAGGAATTGAGACCAAATCAAGATATGTAGTTAGAGGAGCTCCCGTGCTAATTTCATCAAGAAATTTGTGATCATATCACCGCCCATATTATTGATGCCTAAACTACCTCTATCTTTCTATTGGCAAATTTTGTTCCAACAGGTAAGATGTATGCCCTTTTTTTTCAAAGAAAAATCCCCAAAGGAATTTTCTATTCATATGGTCTACAAGATTGGTGGAGTGTATGAGAAGCTTTGCAATTTGTAATAAATATATAAAAATAACTTTGTGTAACATTTTTTTCCTTACTCGTTTTAGCTTACTTAGTACGCCACACAAATCTTCATATCGATGACTCTTATTTCAATATGTAATTGTTCAATTATCTTAGCTCTCAAAGAAGGAAATTAAACAAAATAAAAGGTTAGAGGACAATAAGGTTATTTCTCTCTCCAACTGCTTTATATCGATGAAGGCAATACTAAAAGCAACCATATGTCCAACATGGAAACTATAGGACTTAAACTCTGCAATTAATAGTCCACAATCATAATATCTATCAGATGATGGAAAGCAATAATATTTAAGGTGATTATAGCTATCTGATTGAAAGAGGCTCAAAAAGATAAAAAGGTAAAAAGTGATTTCCATGTTGTTAATTAACCAGATGACAAACAACTTATCATATTTGTTGAATCAAGCAATTCTTAACTATTTTTTCCTTATACTTCTTTAGCTTATTCTATTCTTCCATATTATTCGTCTTCCTCTGATACCCTTCTTCTTTTGATGTAGTTTACATAACAGATAATTGGGCTCAAATACAAAGTCATTCTCCTTTGTGTTTACATCTTTACCATCACTACCTAAAATTTTAGAATTTTGAATGTCTATTTCATCCACTCTAGTTGAGTTCAAAATTTTCATTTCTAATATTTTAGATTGTGTTTCCATTTTTTTCCCGGATTTTGTAACCTTACCCAATTGTTTGTGTAATCAAACTTTTTTCCATAAGATTCAATTAGTCCAGTTTAATCAAAACTCTTTACACACTCGGTAAGAACTCTTATGGTAGGAAGAAATTAAATGGAGATGAAAGGAAAATTGGTAATATTTAATGATTCTAGATTTAATCTTGATTGATTTTTACTGAGTTTAAAGTGTCCTTTGTGCCTACTTATAAAAGCATGCTACAGATGACTATTTCTGAAAAGGATAGAGACACCTTGGTGGTTTAAGAATTGATCCCATTTACCTTTTATGTTAGTCATTTGATGTTTTTTTAAAGTATATTAACTTTGCTCACTTAAGATTACTGTTGCAATTTATCTTCCCTTTGTGTGTTATATTTGATCTTATCTTAGGTTGGTCGGTTCTTGTAGTAGTTGTAGATATATATAACATTTATAAACTTAAACTTAGTCATAATAGTTGGCAAAGAGAATCAAATACTTTTGTAGTAAATACCCCAAAACTATGAGGAGACTTGGGCAATAACTTTAGGGTTCCCTTTGAGCATATTGATAAAACCACTACAAATGACTTTGCTCACTTAAGGTGGTTGTTGCAAAATTTCTTCTCATTAGGTGTTATCTTAAATTAGGTTGGTCAGTGATTTGTTGCAGTTGTAGATACATATCATTTATAAAATTGAAGTTAGACAAATTGAAAATGTTTTTTATTAGTTTGGAATTAAAGCCTTCTTTACATGAAAGTTGTTTATGATGCATTGTTCGACCTTTGGAGACAAAAAACTATTAGTCTTAGTACGAAAATTGTGGAAAAATCAAACTATCATGATAGATACATAGGTATTTCACTTTTCAGATCTCTCAAACATAAATAGAGCCATAATAATGGGTAAAGAGAATCAATTAATTCCACAACAAATACCTCAAGACCATGAGGAGAAACCCAAATCATCTTAAAGGGCTCGAATTAATGACATATGTAAAATATATAATAATTGGAAATGAATGGCTCTTAAAGTATTTAATTGCTATGAAATGAAAAACTATGTGTGTGAATGTGTATGCTTCACTCCCATTGTTCTTTTATTATTAGAGTTTATAGATGCATTCCCTGGTGAAATTGGAGAGACATACTATGAAAAGTTGATATTTGGTATTCAAAAGATAATCACCATAAAAGGAGTGATAGAGAATTGTTTAGAGGATTTTCTGCACATAACAAAAAGTTGTGCTAGGGATGATATGACACCAAAGAGAGCCTATGATAAAGTGCAATTTTAAAAAGTTTTTTTTCAATTTTAGTTTGAAGTGATGTAACCTTAAGGTCCATTATGCTTACTATATTGCATTTATATGTTTTCCTCACTTGTTTGTCTCTAAAGCTTTATGTACTTTTGTATATATGTTTTTTGTAGACTTAACTTTCAAGTGACTTGTTGTTGTTTGTGATGTTTAGGTTGGATGTTTGCACCTTAATACTATAACATATTGCAACACTTGTCGGTACTACATAATTGATTTTACTATTGAATAGAATTTGTCACTATAAATAAAGTTCATAAAACATATGCTACAAATTGTAACGGTGGATAGAGTTTCCCAATACATGTTGGTACATTCATTACATCTCTATGGAGTTCGTAGAAGTATCTTAGGAGACTTGTTGTCAATAAATTTTGAAGGCTAATAAAATGTTATTACCTTTTAGGTAAGGTATGGATTTAGTTTTGTTCTTTTGTTTATCCTCATATGTATATTAATATAAGCTTAATTTTTCTAAACAAATGGTTGTGAATAGTAAATTTTAGGTTTAACAATAATATAAGTTGATGTCTATGGTGTCTAATGTTTTTTAAAATCATGATTGTTATGTTAGGAAATTTGACAGTTCTTCTTCTTCTAATAATGTATTGTTAATCTTTGCGGAGTTTCTTATTCTATTTTTTTTATTGCATGCCAAATGTGTCATTTACTTGATTAGTTTGATGCTTTTAGTTCTATTGAATTGACTTTTCCTCCTTTTAATGCTTAGGAATGACTATAAAGATTGTACTAGCTTTGTTTTGCTACCTCTAATTTTTTTCAAATATGTATTTAAATTTATAATGATGTTTGTTTTTTCTATTTTTACCAACTATGTTGTAACTAGCAGTGATCACTTTTTGCATTGAGGTATTGTCTTTTTTATATACTCATTAAAAATGTGATTTTCTCTTGTTTCTTTTTATCACTATTTAACATAATATAAATTCATGTACTGCTCAAGGGCACAATTAGTGTTATATAAAGGAAGAGTCGAGGATACTGATTGTATCAACCTGGACCAACTAGCAAGACAGAAATGATGTGTCTACCATTTAGAAAGCCTAGATCAAACACAATCATTCAAGTGTTGAGTCTTTCTCAATAATTGGATTAAGCTTTCTTATAGTCTTTAATACTTATTTTATTTATGGCTTGTTTTGTTTAATTCACTTTAGTGTAACTCTATTCACATGTTTAAGGCACAAGTGTTGGTATGAATTCATATAATAAGTGATACATGTGATAAGTGGTAATTTACATATGATAAGTGTGGACCTTTGATTTTAAGTGAATGGTTAAGATCCCTTGAATAATACTTTAATTTTTTTGTAGCATTGTGTAACTAATGTTATATACTAATTAATAAATTTATTTAAGGTTTAGGGTTAAGGGTTAGGGTTAGTGCCATGGTTAGGGGTTAGTGTTTTGGTTTAATAGTTTAGGGTTTGGGTTATTGGTTAAGGGTTAGGCTTAGGGTTTTAGGTAAAGGTATATGTTAGGGTTTAGGGTATAAGATAAGGGTTAAGAGTTATAGTCAAATGTTAATGGTTTAGGGTTAGGGTTAGGGTTTTAGGTGTAGGGTTAATGATTAATGATTAATGGTTAACATAATGTTAGTGTAATGGTATGTGTTGCAATTTAGGGTATGGTTTATCTTATTTTTGGGGTTATCTTATTTTAAGGTAAATATTTGCATGCTAGTTTAAGGTTTGGTTACACATAGAATAATAATATTTATTCGCATACAAATCTAATACTTAATAATAACATTTACTTACTAATATTTTTCTTAACTTAAAATTATATTATTGTATTATTATACTTAATATATATATATATATATATATATATATATATATCTACTTTCTTTTCTTATATAAATATTATATTTTTCTTAACTCAATTTTTTATTATATTTAATGTAATATTTCTAAAGCCAATAATACTTTATTTATTAAAATAATATATCCACAATTAATAACATATCCAAAACTATAGCATATATAGTGAATACTTAGATTACTAATATTTACTACCATATCCAATAATTAAAATACTAACATTTACTAACATAAAAATCCAATACTTAAATTAATTTCATTTAATGGCATATCCACAATTGTATACAAATTTACTCAAAAATCTCTATATATGCATTATAATATATTCACAAAATTAATTAGTTGTCACAAATATTCACAAATTCAGACAAATAACATTTACAACTAATATTTCTCTCTCTACATGCGCGCGCGCACATATCACCAACAATATATATACATACATACAACACCAATATATATACATAGTCAATTATAACCAAAACAAAAAACTCGTACTTACGGTTGTGGTAATAGTGCTTGCCGCGTCACGTAGTGGTCTAGCTATAAATATTTCATAAGTTTGTACAAATAACATTTACAACTAATTTTTCCCTCCTCCCCCTTCCAACCCATAAAAATATAAAACACCAACAATATACATACATATATATAATAATTGTGTGTGTTAAATTATAACCAAAAAAAAATCATACGTATAGTGGTGACAACAGTATTTGTATAACACATCGAGTTGATACACCACACATGACTACCTCAAAGCGCTTTCGAATTAATCAGCTGACTCCACAGATCAACACAATTCTTTTTAATGCGCTTTGCCTTCATTCATGTACTTATCAAAAAAAATTATTATTTTTTTTTTGAAATTTTACACGAGGCTCACCCATCCTAAAAATTATTTTATGGCTAGCACGCTTAACTATGGATTTCTTAAGACGAAATTACCAAAATGATGGTATACCATTTTAATATAAGTAGGTACATCAATCCTTATAACGTTTTCCTTAAATTGAGGGCATTACAATTTGTCGGTGGTAGGCAATGTGCAGATGCCCGTGGTCGGTGGTCTGGGCTACAAAAAATTAAAGAAATAAACATAAAAATTAACTTAAGCTAAACCTAAGCAGGCTCTAAGGAGTTGTGGTTGGCCAGAGATGTTGGTGGAGCAATTTAGAGGCGATGATCGCTTATAGCGATGATTAAAAAAAACAATCAAAAATTCGAGAACATAAAAGAAGAATAGAAGATAAACTAGCAATAATCAAACAAAAAATGCAAAGAAAAAAAACACAAAGATTTAACTTGTGGAAGCTTAAGCTCACTGTCAAATAGAAAGAAGAAAAGGTAACCACGGGGGAGTGGAAAGGTGTGTCAGAGTTTTTAATGTCAGAATTTTGAATGACAAAAGTCGTGGGAATTAGGACATTTTTGAACAACTAATTACAGATAAACAAAAGAATATAGTGTATGTGGCTTTTTTTAGACAATAATTAGAGTATTTTAGACAATAAGTCATCTAAAAAAGGTCAGTGTTGATTGAATCACCCCCAAAGTTTCTTCCTCTAATTTTCCCACTAAAAAAATCGTTTGTAATTCTAGGTATTTCAGACAACATGTTGTCACAAATTAGTTATAACACCCCCAAAATTTATAGTTGAAATTTTTTATTTTGTTACCGAAAACTATATACTAAAAACCAAAGTGTTACCACTGTGATCAGTACAGGATTGACACCTGACCAATCTCATACTAACTACAAGGCTACGGGACTACAAGTAGTAACACGAATAATCAAATAAAACCACAAAAGTTCAATATTTTATAACTAAAACCAGAGTACACAAACGTCAGAGTTAACATAGAAAAAAAATTAAATACAAACACACCCACTATAGGGGAAATAAAAATGATAGTAAAATGGATAAGTCCAGATTACACCCTCTCGGACCCCACAATAGGTATAGCATATCATCACTCAATCCCACCTAAGGCATCATAGGTATCGAATTCATCATAGGCATCATCTCTTACTTGTGCAAACTCAGAAGGGGCCACTGTTTGTGAGAATAAGCAACACCTATGAAAGGAGGGATCAATACACTACATATTGAATAAGGTAACCATACGGCTAAAATAAAGCATAACATGAAAAAGTTAGATAATGCATGCAGTAAGCATAGTTTTAAAAACCGAACCGACCATCGAACTTGTCAAGTTACTGGTTCACTAGTTTAGTGATCGAACCAGTGGTTCGAACTGATCAAATAAGTGGTTCAACTGGTTCACTCAATTGAAGTCAAATCTATCCGTATTTGTTTAAAAATATAATTTAAGTATTTAACACTTAATATTAGATATCATGAATCACCAAATAATATATTTCATCACAAAGTGATCATTAGATATTCATATAAGATCATAAAATAACATAATTCCATATTAAAATTCTCCTAAATATCAAATACAATTACAAAATAACATAATCTAACATCAAGTATATTATATATTCATAAATAATTAAAAATAAAACACATTAATTTAGAAGTTACAATTCAATTAGATAAATTAAATAGTTCAATCAAAGAGCTACTCATCCAATTTTATAAATTATCCATATCATCTCCAACGTTAGAAAATATAGTAATGATATTTTCATGCATGCGATTATCTTCATCATCATCATCTCCACTCTCCCCGTCAACTTTATCATCTTCGTTTCCATCAAGCTCATCTAATACATCTACAAAAATAGAATAAGAATAATTAATTAAATTATTATATCAATTTATATAAGCAATAAAAATGTATGAGCTTCATATCCTCACTAGGATTGTCTTGAATAGTGACAAAAGCTAATTCATTTCTAAGCAACTCAAGGTCTTCGTTATTCAAATTAGACGGCTCATCCATAAGAATCCAAGAGCATATTGCATCAAACTCTTCAAAATCAATTGGGTCATAACTTGTCTTAACTCAATTTCTATATGAAAGAAAACAAAATTAGACAAACTTGGTAATATTATCATATAAAATAAATAACTTTAGACATGATTTACAATAGAAAGACAATAACAACTTAAATTCATACCTTTGTTGCAATCTCAAGTTAGAGTGCACAAATACTAAATCATTAAGTCTTTGGTGCTCAAGTCTATTCCTTTTCTTTGAATGGATATGCTCAAATATGCTCCAATTTCTTTCACAGCCAGAAACACTACAAGTCTGGCTTAAAACACGAATGACAAGCTTTTGTAGATTTGGAGCACCACATCCATATAATGCCCACCATTCATCTACAAAATCATTAGAATAATTTATCAAACAAACTAAAAAAGTGTAAATAGATAGAAAATTTTGATAATACTTTGAAATAAGTAACAAAATCATACCTGGAGCAAAAACACAACAATCTTGTACAGTAGACCATCTTCCAAAATCACCTTCTGCTTTTTTATAAGAATTCATCTCCTTCAATAATTTTAACTTCAATGTGAAATTTTCATTTGTATATCTCTCAATGACATCAATAACAGAAGACTCAGTACTTTGATGTTGAGAAATTTCAGATGAGTACTGGAAACGAGGATTAAACCAATAACCAGCTTCATGTAAGTTCCTTATAAGTTGATTGTCCCAATAAGAAGAAATAATTTGAAGATAAGGCTCCACCCTTTTATTTCTTTTATGAAATCTAGCAACCATATCATCTCTAGCCTTGTGAAATGCTTAATACAAATAACCCATACATGGTTTATCTCCACTATCCACCAATCGCAAAATACGTACAAGAGGTTCAGTAAATTGCACAATTATAGCACACTCCTTCCAAAATGTGGTATCCAACACATTCTCCACAAACTTCTTACCATCCCCGTCTTTAGCATAAGCACAAGAGGTCCACTCCCTAGACACAACCATCGCCCTAAGAGCATTCTTATGTGTCAAAATGCTTTGCAAAGCAGTAAAATTAGAAGCTGGACGAATGATCTCTCTTCCTTCTGTGAACTTTCTCATCAATGCAATACATAACAATGATTATAGATGTACTTAGTTATTTTTGAGGCATGCTTGACAATGTCTTCCACCTCATCTAACTTACCCATATCTTTAAACATCAAATTAATACAATGTGCAGCATAAAGAGACCAATAAAGTGACCTAAACTCATATTCTAACAACCTTCCAGCAACAACATAATTCGTAGCATTATCATTCACCATATGCACAACATTTTCAGCACCAACGTAGAGAGCAATATCTCTAAATAACTTATGCAATTGTTCAATAGTTTTTGAAGCATCAAAAGCATCAACATACTTTAAAAACACAATACCCTTTGGACAATAAACTAAGAAGTTAATTAAAGTTCGATTATGTTGGTCTGTCCACCCATCTGCCATAATAGTACAATCAGTTTCTTTCCAATGAGAACGAAAAGTCTCAACATAATTATTCACATCTTCAACATTTTTTATTAACAAGTAACTGTGAAGAGCATGAATAGTTGGCCCCTTATAACTAGGACCAATGTGAGCTATACCATCAATAACAGGTTGATAATAATTAGAATTTGCAGCATTGAATGGGATACATGAATCAACCATCCACTTAGAAATGAGAATGTCAACTCTCTCAACAACATCTTTACTTTGTAACACACTTTTGAGTGTAGATTGTACACCTGCAGTTGCTCTTGGCATGAAATGATGCCCTATAGCCTTTTATTTTCCCTCGTATAAAACCCTTAACTTCTCTCCTGATTTGAAACTACTAGTTACCATAGGAGGAGGTATCAAATATGGTTCTCGGTGTGAAGGAAAGTCCAGCGAACAATATGGGTTATCTTCGGCTAAAAGCTCTTGTGCCTTTCTTTTTTTTGCTAGCAAACTCTTCAATACTTTCATTCATCTCAAAACCAACTTCAGGAGGAACTTTTTTACACATCTCTACTTGACCTTTTACACCAGCTAAATGTTGTTTGACATGTTGGATTCGACCCCCAGAAAAAAGTTTAGAACAATATAAACATTGTAATTTTTTTCTCTTATTAGCATCCTCAATCTCCCTACAATGACACAATGTCGTATCCTTCTTTCCTCTAGAATTACTTTGAGAAGAATTCAGCGTAGAGCTGGCATTACTAGCCTCCGCAAACATCTCTAAGAAATTAAGAATAAATGATAAGTTACAAACTAAATATCCAAAACTCAACTTAAAAAATACACATTAACAACAACAAATGTAAAATTAGACAAACGTATTATCACAAGTTACAATATTAATATCACAACAACAAATACAAAATAGAGAAAGAATTAAAAAATGCTTAATGAAGCTACACGATCAAATTCAAGCCTAAAATAAAATCTCTGGATTGTAGTAGAATACGCAGTATAATGCATAGCAGAATACACAAACTCTCTGGGCATGTATGAATTACAAAACATCAAGTCACTTCTTTGATCGAACAAACAATTCAGAACAGCGTACAAAGGATAGCATAATACAAAGGATTGCTGCAAATGGGGTAAATACAGGGAAAATCAAAGGATTGCAAAATACAAATTTCTGATAACATTTCTCATATTAAATTACATGCACATAGAACAACAGAATCAAGAGAATGATGTCTTCAGCCTGGATAAAAACATCAGCAGAACCAATAGCAAAATCAACGGAATCAATGACAGCATCAAAAAAATCAATAACAAAATTGATATAATCAATATGTCCTGAAATTTCAGATTATCAAAATCAATAACAAAATAAGGATAGAAACAATTTCAAATTCAAATATGTATAGAAATTTCTACCAATTAAAATTTATATTGCAAAATACAAATTTCTGATAACATCTCATACTAAATTATATGTACACAGAACAATAGAATCAAGAGGATGATGTCCTTTGACCGAATAATAAGATATTCAGAATTATATCAAAGAATTATATACTAAAAATTTCTGATAACATCTCATACTAAATTATATCAGAGATTCAGAATCAATAACAGCATCAGTAGCAATTCCATATTCAAATATGTTAAGAAATTTCAGAATCAATATGTCCTGAAATCTCAAATGAAAAAATTATTGCAATCACAGAAGCAGAATCAGATTCAAATATGAGTTACAATCACAGAATCGTCCTATAAATCTCAAATAAAAATAGAATCATTGCCCCAATCAAAAAATTCGACCTGAGTTGCAATCACAAAAGAACAATGAAGGACGACCGAGCTATTTTAGAGATTCAAATATGTTAAGAAATTTCAGAATCAATATGTCCTAAAATCTCAAATGAAAATTTTATTACAATCACATAATTAGAATCAGAATCAGATTCAAATATGAGTTGCAATTATAGAATCGTCCTACAAATCTCAAATAAAAACAAAATCATTGCCCCAATCAAAAAATTTCGACCTGAATTGCAATCACGGAAGATCGATGAAGGACAATTGAGCTATGAAAATCAAAAACTTATGAAAATCATTCACCTAAGATTGAAGGACGACTAAGCTATGAAAATGGATGGCAATAGATTGGTGCGAAGTGGACAGTGAAGGGCGATTCAGCTGCGAAAATGGACGGCGTGCTCGAGTGTCTAGGTTGAAGATGACAGCGGGAAGATGATGGATGATGGACGAAAGTCACGAAGCTGCTTGCTCGAGGGTCGAACTCCTGAGCGTTGAGCAACAAGGTGAAGTCGAGCTGTCTGTTGAAGAAGAAGAAGACAAAGTGCAAAACTGGAAGTCTGAAACAGGCGAACAACAGCAATGATCGAGCATTCGACCGAGTGAAGATGAGAGGAATGATCGAGTGAGGCCCTATTTGTTTTGATGTTCTTAAGGTTGAGAGTAGGAAAATCGGTTTGAGGGTGCAAAAGACACAATTACTGTAATACCCCGTATTTTCGAAACCTAATTTTATTAATCCCAATGATTTTATTAGCGTAATTTGATGTAAATATTTAATTATTTTAATTTCGATTCGTTTTATGGATTTATCGACGTTTTCGAATTCATATTTGAATTTAATTAATCGTTGTCGTTGCGAACCATTTTAGATGAATTCGTTCAAGACCATGATTTTATTATATTCTTATGATTTCGATTTTCGGTTAAAAATATATATTTCCATTCTTTCTCGTGTTTTGATTTTTAATATTTTAGATTCGTTTCCGATTAAAACTTCGTCGTGTGATTACGACTTTATTTTGGAGTTATACTTCGTTAACGAGATATATTATTTAAATTATGGAATTTCTGTTTAAATAGTTAAATTTATTTTAATGATTTTATCCGTAGAAAATATTTCCGACTTTAAATTTATTCGTTCTCGGTAATCGTTAATATTTTCGGGAAGTTCTAAATTAAAAAGGTTTTTCGGAAATTATTTATAAATTTCTTTCCGGAATTAATTTTCTTCCGTTTTACTATTTTTGGTTTACGGAAAATCGATTTCAGAATTTTTTTTCAGGAGTGAATTTTGGGGGTGTTACAAGTTGGTATCAGAGCTTTTGGTTGTTGAGAATCGGGTTTCGGTTAGAGATTCGGTTCTCACGATCCTAATTGTTTTACACGAAAATGTATTTGCCTTCTTTCAAGTGAATTTTAAATCCGGATTAGCTTGTGAGGATAGTATAATTGGGTAGTGTAAGTGGCCTTGTGATTTGCTGTTGTGATTGTGTCTTTCTATATGGTCACTTGTTATTTTATATGCTTGACTTGTGTTAACTCTGAAATTTTATGTGTTGTGATTATTATGGTTTTGTGATTAGTTTGCCCTTAAGGGGGTAGTTACCCCACTAGGTTAACCCTAGTCTTGTAGGTTTGGTATATTGATAATCTTAAGGTGTATATTGTTGGATGTAATATGATATGATATAAATTGTAATATATTTTTATTGAGTTGTTTTAAATTTTTGGAGTTGTAAGAAACTTAGGTTTGCAACCTTGATGGTGATGTTTAAATAGATGTGTCATTTTCAATTAGGAGAAACCTAGAATTATGATAATGATAATGTTGAGGTTTAGATAGAGGTGTTAGTTTTAATAAGCAGTGTGTAGGGTGCCCAAATTGCTCTAGTGATTTTAATGATTTTGTATGACTTTCATTATGTGTGTATATTTTAATTTTCTGCTAATTAGCATTCATTTACATGTTGCTTCAGTTTTGTATTTCGTGTTGGTAATTTCAACATTAATGTATGAAAATCCTTCCTTGTAAAATATGCACATTTTCTTTTCTAGTTGTTGGTGAATGATAATGTATTAAGTTTTATCTTGTATGAGGAGAACTATTAACGAATAGTCAAAATAATAAATAAATAAATAGATAAATAAAAATTTTGGGCTTTGAATGCTATAGTTGCTATAGTAGTAGCATTTTCGAATTTAAGTGTCTAGACTATCATGGTTATAGCGTAGATTAGGGATCTTGTTAGTGAAGTGTTTTGGGTTAAGAATCTCCTTTGACCTAGGTGTATGTGGTTGGTGTGTATAAGGACCTTTTATGAGTTGTTGAGCCAAGTGTTAGCTTTGTTTTCATGTACGATGTTATAGAGATAACTCTTTGTGTAAAGTTTTATGTGCATATTATGTATTGGTTGTGTTATTAGAGTTGTGTAATCTTTAGATTTTTTTTTCTCATTCATTTATTCTATTTGAGCTTCACGTTATACTTTTTGTTATTCTTTTGTAAGACCTTATTTTAAAGAATAATATTTTTCTGTAACTTGTTTTGACTTTAAATATGTCCTTCTTTCTTGTTTGAATTCTATTGTATTTGATTTGCTAAACATTGATTCTCCTTCTTTTATTTTAGCTCCTATGCCTTGTTTGTTTCGACTTTGCTTGGTTTAGTTTTGTAAAACATCGTTTTACTTTTCTTCGGATTTACTTTTAACCTACTTGTTGTGGTTAATGCTTTATTCAATCGTTTTGTCAAGTTTCCGCTACTTAGGTTTTCCTGAACTTCGGGGACGAAGTTCCTTTTTAAGGGGGTAGTAATGTAATACCCCGTATTTTCGAAACCTAATTTTATTAATCCCAATGATTTTATTAGCGTAATTTGATGTAAATATTTAATTATTTTAATTTCGATTCGTTTTATGGATTTATCGACGTTTTCGAATTCATATTTGAATTTAATTAATCGTTGTCGTTGCGAACCATTTTAGATGAATTCGTTCAAGACCATGATTTTATTATATTCTTATGATTTCGATTTTCGGTTAAAAATATATATTTCCATTCTTTCTCGTGTTTTGATTTTTAATATTTTAGATTCGTTTCCGATTACAACTTCGTCGTGTGATTACGACTTTATTTTGGAGTTATACTTCGTTAACGAGATATATTATTTAAATTATGGAATTTCTGTTTAAATAGTTAAATTTATTTTAATGATTTTATCCGTAGAAAATATTTCCGACTTTAAATTTATTCGTTCTCGGTAATCGTTAATATTTTCGGGAAGTTCTAAATTAAAAAGGTTTTTCGGAAATTATTTATAAATTTCTTTCCGGAATTAATTTTCTTTCGTTTTACTATTTTTGGTTTACGGAAAATCGATTTCAGAAATTATTTAAATTAGTCTCGGTTTATTAGAATTTAATTTAAATATATTATTATATGCTTTTAAATAATTATTTCGAGGTCTTATAATTTATTTCTGTAAATAATATAAATTTTTACGTTCGTTGGTAAATTCTTCCGAAAATACTTCTGAAATTCTGTATATAGCTTTTATATTGATTTTAAGCCTTCGGAACCTCACGAAATGATTTTTCGTTAAATAAATTTTAGATAAATTTTTCCAACAATATTTTTTAGATGTTAGTATTTATTTATATGTGTGTATTTGTAAAAAAAAAAAAAAAGGGAGCCTTACCCGAACCGGTCGACCCCCCCACTTCTTTCCTTTTCTCTCTTCTCTCCTTTATCTTCTTTTCCCGTGTGTTCTGCCCTGGTCTCTGCTCTGCGCCCAGAAACCCCAACCCCGACCTCCTCCTCCCTGCTCCTCCTTCGCCGGTCGTCGACGTCTCCCGACCACCGCAGCAGGCACCAGCCGCGAGCAGCCGCGCCCAGCAGCCACGCACAGCAGCAGAAGAGGGCAGCAGCAACCGCGCAGGAGCAGCAGCGGCAGCAGCGACGAGCCACACAGCTCGCGCCACCGCCCGGTCACCGGCGAGCCTGGCTGACCATCGGCGAGCTGTCTCCGGCCTTCGACGAAGCTTCTCCGGCCTTCCTTTGCTCCGATTTCGTTAATTTTCGTTTGGTATAATTTTCGAAAACCCTAATATTAATTTGATTAATTGAGTGTGATTTAGCTTGTGATAAGCTAAATTAATTGTTGTATTATGTATATATGTGCTGTAAGATTGATTTGGATATGTAAATTGTATGGTTTGTGTTGAAAATTTGAGAAATTGAATTTTAGGCCGGGTTATGCCCAAATTTTTCGGATCCGACCAATTTGGCGATTTTGCATAAATTGATTATACAATATGTTTTTAAATGTATTTAATTTTATGTTGGAACCGTCAATTTGAGAAATTTATGCGGAATCAATCGGAATTTGATTTCTAGGTCAAAATTCGTGTGTATTGAAATTGGGTTGCGTAATTGAGTCGTTCCGCTCAATTGATTTTACAATATCATTTGAAATGTATTTAATTTCATATCGGAAGTGTTGATTTGGGAAAATGGTACGTAATTAATCGGAATTGGACTTTTAGGTCAAAACTCTTACGGGACTAAATCGGATTATGTAATCGTGTTGTTTTATTCAATTGACTATATAATTTACATTAGAATATATTTAATTACATTTTCGAACCGTCAATTTATATATTTTATCAAGAATTGATCGGATTTGCGTTCCGGGCTCAAAAACCCTAATTGTGCTAAATTGGGTATTTCTTTTATTGGTTTTGATCAATTGATTATTTGATATGTTATAAAATGTGTTTAATTTCAGTTCTAAACATTCAATATCAATAAATTAATAGAATTCAACCGAATTGTAATTTCGGGGCTAAAACCCTAGATTTCAAGTGAGATTATGAAATTGGTTATTTGTATAGTTGTTTTTCTAAAATTAAATTTATAGAAGTAGTTGAAATGATCCTAATTGTATTCTAATACCTTTAATTGGAATTAATTGATTTGAATTACCTGAGTTTTGTCGTTGGCTTTAAAACCCTAATTTTGAAAACGGGTCATCTTAAATTGGCTACCAGGAAGATTTGTTTTGGTTGAAATTGATTTTCTAGATTTATCTAAAATTAGTTTAATTGTGTTTTAAAACTATCAATTTGAGGTAATCGAAGTGATTTGGTCGATTTGTAGTTTAGGCATTCAAAACCCTAATCTTCGGGGATTGTTTTATAAAATCGATTGTGCTGTGTGTCTTTTATCAAATCGATTTCTGTCTTTCGGTTTTAAATCATTTGATTTATATTTTAATCTTAAATCTTAATAGAGCTATGCTCTTGAGTCCTAAGTTATGGACGCGTTTTCCAATAAAGATCGTTTGTGTTTATTTAATTAGAATATGTGAATTATTAATTGATAAGATAGTTTCTAACCTAGTTCCGATTTCTATCGGCGATCTAGGAAAACTTTCTCGTGGATTGTTGAGCCTTCGATAGCTCTCCCTCTTTCTCAATTTGCTTAGCTAGCTTCGGATTGAGGTAAGTCATTACTTACCTTTACTTATGGTAGAATCTGGATGTATTTCTGTTCCGAGTGGAGGGTGATGACTATGCTTATTGATCATTTAATCCTGTCCAGTGTATGTTGTTTTCTGTGTGGAAATTTTATGTATGTATGAGTTCATAGCCCTAATACCAATGTATGTTAGTATGACGTTGAATATGGTATGTATTTGAGTATGTGAATGGTTGAGTATGGATTTGAAACTATTTGATACTCTATGCTGTATCCTTATGTCAAAGAATTATTCATGTGGGCCTGATTTATGGTCGGTTAAAATCCTTGAATAAGATACTAATAACTTAAAGTGAAAGATCACGCGAGTTGGGCCGAGGTGTAGGGTCCGTTCCACTGGACGATAATAGTGGCTCGGGTGTGTTGTCCCCGAGAGGTGCTTCAAGCCGTTCCACCGGTTCAGAATAGTGGCTTAGGAGCGTTTTGCCCTGAGAGGTGTAGAGTCCGTTCCACCGGACGATAATAGTGGCTCAGGTGACTTGTCCCTGAGAGGTGCTTCAGTCCGTTCCACCGGATTAAGAATAGTGGGGCCCTATACTCAACGTGAATAAGAATATGATATGAATTAAGTAATGAATAAGACACTAATTATTTAAAGTGGAAGATTACGTGAGTCAGGACCAGGTGTAGGATCCGTTCCACCGGATGATAATAGTGGCTCAGGTGTGTTGTCCCCGAGAGGTGCTTCAAGCCGTTCCACCGGTTCAGAATAGTGGCTCAGGAGCGTTTTGCCCTGAGAGGTGTAGGATCCATTCCACCGGATGATAATAGTGATTCGGGTGTGTTGTCCCCGAGTGGTGCTTCAGACCGTTCCACCGGTTTAAGAATAGTGGGGTCCCTGAACTCATCGTAAATAATAAAATCGAATGTAATAATAATTATCATTGGATTGTTAGATTGGTGTTACTTAGCATGCTATCGTGATTTCTTGTACGCTTGTATCTTATGTGTTTTATGCTTCTTTCCATGAGTTTGGTAGTATTGATTTACTCAGTACCGGACCCGTACTGATGCTACCTTGATTGAATGGGTCCTGTGATGATCCACTGATGGTGGGGAGCAGATCTCTTGTGCAGGTTTCAGTTCGAATATTATTTTTGGGTGGAAGACTTGACTTGAGAGAGTAGGCAAATCCGAAATTTAATCTATCGGGTTTTGTCTCATATTAACTGTATTTGCATTTGGAATTCTCAAGTATTGTATTTAAAATTCAAGGGTATTGTAATTAACTTTTAATTTATCGTACTCTGATAAGCTTTTAAAATTCGGATTTATTTCACAGGTTCCGCTGATCAATTCAGCGATAATTTTATTTAGTGAATTGATTCATTTGCCATCTGTCTGTGGATATCTCCTTGTGGGAGTTTATCCTTACGGCATTGATGTTTGAAGTTTTATTTGACAGGTTTTAGCCTTGCATCTAGCATAAGATAGATGGTGGACATTTATCTTGTGTTAGATGTGGCGGTAACATTCCCCTAATTCTCTCCTAGCTTCCGCTTTATCCTTTCAAATTTTTTTTTTCAGGAGTGAATTTTGGGGGTGTTACAATTACCCTTACAAATATATAACACTCAAAATTTAATGTGAGGGCAAAGAAGTAGTTGTGACATATACTAACAAAACCGGACTGGTTCACTTATTAACCAGCAATTCCTGATTTTTTTAAAAAATCGGTCGGTTTTTACAACATTGGCTAGTTTTTTTGTGAAACAGGCTTTAATTAACATTTGGCCTTGATTTGTAACTGATTCGTTGGGTTATCAATTCACCCAGCTGGTCCATTTTTAATACTATGGTAGTAAGTCATTCTAATTAATCACCATTATTAGAACTTAGGCCATTATTACCATCTTCACACATCTCTTGAATTATATTCATGAGAGTATAGGAACTCCACTATTATAGTCGGCAGATCCAAAAACACCCTAGGGTAGGATGCTCCTGGCCACTATTATTTGCTAGTGGATCAATTTCCATGGTGAAATATTCCCCGTCACTATTCTCACTAGTAGATCGGTTTGGCCCCAACTCATATAGTGTTCCACTATAAGTGATTAGTATTTTTCACATAACTTGTCATCATTTAAGGTTTGGTTTACTGAGTTTGGGGTCCTACACTATTATAACCGATGGATCGAAGGACATAATCCACCTAACCACTATTATTCACCGGTGGATCAGTCCCTAGGGTAGAATGCACCTAACCACTATTATCCACCACCGGTGAATTAATCCTTAGGACAGAATGCATCTGACCACTATTATTCACCAGTAGATCAGTCCCTAAGGCAAAATACACTTGGTCACTATTCTTATTGGTGGATCAGTCTAGGCACGGCTAAATAGTCTTCCACTTTAAATGGCTAGTGTTTTATTCGTATCTTATTCAATAAGTAATTTCTTACCAGACATGCATGCCCTAGTGGACTTTCTATTCTCACTCTTTCACCCCAGACTCCCTGAGTAACCCCATCCCATAACTTGGGACCTCTAAACTCCCAAGGACTCCAATAATTCTTTCTCGCCTTTCCTTCTACTCACCATGAAATCCAAAATCCCTACATATGTGGGTCAAGGCCTACCTTCCCATTTCTCCACCTAGGCTCACCATCGCCTACTAAGATTTTCCCTTGGAAACCCTAATCTGGCCTATGTGGCCCTAACCTCTCTCTATCATACATGACCCATACTCTCCTTTGATTCTAACACCATCTGTGCACTCAACCTACAAGCAAACATCACAACCCTACTCCCTATCTTCCACATGTGTTAAGGGAACCATAGTTGGCCACCCCGAAAACCGTAATACTCTTCTATTCTTTTACACCAACCCTTCGCACGCACACTCCACCCTCTTTACCACTTGACTGACCCCCCTTCATAAGTCACCCTCCTAATCTCAACCCTAACTCCAACCCTTTCACACACTCCCCTAGTTAGGGTTTCTCCCCAAAAACCCTAGTTAAGCTCCCATTCACACTTCTACCAACCCATATACTATATTTTCCCTAAGACTCCAATGACCCAAAGTACTCTTTACTCACCATGATTAAACCTTAAACCAACTTCTCCCACATAAACTTTTCCCCGCATGCAAATCTTACACTTCTCATGCAAGATTTACTCCAACCCTTCATTTTATTATTATTCTTCTTTTATTTTTATCACCTATAGATCATAAGGTACTTAGACTTTCTTTCTACTTCTCCTTACTCACTCCATCCTCTTTATTTCTTTTAGATCTCCACAACCTCACAATACCACCTAAAGCCTCCTAGCATGCATGTCATACCATAATCGCTACATATTAGAGTATATCATAAAATACAAGTCATATCACCCATATCATAAATCATATACAACTTACCTTAGCTCCATACAAAGCAAGTTGCACTACACACATTTTAGTCCACATCCGTATATATTACACCACACATGTAATTCCTCAAAATTTTAGAAAATCTATAATTTAATAAATAACTTTTATTTGAAATAAATTAGCTTTTAAAATTATTTAGTTTAATTATTTTATGGATTTTTGAGTATATAAATTTGGATAGGAATATTTAATAAATTAAAAATAAATATTTTGTTATTTTATTATATTATTTGTATTTAAATAATTTTCCAAACTAATATTTTACTAAAATTATCCTTTTAAAACCAATATATTAAATTATATTGAATTAAATTATTAAATTAAATAATTTATCAAAAATATTACATTTTATTATTTTCCATATTTTTCTATTTTTCTATTTTTCTTTTTCCTTTTCTTTCTCCTTTTTCTCCTTTTTCCTCCTTTCTTTCTTTTTCCTTTTTCCTCCCTTTGGGCAGCCTACGCCAGGCCTGCCTCCCCCCTCCCCTATGCGACAGGGCCGCTAGACCATTCTCCCCCCTCTCCCTTCCTTCCTTCCTCTCCCACGCACACATCAGCCCAGCCCTAGCCTCTCCCTTCATTTTCCTTCCACCCTAGTGACCGAGTTGGCCCAACTCTTCCTTTTCTCCCCCGACCGACCTGGTGCTCCCCCTTCCCTTTCTTTCTTCTTCCTCTACACCCCATCCAACGCCCCCAACCCGTCGTCATCACTATAACCGCCTGCCACCTTGAGCATGCCGGCCATCGCAGCCTACAACCACTGCCACCACCTATCTCTCTCTCTCTCTCTCTCACGTGTCTTTTTTTCACCATTTTGGAACCGGCTAGCCATGCACCCCATCCTGCATGGCCACCCTTTCCTCTTCTTCCTTTCCCTCTCCCTACCACCCTACCACCTCCCTGCCACCCTAAACACTGCCACTGATCGGCCACCTATCCCCCTTATCCTCCCTCTTCTTTTTCTTCCCCTCTTCAGCCTTTTTCCTGCCCCATTTTTCAAGCCCCATACCTTCCCCAACCACCCTCTTCTCCCTTTCTTCTCCTTCCTTTTTCCTCCCTATTTTGGCTACGTCGCCACCCTCTGCCGCTTCAACTGCCACACCAACCCCCTGCATCACTCCCTGTCACCCTCTACCTCAGCCTTGCACCACCACAATACCCCCCTCGAGCCCCTACAATCCCTTCTTCCTCCCCTCTTTTTTTTCCCTTCTTTCTCCCCCTTATCAGCAACCTCCCTGCAACCCCTCCATTTACCACCGTCCAGCCGCCTTTGTCGCCACCTAAAATACCAATCTACCACCTACACCCCCTCTTCACTCCTGCACCCTTCCCTTGCCTCCACTCCTCCCTCATCTACCTTCTTTCTTAACTTAAAGACCCCAACCCAAAAATAGCCATTATTCCTTTCTTTCACCCCCATTCGAGCCTTCCTCTTTTTATTTTTGCATGCATGCAGCTCATGTTACATGCGTGCTGCATTCTTGGTTTATTTTGGTTAATAATTTTAAGGTAAAATAATATTTAAGTTAAGTATTTCATTAATTAAGTTTTATAAAATCTTATACTTTTGGTTTCCTTATTTCTAATGTGATAAATATTGTTATTATTTTTATCTACTGATTTTACTAATTAAAGATTGAATCTGTAATGGGGATACCGATAAGGTTCGATTTTTGCGAAAATTAAGGTAATCGTTAAACCCCACTTAAATGCATGGATAAACGTATGTTAGCACATTAGGATTTTTAATATGTTATTATGCTTGATATTTGTGGTTTAATATAATATATATATTTGTTTGTATTGATTGATAAAAAAGAAAGTATGCTAGTTTATATGCCATGTTTGGAAATGTTGCTTAGAAAAAAGTTTGATTATTAATGAAAGTGTTAAGTACTTATCCCTGTCATATTATGTTATTATGACCATTTATGCATGAATAATATTATTGTGAGCCCTAGGGGCATTTTAGTAATATTTATTGTGCAAGAATGTGGCCTAATGTGTGGGTGCTAATAAGTATTATATTAAAATATAATAGTTTGAAGGGTTGGATATTGTTAATGGAGTACTAATATTATTATTCCATGTAGTAATGTTAATTTAATAAAAGTGGTGTAATAAAGGGTGTAAAGTGAGAATTTTGGAGGCAAAAAGGGCAATATGGTAATTTTATAAGTAAATGAAAAAATGGTAATTTTATAAGTAAATGA
The DNA here is from genome assembly GCA_030549775.1 of Tamarix chinensis. Lineage (NCBI taxonomy): Eukaryota > Viridiplantae > Streptophyta > Magnoliopsida > Caryophyllales > Tamaricaceae > Tamarix > Tamarix chinensis. Next base: position 28,212,102 of record CM060180.1, on the reverse strand, counting down.
GTATTATAGTAATTTTGGGAGTGAAGGGTAAAGTAGTAATTGTGGGAGTAAAGGGGGGGGTAAGAATGGTAATTTTGGAAGTAAGGGATAAAATGGTAATTTTGGAAGAGAAGGGCAAAATAGGGGAGAGATAATATAATTTGCCAGATACATTTGTTATACTGTACTTCTATTTTTTTTTAAAAAAAAATTAATACTATGCACTCAATTTTTTTTAATAACAACAAAGTAGATTATACTCTCAATGTGTAAAATAGATTAACTTTTAAACTCTTTATTTTATTCAATTTTTCCTCTTATTTTTTTTTACCACATGCACCTACTCCATCTAACCCAAATTAGGTGGTTATGAAAGCCCAAACCTCAATTTTTTGATAGATATTTTGAATAATTAGATATAAAAATTAGTTTTTAATTAATTATCTTTAATTTATTTAAAATTATTATTTACATATAATTCCTTTTTGTGATATTACTATATTTAATAAATATTTGCTATCAACCAAATAATAATGACCAATTAAATATTACTCACTCCGTATTAAAAAAATTATCCTATTACTAAATTTTTGTATAAAAAAAGAAAATTATTTTCTAAAAGTTAAAACCTTCTTTTTATTTTTAACCTCAATTTTTTTCTTATTATATATACATTAAATGTTTTATTGTTTTTAATTATATATAATATATAATAACATTGTCATGGCTGTAAATATATTTTCCACCTAAACTAATGTCCCTCGATATATGAATCTATATATTTTTTATTTTATTTACCCATATCAATATAGTAAAATTATTTGTAACCCAAAAACTATATTCTTTGCATACTAATTACAGTTAATAATTATAATTCAATTTCCATAGAAGCTATTTAAATAGTAATATTATACCTCATTAAATGGGAGAGGGATAATATAGTTTGACAGATACATTTGCTACACTATACTTTTATTTTTTAAAATAAAAAAAATACTATGCACTCAATTTTAATTAATTAAAAAAAAGAGAGATTGTACTCCACACATATAAAATGGATCAACTTTTAAACTCTTTATCTTTCCAATTTTTCCTCTTAATTTTTTTTTTTACCAAATGCACCTACTCCTTCTAACCCAAACTAGGTAGTTATCAAAGTTTAAACCTCAATTCTTTGACATGTATTTCGAATAATTAGATATGAACATTAGTTATTAATTAATTATCATTAATTTATTTGTAATTATTATTTACATATAATTCATTTTTGTAATGTTTCTCTATTTAATAAATATTTGATATCAACCAAATAATAATGATCAATTAAATATTACTCGCTCCGTATAAAAAAAATATTCTGTCGTTAAATTTTTGTATACAAAAAAATAAATTATTTTATTAAAGTTAAAATCTACTTTTTATTTTTACCCTCACTTTTTTTTCCGTTATCTATGAATTAAGTACTTTGTTACTTTTTAATGAATGGTGTAAATATAATGATAAAACCACTTTTATTATATCATAAAAAATGTGAAAATTGATAGAACAATTTTTTTTATATGAATAGAATACTTGTTTTTTAGGAAATAATTTAACATCTTGATTTAAATATAAAATATTTAGTATTATACATTCAATAATAATAATATTATATAAATGAATTTCTTAAATTATCATTATTATTCTTCTTCTTCTTATTATTATTATTATATGTAATTTCACATTTAATTTAATTTATAAAATTTATTTAAAAAAATCGTACATCGCACAGACACAACACTAGTGTATATATATATATATATATATGTAATAGCACAACTATTACGTTAAGTAATTTCCCACCAAAACAGAGGGAGTACCATATTATATATATATATATATATATATATATTTTGTCCACGTTCATCTTAGTAGAAAATGATAGCCAACTATTAATAAGACCACAACTAAAGTATTAAATACGTATACAATGGTAAATGGGGAATATAATGCATTGAAAATTGATGAGCATAGAAATGACTGAACTATTTGTAGTAATGGTTATTTAAACCTTGCATTGGAATTACTAAATGTCAATAACGGTTGCTAATCAAACCTTAGGTGGGGACTCTCCAAATAGCTTTCATTAATTGAGTATTACTATAAAAGCTATGCCTTTTGCCGTTCAAAAACTTAATACTCCTAAACAAATAAGTCAGCGTAAGATTCTACACCTCGATACTAATCATCTGTCTCTTCCTCCGGTCTTCACTCCCTCTCTGATCTCTCTCCGTGTAATGGCACAATACTTTTATATTTGTCTATAATCTGATACAAAGAAATATGAAATGTTGTATTCGGCTTCCACATTAATGGAGGTGCTCATTTCCCCGTCTCTTTAACACCTATGATTTCAGGTAAAGAATTGAAACCACCTTCAGTTAGTTTTTTTTTTTTTTTAAAAAGTTTGTTGTAACGGAGCATATTTGAGAAGGATGATGTTAGATACATAGCTAAAATTTTAAGTTAACGTCCCTCAAAACTCAATTGATTTTATTTTTGACCATTTTACCCCTTTTATTTGTGCACTTTACCAAAGTCTAAAACTAATTTCTCTCTCTTTTCTTTGTCTTCTCCTCAATTAATCACACAAAAATCTAATTTTTGCAACATTGAATATAATAAGTGTAAATGAAGATTATGATTCCAACAATTTTTTTAGTGAAAACTAACTCAATGAAGTAATAGTAAGCTGATTTATTTTTTTCCCATAATTTTTGCTTCTGACGGCCCGTCAGATTTCATACATGACGGGAAAAACAACCGCCAAAAAATTATTCCGACAGACAACTCACCCGTCACAAGTTATATTAAACGGGCAATTCACCCGTTAGAAGTTATCTATGACAAGCAACACGCTTGTCTAATATCATATCTGATGGACAACTCACCTGTTAACTTACTTTTTTTCCATAAATTTTTATTATTCATTTTTATACTTATGTATTCCTAATAATGTCACATTTTGAATATTAATTATAGAATCCAGATTCAACTTAAAGCATAAGGAATTTGAAACAGGAATGAAGGCATATTGGTTAAATTGATAGAAATTAATTATAGGATCGCATGTCAATTCATTAAGATTAATCAATATAATTAAGTCGGAAGCGAACCTGAATCCATAATAATAAAAGATTTATCTGGTACCATTGAGTCTTATGTCAAACCCTAACGGTCAGTTTTATAGTCTTTTAGATCACGCACGTGCCCGCTACTTGCCAATGACTGATGGGAACCAATTGGAGCGAAGTACGTCTGACCTAGAGACCATAACCACATATATATAGATAACAAACCTGTTATCTATCGGGTCATCCTAGTTCGGTCCATCAATGATCTAGGACTCCCACAATATCTACACATATGAGTCCACATTCAATCAGATACATTAGGCCCAACTTAATTAAACCTAATTCGATCACGTTTATTTGGGCTTAACCGATACGACAACGTCCAATTCGTATCGTTCACATGCAAGCCCAACGTTGGATAATAATCCAATAATCTCCCACTTGGGCTATACGTGCAACGTTACTAATTGTGACATAACCAAATGAGCTCTAATCTGTTGTCGTTATAAAATGTATCTTTAACCAATCTGATCCATCAATCACATAAATATAGGATCAAAGCGGCTTTCGTCACATATCTACGTAACTAAACCCTCAACAGTGACATATGTTAACATCACTGAATGACATGGATCAAGACATGGAAATATCATGCAATGTGATCCTAACATGCATATTTCCAACTAGTCCACCTTAAAACTTTAGTGAGATCAAACCATACCAAAAGATAGAAAGAAAATAATCTGAAACTTTATTTCTGCAGAAAACATATGGTCAAAATATCCATAAGTCAAACGAAAGAGAGTCTATATATAGAGTAACTGAAATTACAAACTCCCACTAAAACTAAAGATCATTAGCTGATATAACACCCATACGAGCTACATGCTCGAGAAACTGCTTGGGTGGTAAGGCTTTAGTAAATGGATCCGCAATCATGGAGTTTGTACTGATATGCTCTATCTATAGAGAATTCTCATTTTTGAACCTTTTCTTTAACAACTAAGAACTTGATATCGATACTCTTCGATTTCATAGAACTTAGATTGTTGTTGGAATATTGAACTGCAGCCTTATTGTCACACAACAACTTGAGTGGTTTTTTAATACTATCAACTATACGCAGCGTCGTGACAAAATTCCGCAGCCATATACCATAATTAGAAGCCTCATAGCATGCCACAAACTCTACTGCCATGGTGGAAGAAGCAACAACTGTCTGTTTGGAACTCTTCCAAGACACAGCTCCTCCAGCCATTAGAAAAACAAAACTTGATGTGGATTTCATACTATCTTAGCATCCAGCAAAGTCGGAGTCAGTGTATCCTATGATCTCAAGCTTTCCTAACATCCGATATGTGAGCATGTAATCTTTTGTTTTCTGTAAGTACCGCATGACTCGTTTGGCTGTTGTTCAATGGTCAAGTCCTGGATTGCTCATATATCTACCCAACATCCCAGTAATGTACGCAATATTCGGATGCGTACATACCTGAGCGTGCATAAGACTTCCCACAGCTGAAGCATAGGGAATGTTTTGCATTTTCCTTCTTTCACAGTCATTTTTAGGGTACTGACTGAGACTATACTTGTCTCCCTTAGTGATAGGGGTATTTCCCGGTTTGCAGTTATGCATTCCATATCGTTTGAGAACCCTTTCAACATAGGCTTTTTGTGACAACCCTAGGATACCTCGAGAACAATCCCGATATATCTCTATGTTCAATACAAAAGATACATCACCAAGATCTTTTATTTTGAAATTCTTAGCTAGAAATCTCTTAGTTTCATGCAACAAACCTATGTCATTACTTGCTAGTAATATATCATCAACATATAAAATCAGAAATATGTTCTTATTCCCACAGAACTTATGGTATACACATTCATCAACCAAATTCATCTCAAAGCCAAAAGAGGTGATTACTTGATGAAATTTAAAATACCATTGTCGAGACGCTTGTTTGAGCCCATAGACATATTTCTTAAGTTTTCAAGCCATATTCTTTGGGTCACCGGATACAAATTTTTTTTGTTGTACCATATAGATCGTCTCCTCAATGTCACCATTGAGAAAGACAATCTTTACGTCCATCTAATGTAATTCAAGATTAAAATGTGCCACTAATGCCATAATTACCCTCAAGGAGTCCTTAGAAAAGACCGGAGAGAATGTCTCTTTGAAATCTTCTCATTCTTTTTGTGTAAAGCCCTTGGCGACTAGACACGCCTTATATCTTTCCACATTGCCTTTTGAAGCCCTCTTAGTCTTAAATATCCATTTGCAACCAATAGGCTTCTTTCCTTCAGGTAGTGGGACAAGATTCCATACATTATTGTCCATCATGGACTTTATTTCCTCATTCATGGCATCAATCCACCTTTGAGAATTCGAACTCTCCATGGCTTAACAGAAGTTGATTGGATCATCTTCCATCATGCCAATGACAACCTCATATTCTAGGTGAAATATAATATAATCATCTAGAATATCACTTCTCCTTTCTCTAGTGGATCTCCTTAGCTCTTGAGGTTGTTGAGCCTGTCCTTCTGAAACAATCACTTCATTTTGAATGGATGGTTGTTCTGCATTGTCTTGTTCAGGTTCTTAATTTGCTCCTGATCGATGACAGGTGCAGGGACTTGCACATCGTCAGAGACAATAGTAGGAATAGTGACTAATTCCTCCTCAAAGACAATGTTTCTAACATCATTTCTCCCTCCAAGCTCAACATCCTCAAAAAATGTGGCAGTTCCCGTCTCGAAAATTGACTTAAGTGTGGGATTATAAAACTTATAGCCCCTAGATCACTCCGCATAACCAATAAAGTAACTACTAACTGTTTTGGAGTCCAATGACTTTTCATGTGGTCTATAAGGCCTTGTCTCAGCTGGACATCTCCAAATATGGAAGTGCCTTAAACTAGGCCTTTTGCCTGTCCAAAGCTCATAAGATGTTTTAGTAATTGCTTTAGTTGGTACTCTGTTTAGAATGTAAGCTGCTGTTTTTAGTGCTTCTCCCCAGAGTGATTCTGGTAAGGTAGAATGAATAATCATACTCATCACCATGTCCTTAAGATCTCTGTTTCGTCTTTCAGCTACACCATTCATGTTAGGAGATCCCGACATGGTGTACTGTAGGACGATACCGTACTCCTCTAGGAATTTAGCAAATGGTCCTAAACATTGTTCACCTGAACCGTCATATCTGCCATATTACTCACCACCACGGTCAGATCTAATGCACTTAATTCGTTTGTTGAGTTGATTCTCAACCTCAACCTCAACCTTAAATGATTTGAACACGTCAAGCGACTGTGATTTCTTGTGAATGAGATACAGGTACTCATAACATGAGTAGTCATCTATGAATGATATAAAATACTGTTAACCATTCCAAAAAGTCATAGGGAACGGTCCACAGATATCTGTGTGAATCAATTCTAAGACATCCGAAGATCTATTTGCACCTGTTCTCTTAGTTTTGGTCTGTTTTCCCTTGACATAATTGTTTAAGTCCGCAAAGTCAATGGAATTAAGTATACCATCAGACACAAGCCTCTCAATTCTAGCTTTTGAGATATGACCTAAGCGCTTATGCCATAATGACGCTGAATTTTCTTTATTTAATTTGCGTTTGGTACCACGTGATTTCACATGCAGGGTTTCATGATATGAAGTGATAATGTCAAGCATATATAGGTTATTGTAAGCGCATAATGAACCGGTGCCAATTATATTTGAATTTAATAAAAGACTAAATTTATTATTTCCAAATGAACAAAAATAACCAGACTTGTCCAATAAGAAAATGGAAACCAAATTCCGTCTAAAAGACGGTACAACGAAAGTGTCTTTCAAATCCAGATAGAAACCAGTTTCTAATAATAACCTAAAAGTGTCAATTGCTTCAACTGATGCTGCCTTGCCATCTCTCACATAGATGTATCTTTCGCCATCACTTGACTTTCGGCAGTTCAAGCAACCCTGCATAGAAACACTTATGTGAGTAGTAGCTCCAGAATCTAACCACCAAGTGTTTCTAAGTACTAAGGCTAAATTAATCTCAGAACAGACCAAAGTAAGAATTGTACCTTTCTTTGCACGCCAAGCGTGGTATTTAGGACAATCCTTCTTTACATGTCCAATTTTATTGCAAAAAAAGCAGCTATACTTTTCCTTCTGCTGTTTCTTTTGAAATGGACCCTTAGGATCAGCTTCATTCTTTCTTTTCTTGCCCTTGCCCTTAGAGGTACTGGCTAAGTGAGCACTTTCAGTCCTATCATACTCCAGTCTTTCCTCTTCTTGCATACAATAAGAAATGAGCTCATTAAGAGTCCATTTCTCCTTTTGGCAGTTATAACTGACCTTAAACTGAATGAATCGTGCAGGAAGTGAAAGCAACACCAAGTGCACAAGCAAATCATCTGATAACTCGAGCTTTAGCACTTTCAGTTTTGAAGCAATGTTGGACATTTCCATTATGTACTTACTTATATTTCCTTTACCTTTGTACTTCATTGAAATCAAGCGTTGTAAGAGAGTGCTTGTTTCTGCCTTATTGTTTTTTGCAAAACGTTTCTCAATTTCAGTAAGGAAATTCTTAGCGTTGGTGATGTCCTCAGACACACCACCCCCAAAGGTTTCTGGAATGCTGCACTTAATGATCATTAAACTCATGCGATTCGACCAATCCCACTTATCAAAGTTCCTCTTATCATCAGAGGTACTTTCAGCTGTTAGATCGGTGGGTTTCGGAAGCCTAAGTGCATGATCCAGATCCATGCAGCTAAGGAAAATGATAACATTGTCCTTCCATTCCTTAAAGTTATTCTCGTTTAGCATGGGAATAGAGTTTAAGTTAGCAGATATAGTAGTAGTAGACATGGCTGTACAGAAAACATAAACATAAATAAATATTCATGCTCATAAAAAAAATTCACATAATGAAATAATCAATAAATTTAAATATTGGTAATCCCATCACAAGAAACTGGAGCAACATTAATATCAAGTCTTTGGACAATAATATTAACTGCAAGTGGTGTTCTTGTTGTAATAATCAAAAACTGATAATAAGGCATGTCAGATAATAAGCCCATCTTTGGATTGACTTATTATCCACATGGTAACCAAATAATCGTCACATATTTATTATCACACATGCATATGAAAATCTGCCAAATATTTGTCTTCCTTTGGGCCGACTAAATAACCGCACGAATAGATATATGCACAAACATCTAATATGTTCGATAAACTAATTTTCATAAAAGATGTCACTTTGGCGACATATTATTTCAACTAACTTATCTATTAATCTTAGACAACCAATCATTTAAATAAATTGATCCATTAATTTTATTTCATAAATTTGGACCTATAATATTTGGACCAACCTTATTTAGATTTAATATATATACAATAATATCAAATCTAGCTTTATTTGTATAAATTTTAGGTAATGCACATAAATAAGTCTATATGAAATTTTAATTGGAATAAAAGAAAATAAACTTGATATCCAATTTAAAAAAAGGAAATAATTAAGTCAATTATGTATTATTATTATTTTAATATAATAATACACAACAAATATAAGGCCCAAACTATAAGTCCAAATAGTGTAAAAGGAAAACTGGGACACAGGAAAAAAAAATAACCGTAGGCCCAAAGCTAGATCGACTCAACTTAAGGATTTATCAGCCCAAAACAAATATATATATATATACACATATGTATGGGTGTGAGCTGTTGGGCCAGACTCGTCGAAAACCCAACAGCCCAACCCAAAAAAAAGGAAGGGTAAGGCAAAGAAAAGAGGGCGCCAGGTGTCCCAAACCTACCGCAACCCCCTATTTTTTTTTCATGCTAGGCCATCCCTGCCGCCATATTAATATCGCAGACTCCAGGGTTTCACATAAAGAAAGAAGAGAGATGTGAGGCAGGTCGGCACCTGCCACAACCCTCCTTTAGCCCCTTTTTTTTTGTTGATAACTGAACCAAACGCCTAAACCTATCGATAGAAAGAAGGAAAAAAAAGAGATGCGAGGCATGCATCTGCCGCAGGCCTCGTTTAACCCTTTTTTTTGTTAATGGCCACCAAAACAAAAGGGTGATTAAGGGTAGATATTAATACTCATATACAGGGCAATTATATCAATCCATGGATACAGATTTGAACGGAGGAAATTTGATATGGAACCAAAACGGGACAAAAAAAAGGAAACCGAATATGAATTAAAAAAAAGTATATCTCAATGAATCAAGCATGTAGGCTCTGATACCAATTGATAGAAATTAATTATAGGATCGCATGTTAATTCATTAAGATTAATTAATATAATTAAGTCGGAAGCGAACCTGAATCCATAATAATAAAATATTTATCTGGTACCGTTGAATCTGATGTCAAACCCTAACGGTCGGTTTTATAGTCTTCTAGATCACGCACGTGCCCGCTACTTGCCAATGACTGATGGAAACCAATTGGAGCGAAATACGTCTGACCTAGGGACCATAACCACATATATATAGATAACAAACCTGTTATCTATCGGGTCATCCTAGTTCGATCCATCAATGATCTAGGACTCCCACAGTCTCTACACATATGGGTCCACATTCAATCAGATACATTAGACCCGACTTAATTAAACCTAATTCGATCATGTTTATTTGGGCTTAACCGATACAGCAACATCCAATTCGTATCGTTCACATACAAGCCCAACATTGGATAATAATCCAACATAAATATCAAAAGGAATCTGTAACCCACAAAGAAAATTATTAATAAAGTATCCACATGAGAGAGATTTTTAGGCTACTGAAAGAGCATGCCCTATAATTCACTCTCAAAAAATGAATTTATGGCATTGTGATGAATCCAGAATAATCTTATCTTACTTCACATTCAATCCCATCCCTTTAAATAAAATACACCTTTTAGTTCCAAACTGTTTATAAACCAAGCATAAGGTAAACCTAATAATGGAGAAAGCCCTAGAGGTGAGGGAAGATTAACATCGGAGGAGACCAAAAAGAAGACTGCTATAATATAAAAAGAACAACCATACCCTGCATCACATGTAATATATAATGTAGCAGTCAAGGCCATCAAGGAGAAAAACTAGAACAAGCATCATGGTCAAGAAAGAAACCTAGAAGGCCAAAAGAGATGCAGTTGCAGCAAATAATCAGTTGTAGTAAATTATGCCAGCAAACAACACAGATCAGTGATCTAATTTTCTCATAATATCTAGGATGAGGAACACAATCAACGAGATAGATTTTCATGCTCAATGACCAGCACATATCTTATAATTATAGGAATCAATCTACCACATTAAAATATCCTATGACATATTATAGTGCTCAAAGGCATGTGAGAAAAATGTATACTGAGAAAAGTAATAATCCCAACACAAGCACTCATATCTTTGGTCACGAAATAAGCAAATGCATATCGAAGCTAATAATTCTTCAGAAAGCACACAAAGATCTTCTTGATAACACAATGAGAATAGACAACATATGACATGTGAACTATATTTTCCAATTATTTAAACATAGAGAACAATATTTTTCATGTAATTACCCGAATCCTGGGGTTTTCTGATCATATCAGAAGAGTTAGCTGGCAAAGTATTCGACATTGGTTTCTGAGATTCTGATTCCACAGTGAGCATCTTCCATGATATATTCCGTAGATAATCAGACTGCAGACAAATATGAGGGACAACTTTACCCCCTCAAGTAATACAATCATAGAACATATAGATGATACAAAAGAATGTACAATTCCAGGAAAACATAGTGATGACACCTAGTAAGGAGACAACAACAACACACACACACACACACACACAAAAGGAAGAACATACCTTGCTTGTTGCTGCACTATAGTTTATTTCCTCAAACCTTATAGCAATATTCATTAGTTTCTGCAAACCATCCTGGTCAAAATAGGAATAATGTCGCTTTAATGTCTCCATACTGAAAATGTGAAAACCATGGCACACAAGAACATCAGATCATGAAAAATAACAGGAAGATGTGGTAATTTCCTAATTCCCACCTACAAAAACCTAGAAACCTTGGAAGCTACAGCTTCAAAGGCTAACAGATACAAATGTGAAAAGACGTGTATTAATGATAAATTGTAAACATGCAAGCATTGGAAAGCCACTCTTAGTAACAATGAAAAGAAAACAATAGATGTTTTCTGCATGTTGCCAAATATACAACAATCTTTTGGGATAAAGCCCCTCACATATGATTTGGCAGAAATAGAAAAGACATGGTGCCTGTATAGCAGAACAAAGAGGAAGCTTAGGAAGGGTAGGATCCTAGGCCAAAAAGTGCTCAACATTATCGCCAAGAAATGCCACCACAAGAAAGTTACTGTACAAACTCAGATAATGAAAGTGTGAAGGATACTAGTGGTAATATTTAAAAAAAATAAAAATAAAAATAAATCATCTAGGAGCTCAGAGTTATAGAGTTAGTGAAGAACATCTGCTCCTTCAAAAACAATGATCACAACTTGGGGAAAAGATATAGAATGAGTGATGTGTAACGTACTGCACCTGTGCACAAATGACAATCCAAAATATCCTACGATTTATTCCCCATCTCACAATAGATGGTCTGTAAATTTTTTTCATTTTTGTTTTATAATGTAAGTCCTTTCACAAAAACAATAAAGAATTTAATGCTATTAGCAAATTTGCCCTTATTTTTTTCTCTCTCACGTCATTAATGTATCAAGTACTCAAGTTTCAGTAAGGGTATTTTAGTCAATTTGAATATCATTCATCATAAAATTTAAAATTTCTTAATATGTGCACTTAAAAACTATAAGCCCTAATGATAATAGAACAGTTGCGAGATGCACAAACACTACTAGTTATCGTTGAAATTAGCATATATAACTAGGCAGTGAACTCACAGACTATGTGATTAGAGAAGGAAATCAAATCAAGAGAATTGCTTATTAGTTACCATACCATGAAAAAAAATATTGATTAAACCTACTTCTATGAGATCATATCACCACAACAAAGATGATGGCACAATTTTTAAACTCCGTGCATATCATCACGCAAAATGGTCTAAAAATAATGGAAGGCTAGCAGAATTTCATCATTATACTCCTTAATAGACCCCACGAATGCAAAGGGTAGGAAATTAAATGTCCTTTAATTTCATTTCTGATGAACTATTCTTCTTTGAAGCAATTACTTCCTGTTTCCATTTCAATAAAATATTCTTTTTTCTAATAGTTAATTCATTTTTATACAACTTTAGTATAAATATTTAATTTTATTTTATGATGAGTCATTAAATTTAAATAATTTCAATAACTATTTGTAACTTTTAGCTAGATGAAAATATATCATGAATGCAATTTGGAGAATAAAATATTTAAAAAATGAGATAAAAAACTCACCTAGAAGAATCATAAATAAATAAATAAAAGTACATGATAATAGTGAATAAATAACTAATCATATAATCATATTGTTACATTTGAATGGATCAATTGACATTCCTGTCACAAAGTTACCAGAATATAAAAAAATAGATACATATAATGTAGTGATTTACAATATAATATGCAAAGGAAATGAAATGCAAAACCTTTAATAGCTTTAATTTTACAAGATACTTCAACCCTAACAAAATAACAACAAATCTTGCATCCAATGCAAGAAGAAAAAAGTAGTCGCTATATAATCAAAGAAAAACTAGTATATGTTGCTACATACATTTACTAGTTTTATACTAGTGTCATGCATAGATATGTACTTTTGTGTTTTGCATGGCGAGTAGGAAATCAAGGCGTGGGAGGATGCATACCTTAACATGTGAAAAGAAAAAATATATTAATGATCTTTGCAACCGGGTAAAAAATCATACAAACTGTGTGCTAAATATACAAGTGATTGGTTGTATGTAAACACGTGCTCAAATTAATTTATAATGCATAAGTATAAACAACATTTGAGTGCTCGCAATGCATCTAAGAATGTATAAAGTAATATAATATATATTTTGATGAAGTAAAAATTCTTAAATTTCATATAATTGTCGAGGAAATTGCAAAATGTCAAAGACAAAAACAAAAACAAAAACATAACAAAACAAGCAACAACAACAACATATATATATATATATATATATATATATATATATGAATGTTGAAATCTCAACAAACATGGATATTATTTAGATATGTTGATATCTGAAACTTCTGGAGAATCTTTTTTGTTTTGTTTTTGGAATTTATTACAAATAAAAGCAGGTGGTATATTTATAGATAGATAGTATATTGCTCAAGTAAGAATTTATAAAGTAAATATAATTTATATTTTATAAAGTGTGTATTATTAAATGTCTTATTATTGTCAAGGAGATTGCAAAATTCTAATATCTAACATAAAAGTCAAATTTCTTGAAAAATATGGATATTATCATAATATGTTGATATCTAAAAATTTTGGAATTTTTAGATATAATTTTTCTGTTGGATTTAAAGTGTTGGTTTTTTTTTGTTTTAAGTATTTGAAATTTATTTTGAACAAAATAAGGTAGTTACATCGAACATGTTAGCTTAATAAATCATATAAATAGAAAAAAATTGTTTTAAGTAAATACAATTTCTCAAACTAAACTTGTGGAATTTTTTTATATAATTTTGGATTGGAATTAAAGTGTGTTGGATAGGTTGTTGCTTTTCTTCTTCTTTTGTGTTCGAAATTTATTTAAAAAATGGGGTGGTTATCTCAGACATGTTGGCTTAATAAATAGTATATATATGAACATGTCCAAGTAGATTACTCCTATAAGTTATAAGAAGGACAAACACAGTTAAGTAGTCACTGAAAATGGCACTTGATTTTTTCTAGTAGCTAAAATAAAATGACTACCGAGAAATTAAAGTCTTATGGCAGTCACTGAACTATATAATAAAGCATAGTGATACATAGCTAATAAAACCAATTCAACCATCAATATGAATTATGAATCATCAATCAAATATTGGACAAAAATCATCTCGGTTCCTTTTTCTTCATTTCTCATCTCTTTATTTACTCTTCATCAAAAACAAACTCAACTCAACATTTAATAATGACCGTAAATTTCCCCACCACAAATGATAATCAAACACATTGCATTTTATATAAGGATGAGATTCCACCTAGGATCTATTTAGAAGCTCAGGATTAAATTGTAGAATCAAATCATAGAATTGTAAGATCCTACAAAAACTGTAAAAATATGAAACTTGTATACTTATATGCTATAAAATTATAAATTATATATTTTACATTAAAAGTACAAAAGATTACATTCTTAACTTTTTAACTTCTCATATAGTTACTAATTGAGTTCTAGCAACACAAAAAATAGCATAAATTGTTTGAAGTTGTTTTAAATATTAGGAACTATATTAAGTCAACAATATCATAAATAATATTGTCAAATAGAATGTGAAAATTATAATGAGATTATGGGTAGAGGAAATATACAACTCATTGGATTCAAAATATACAATATTATTAGTGTTAAGAAAAGCATACAAAGAATGAAGAAAGCGAATGACAATGAAGGCAATAATAAGAGAACAATGTTCTATATTATTTAAGAGAATAAGACCCAACAGAGTTTTAAGTTATCTTTTAAAATTTTGATGAATCAAAGGTAAAAACAAAGCAAAAAAGAAGTGTTGGCTATAAGTTACCACATTAAATTACTATTTGAACCATGTGTACACCATAAACTAAAACTTTTATATATTATAAAGCTATCATGACTGTAAAAAAAAAACCAACTTTGAATTGAATAAAGCTTAATAATTAAAAATATTGTAAAATCTAATATATTCACTTGCTATTTATATGGAGATTACATTCTTTTATCAATATTTTATATCCACAATCAACTTTATTATTTTAGTGCTAACTCAATCATACTTTCTTTGCATCAACTTATTTTCAATACATGTTGCAAAATACTATAGGGTAGAAAATTAAAATATTAAAAAAGAAACATAGTTGGAATAAGATGGGAAATAGATTTGGAAATTAATCGATAAAAATAATAGTTATTATATACGATAGTAAGATTCTGTCATAGGATCATAAGTTTCTATTGTAGGATCGTAGAATCATAGGATTGAATCGGAATTTTAATAACTATGGGAAAGAATGACATCCAACTCATGTGCTTCTACTCAGAAACACCTCTAAAAAACCCCTACTATGTTATCGTGTGCTACGGTATGTAAAGTCCTTGTACTGGGATGCAAGTAAGAAAATTGTTGGGGGAAAGTCCTCACTCGCTATAGTGATATAATACCAAGAGAAAATTTTCCTTATTGGGGGGCTATATAGCATTTATTGTTTCCATATATATTTTCCTTTACTTTTTCCCCTAGCTCTTGTACATACCTACGTAGTTTAGTAGTTTCGTCATATATAGCTATGTTGTCGTTACCTTTGGTGTAGTATGACAACATAATTGCTTCCCAAGTTTTTTAGATAAAAGCACATAGCTTGTTCAAGAGAAGATCACTCTAGACTTGGGTTAAGATAGTTAAAAGAATACCATCTTAACCCTAATAAACATATACTTGAAGAAAACAATTGGGAAGTCCATAAAAGAACGGCAAAGCAACCACAGATGTCACTGCTTGGGTTCCAGAAGGCCAAACAAACTCAGAAAATGATATGAAAACACAAATGCATTAAAACTTTACAAAAATTAGTCATGGATCACCATATAACCCTAAAACACCAAGACAACTAATCCCAATACCAACTAAATGGCAAGTAAACTTAGATAATCATAGATGTCACTCCTTGTACTCCAGAAGGCCAAGCAAACTTAGAAAATCATATGAAAACACAAATACATTAAAACTCACCATATAACCCTAAAACACCAAGACTACTAATCCCAATACGAACTAATTGACAAGAGTATAAAGATACCATTCATCAGAATAATTACTCCACTCAACAAACAATTTAAGTAACAGCTAATAATGTTTTGGGAAGAAAACGCCCACACAATTATCCTTAGGATGATATCTGCAATTTAGATTTGCTCCGAAAACAAATTTCAGAAGTGCCTACTTATTGGATTTAATACAAACAAGCATACTCTTTAATCAAGACCAAAAAATTGCTTCATAGAGGAGCAAAAGATTTCACATCGAAACAAAACTGCAAGTGCAAAATTCATACATTGATGCTAGTCACCGGTAATTCTCGCTTTTAGAAATCAAGCACCAGATCAGTAATTTTCTACAGTCAACTGTACCTTACAACCATTTAAAATTTCCAGTTCCCGCATAGTTACTTCTTGCTTTCCGATTAATGATTCAATTTACACCCACAAACAAGTTAATACTCCCATCCATAAAACGTCATAATTCACGCAATATAGATTCCAAATGCACACCAGATTAAAAATATGACATGAATGCTTCAATGAATAGAAATCAATCTTTACTAAATCTCCAAATAATAAAAAATTAAAATAAGAATTACTCACATCATATTGACCATTTGCTGACGATAATCCGCCGGAAGCTGAGATCTCAGGTCAACTCCTCCAGCAGCGCCTTCCATAGCTGGTTCCGGTTTGGCTGGCCTCCAATTGCTTGAATCCATCACAGGGCCATGAAACAAAACAACCAGGAAATCAAATAAATAAAATAAAATCGTCCTCCGTGACCAATTACGACAATAATATAAAGAAAAGCGATAACCTAAGCGTAAAAAAGATAACAGACAAGGCTTTCGAGATTATTTCTTCGATGTTCAATTTGAGCGTTGAGAGCTAAAACTGATGAGGTGAGAAGAAGATGGTTATGGAGATTTCGAATTTCGATTGATCGACGTGCGTCCAGACCGAAGTCACCGAACACAAAGTTACTATTCCACTCCCTTTAAAAAATAATTATTTATTACCATTTATTTTATTCTGCACTCTAACATGCATTTGAATAATATATGTGCTGTTTGATTTGCATTTTCTAACTAGAGGCTAAAATTATTAATGTAGAATGTTTGTTGAATGAATATAAAAATAATTTTAACACGCAGCTTACATCTATCCACAGTGTTTTGATAATTTAATTTTAAAAAGTATATTTTTTTATTATTAACATTTATATTAGCATTATTTATCTCTATCATTTGTACTTATTCTTTCTATAAGTTTTGGTGCTTTCTTCATATATTTTTACATCCTTAATTATTTTCTTATAATTAGAAAGTTAAAAATTAACTAATAGTAAGTATAAGATTTATTAATTATATTTTTTATATTATCATTTATATAAATAAAATCCATATATTTTACAAGCATGTAAACTAGTAATTTTTTTACGATCGGCCAAATTATAATTTTACAATACAAATCCATACAATATTTTGGTAAGTTGAAAATCAAAACCTTAAGACTTAAATTAAATTTATGGTACATATTCTTACATTTTACAGCTATTCAAAAATTTAACATCACCTACAATTAAGAAGAAAAAAAAAACTTAAGTGTGAAACTAATGAAATTGTCATTTTTATGTACTTGAATAAGTTACAAAATCTAACTTTTAGACCCCTTGGTCAACCACGTATGTAATTGGTACAAATTATTTTCTCCATCAAATTCTATAACACACAAAAAAGTAGATAACTGTAATTAAAAAATTTGTTATTAAAAATGTATAAGAATTGCAGTGGCAATTGTGTGTGTATGTTTTTATGATTAAATGTCTGTGTTATAATTAAATAATTTATTATTATAAAGGTATATATATTAGAATATAAAATTATTAGATAATAAATTATTATTAGCTTTAGATAAAATATTATTAACTAATATGTAAAATAATGACATAACAATACACTGAGCTAATAAATTATTTTTAACTTTATATAAAGTATTATTATATAAGTAGAATAATGAGATAATAAAAATCTTAAATCATAAAATATCTTTAGCCTTAAATAATTTATTATTAAATATGTGAAATACTTCTAAACCTTAACTCTAACCATAAGCATTAAACCATAATAAATTACTATTATGGCAATCCATTGTTACATATAGTTTTAATAGTAACATAAATTAGACATATTTTAAAATATATGTATAATCAATTTAATAAACTAATTCAATTACACAATCCAATTTAAATCCGTAAAAATGTTGACCTAAAAAAATCCAATTATGATAGATTTTACACAATTTTTCCAAATTAACAATTTCAAAATAAAATTAAGTACATTTCAAAGTATATTGCATAATCAATTTATCTAAAATAACTTAATCGGACAAATCCAATATATTCGGATATAACAGGGTCAAAAACCTAATTTTCACAGTTCAACCATATATATTGCAATTAACCACTCCAAATCACTAATACAACATATATATACACATAATTCAATAACCAATTTAGCTTATCATAAGCTAATTCACAAAAAAAAAAATCAAAACAAGAGTTAGGATTTGGAATAATTATACTAAACAAAGTACTATAAAATTAGAGGGGATAAGGATTGTTGGAGCATCACTGGCAGTCAAGGAGCACTCGTCGGTAGTCAGGTGCACCGAAGGTTGTCAGACAATGATGACGTTGCTACTGGTCGCTGCGTCTGGTCACTGTTGCTTCGTACAACAATGACAACAAGAAAAAGGGTGTGGAGATTGTGGTGGCATGGCGCGACATGGCAGTGGTGTAGTCAAGCGGCGGATTTGGTGTGGTGGTGGTGCCAAGCAACGAAGGAGAAAGGCTCAGGGGTTGGGGATTTCACTATTAGTGTAGAATAAGTGAAAAGAAAGAGAGAAGAGAATAAGAAAGACAAAGGGACGAGGGGTGGTTCTGATTATGGTTCGATTGAACCAATTGTTTTAAAAAATAAATATAAACTATCTTAAATATAATAAATGATAATTATATATTGTATAGTTATATTACAATTACTTTTATTTTATAAAATTCTATTTTTATAAGTAATGAAATAAATGATAATTACACTGTATAAACAATATATGTTGTTCTTAACATATCAAAATGAAAAAATACCAAAGAAAAATTAGATAGATAGTTCATAGTTGATAGACCTCAATTTGAAGTTTAATCCATGTCGAATTTAACTTACTTTTATGCCAATATACTATAGCTCCCCTCCAACCTGCAACAAAATGCCCAAAAATACCCCTTGCTACACACAAAATCACTATAACACCTCCCCCCTCTTCGGCCATTTGTGTCGATCTCTTCCCCTTGGCTTCAACCATTTATGCCAATCCTCCCCACCTTGATACACCTTTCTTCCCCATATCCCCTTCCTTGGCTTCAGTAATTTTGGTCATTCCTACCCTCTAGTTTTTGCCTACTCCACCACTGCTCCCTCCCTCTTCTCCACAACTTCCAAAAATTCCTCCTCCTTTGTCGTGTTTGGCTTCCCTAATGCTTTCTTTCCACCGATTAGTAATCCATGAGTTATTTTAATTAATTTTAAGTTATTTTTATGATATATTAAATGCTAATACATGTGTTATTGGGTGTTAAATTCTTAGGTAATTCTTGAGGATTATGGAGAAGAATTTTTGTGTAAGCTTAGATTTAGGTAAATTTAATCACTTGTAAGATGGTAAAAAATTATGTGCGATCCCATTAGGATTTTTAGACCTAGAATCATGCTATGGTTTATGCTGAACAAGTATATTATCATGCATGATAAAATGATAATATGCCGAGAGGATGATATGCATGATTATTGATAATTAAATTTTATGCATGGTAATATGTCAAATGTGTTTATGTCCACATGTATAGGATTTTGTTAGGTATTCCATTATTATTATGTTATGATTCAAATCCCACAGTATATGCCTCATGAATGCTCATGCATGTATTATGATCATAATATGCCTATTTAAATGATGTATCATGCTCTAAATGTGTACGTGTATGCTACATAAAAGATGTGGTACATGGTAATTTCATGATTAGGGTTTTTGGTGGGCACAACCCACTAAATGTATGAAAAGTAAAAAATATAATTAATTGCCGAACTGCAAGGATTACCTACATGCTAAAATAATATGAAATATTTCCCTGTTGCCTGCTCATGAAAAATTTCTAATGATGATAATGTTTGATATGAAAAATGGATAAAATGAGGAAACTGGGGTTTTGAAGGATATTTTGGTAATTTTGACCTAACATAATATTTACAAATAAGTGAATGGTAGGATGGCCTTAGTATTTTGATAGGTTAGTCTTAGCTTTTACTTGGCTTGACATAGACCTATGACCTTAGGATTTATCTAAATAATTGGAAATAAAGAAAAAATAATTAAGTATGAAAAATAAAAATTTATATGTTGTATGTGAATTATGTTATCACCTCATAAGATATTAATACTTAATGTGAAAGACCTCGAGTTGGGAATAGTTGCTCTCTAGAGATCATTACCTTTGAGGTAAGGTGTTAGCCCTCATTTTTTTTTATCACCGGTGTGCCATTGTGTCCCAGTTTTTAAAGCCCTACTCTACTTTATGGATGACCTACGGGTCCTATAAGGGATATTGATATTTAAAGACTAGGTGATTAAGGTTGGGAGGATACCATGTTGCTTTCTAGCCCCGGTATTGTAATCCTCCAAAATTTTAAAAAGCTTATAGTTAATAAATAATTTTTATTTGGGATAAATTAGCCTTTTAAATCTATTTAATTTAATCATTTTATGGATTTTTGAGTAAAAAAAATTGGGTATACATATTTAATAAATTAAAATAAATATTTTTTTATTTTATCATACTCTTATTATTTAAATAAATTTTCAAACCCTTAGTTTACTAAAATTATCCTTTTAAACCCTTATATTATAATTATATTAAATTAATTATTAAATAAATTTATTACCCCAAAATATTGTATTCTATTATTTTATTTAAATCCATTTTCCTTTTTCTTTTTCCTTTTTTTCCTTTTTCTCTTTTCTTTCTTCTTCTTTTTTTCCTTCCTTGGGCAACCGGTTGGTCCAGCCTACCTTCACCCCCTGTGCGATTGGGCCCTGGCCCATCTCTCCCCCTCCTCCCTCCTTTCCTTTTCCTTTCCCTGGCCCGGCTCCTTTCTTCCTTCTCCCGTGAGAGCCAGTCTACCTCCCCTCCTTCCTTTTCTTTCCTTTCTCCCCGACCGGGCAGACCCGTTTCTTTTCTTCGGTCGCCCGTCACACGCACCCAGCCCCCTCCCCTTCTTCTTCTTCTTTCTTTCTTTCTTTCTTCTTCTCTTTCCCCGACGAGCATCCCGACCCCCGCCATCTCTGCCTGCAACTCCCTCTCCCCCGTTGATCTCCCCTATCTCTCTCTCTCTCTCTCTCTCTCTCTTTCGTCGTTTTCCTGCCATACCGGCCCCCACCATCTCTCCCTCTCCCTCTCCTTGCAACTCCCATTTCCCTACCACCTACTGTCACCCCTTGAGCTCCCTATCCCCTCCCTTCTCTTCCTCTTCTATTTCTTCCTCCTTCCCTGCCCATTTTGCACTTTTTTCCGAACTCCCCATGCTCCCTAACCCTCTATTTTCTTTCCTTTCTTCTCCTTCCCTCACCCTCTCTATTTTTGCTTTGCCGCCCAGATCCACCGTTTCCACCTCCTCAACAGCCACATGCACCACCCCCTGCCACCCTCTACCTCACCCTCGAATCATCCCAACATCCATTGAGCCACCCCGCAGCCTCCTTCTTCCTCCTCTCTTCTTTTTCTCTTCTTTCCCTTCCTTCTCAGCAGCCACCCTGCACTACCATATTTCACCGCCTATGCCACCACCTAAGCCACCAAATTAATCCCTACAACCTCCTCTACCACCCCCAATCCTCATTCGACTGAAACCACCACCCAAAATCCTTCATATTCCCTTCCCCTTTTCCTTGCTCACTAGCCCCCATCTCGACCTCCCCCTCGACAACCTCCTTTCGTAGCTTCACTGCCGTCATCTCCACCACCTTTAGTTGCCGTCAAGCCATCCCCGACCACCACCTACACCCCGTCTCCACTTCTGCACCATTCCCTTGCCTCAAACCTTCTCCTACATGCCTTTTTTCTTAGCCTAAATATCCTAACCTGAAAATGTCCATTTTTCCTCCTATTAACCACCTTCGATCCCCTCCTCCCCATTTTTTTGCATGCAGCTCATGCTGCTCATGCAGATGAGTTGCTACATTTCTTGATTTAGTTGGATAACAATTTTAAGGTATAATAATATTTTAATTCAATTATTTGATTAATTAAGCATTATAAAGTTTTATACTTCAATTTTTATGATTTCTAACATAATAAACCTTGATATTATTTTTATGTCCTTTATATTATTTTTAGGTATTATTTTTGATAATCAAAGCTTGAACCTTTAATCGGAATACTGGTAAGGTTTGTTTTTGCAGGAATCGAGGTAATCGTTAAAGCTCAATTAAATGCATGGATTAACATATGTTAGTACATTAGGATTTTTAACATATTATTATGCTTAATTTATGTTGTTTAATATCATATGCACAACTTCTTGTGATGTTGGATGAAAAGAAGCACGTTATGTTATGTATGGAAATATTGTTTGAAGTCAGAGTTTGGCTGTTAATAAAATGTTAAGTGTTATTCTATTGTGGTGTTTAATGCATGGTTTATATTTTGTGAGACTTAGGGGTATTTTAGTACTATATCTCGTACAAGAATATGACCTAATATATATATGGGTGCTAATAAGTATTACATTAACTATAAGGGTTGTGGATGAGGTGTTAATATTAATATTTTATGTAGTAATAATAATAATTTGATATAAGTGGTGTACTAAGGGGAAAAATGGTAAATTTAAATTAACAAGGGTATTATGGTAATTTTGGAGGTAAGGGCAAAGTGGTAATTTGGTAATTAAAGTGTAAAAGGGTAATTTTGGAAGTAGAAAGGGTAAAGTGGTAAATTATAAATGAAAAGGGCAAATTGGTAATTTTGGAAGTAAGGGGAGTAAAATGGTAATTTTGTAATTAAAGGGAAAAATAGTAATTTTGTAATAAAAGGGTAAAATGGTAACTTTATAATTAGAGGGTAAAATGGTAATTTTATATTTAAAAGGGTAAAATGATAATTTTGTAATTAAAGGGCAACATGGTAATTTTGTGATTAAAGGGCAAAATGATAATTTGGAAATTAAAAGAGGTAAAATGGTAATTTCGTAGTTAAGGATAAAATGGTAATTTTATAAGTGAAAGGGTATTATGGTAATTTTTGGAAGTTAAGGGGTAAAGTGGCAAATTTGAAGGCAAAGGGGTAAAATGGTAATTTTGTAAATAAAAGGGATAAAAGTGGAAATTAGAAAGGAGTAACTTAGTAATTATAATAATTGAGAAGGGTAAAATAATAATTTAAATGTAACACCCCAAAATTCACTAATTTTTTTAAAAACGGAAGCAATTAAGATAGAAACACTTAAAACCTGTGAATTCTGGGAATGTTACCGCCACACTTAGTACCAGACCGGTTCTCTCTTACTGTTCCAATACCAATTGCTAAGGCTAAAGAAAAGATTTACGTTAAATTCAAATTAAAAATTCATAAAAGAATTCGAAAGATCATACAACAAAATCAGAGTACGCATAAACGTTTATTAACACTTGTAACTTCCAAATAGAAATACATTTAAACAAGATAAAACCCGATGGGTAAAATTCCGGATTGCCTACTCACTCAAGTCAAGCCTGCCACCCCAAAACAGTCTCTGATCATAAACCTGCACAAGAGGTCTACTCCCCACCATCGGTGGATCATCACAGGACCCATCAACCAATGTAGTATCAGTACGGGTCCAGTATTGAGTAAGGTGACTTGATCACTAAGGCCAACACATAAACACATAAGCCATGCAGAAAAATAGAAGAACACAATCATAAATGCATATGATCAACCAGGTAAAAGTACAAAGGCCCAATTGTAGTCTAGATTAATCATTTAATTGATCTCTTATTCGAATTCGATTCACACCATGCCTTTTATCAATCTATGTGAGCACATGAACACCCCCACTATTATTGTCGGTGGGCCGGTCACTTGCGGGACAAAGTCCACACCACTATTATTCGCCGGTGGATCGGTCACTTGCGGGATAAAATCCACACCACTATTCCTGACCGGAGGATCGGTCTGGTTCCTGCTCACATGGTGTTCCACTGTAAGTAATTAGTATCTTTTAAGCATTTGTAACTCTGGTTTGTTTTTATTGAGCTCGAGTCACCCCACTATTATTGCCGGTAGGCCGGTCACTTGCGGGACATAGTCTACACCACTATTATTACCAGTGGATCGATTACACATAGGACATCATGTCTTAACCACTATTTCTGTCCGGTGGATCGGTTTGGACTCGGCTCAACAATCTTCCACTTTAAATGATTAATGTCTTAAGTATTTTATTCAAAGGCTTTCACCAAACATGCATAAATCACCACACATCACAAATCATAAAATTCCATAATTACACTTTAATTACCAAATACACGTGATAACCCAAAACTCTAAGTAGCCTAAAAAATCCATAGTTAACCACTCCAAACCATAATTTAGTGTCCTCTATACCCTTAATTTGCTCCATGTGCTATTTTCCATCCCAAGTGCTCAAACACCCAAACAACACTTACATTACCTTCCTTACATCCCAAATTAACTTTCCACACGTAAATTTCATACCCATGCAGACATTGATCCCCCCATGCAAACCTTCGAACCTTTTTCATACAGACCCTAAAATTTCACGTGAAGCCCTAAATTCAACCATGCAAACCCAAAGATTTGTCCATACCAACCCTAAATTCAAACCATAAAGATTCTTCCATGCCAAACCCTAAATTCAAGCCATAAATATTCTTCCACATAAAATCATAAATTAGAATCTCCCAAGGAAAACTATAAATTGAATTCCCCCAAGCAAATCATAAATTAGATTCCCCCATATAATATCATAAATTACATTTTCCCAAATAACATCACGAATTAGATTCTCCCAAACAAATTATAAATTAACTCTCCCAATCAAATCATAACTTAAATTCTCCCATATAATATTATAAATTAGATTCTCCCAAATAACATCATAAACTAAATTCTCCCAAACAAATTATAAATTAACTCTCCCAATCAAATCATAACTTAAATTCTCCCATATAATATTATAAATTATATTCTCCCAAATAACATCATAAACTAAATTCTCCCAAACAAACCATAATTTAATTCTCCCAATCAATCATATATTAAATTTTCCCATATAATATCATAAATTAAATTCTCCCAAATAGCATCATAAACTAGATTATTCCTTATAAAACCATAAAATTTAGGTCAACTCATTTCCCTTAGTCAACTTCTTTCCCCATCCTCCTTTTTCATCCTTCCTCTCACACAAACCACATCGACTTCCTCACATACACAACACATATCATCATACATAATTAATACACATACCATGCACAACATACTTCAACTCCAAGTCATACCACATATAAAATATTTAATAATAATAAACACTAGATACATAACATGCGAAACACATAATACACATAAGCACATAAAAGGCCTTAGCACTCCTTACCTAAAATGACACCGGTCTTGGAGCACGCTCCTACACCTTCTTAGGGTTTTGACTGGTTTTACCTATTATGAGAGAAAAGCTAAAATTAGACTCTCTCCTATCAAAATAATATTAAACACTAATTCAATATAAGAACAATTTTTTTTATAAAATAATAATAACAAAAATACCAAAATAATATCAATATTAATATTAATAAGAACAATAAAATAGTAGAAATAATGATAAAAAGGCATTACTCAAAAATAAAGTGAAATAAGGGCTTCGGACCCTTTACCAAAATAATACTAAAAATATTATTTGTAAATTAAATAACCCAATTCAGAAATAATAATAATAATAATAATAATAATAATAATAATAATAATAATAATAATAATAATAATAATAATAATGATGATGATGATGATGATGATGATGATGATGATGATGATGATGATGATGATGATGATGATGATGATGATGATGATGATGATGATGATGATGATGATGATGATGATGATGATGATAATGATAATGATTATGATAATAATAATGATAATAATAGTAATATTATTAACAACACTAATGTTAAAATATTTATATTAATAATAATAAATAAGAATAATAGAAATTCTAAATAGAAAATAATAATAATTATTATTATACTTATAACATTTTAATATTAATAATAGTAAATATAGAAATAATAAGAATAATAATAATAAAATTGAATTAAAATATATTAGGCTTTAGCCATCAACATAAATAATAAAAAAAAAAATAATAATAATAATAATAATAATGATGATGATGATGATGATGATGATGATGATGATGGTGATGATGATGATGATGATGATGATGATGATGCATATTAAAATATAAATATTAAGAATAATAAAAATAGTATTTATATGTAAATAATTGAAATAAAATAATTTAAGGGTTATAAAAATAGGAAAAATAGCTGAGAGGGTCTAGGGTTCAACCAAATATTGGTGGGGATAGGCGGCACCGGCGGTGGCGCACAGAGGTGGCGGCGGTGGACAGAAAAAGAGAGGAAAGAAGGGAAAGTTGCATGCTAGGAATAAGATAGGAAGAATGGAGTTGGAAGTTGGGCTGTTTAAGAATTCCCAGAGGGAGAGGGACAAAATGAAGGTGGCGGCACAACCAAAGGTGGCGGCGCACGGTGGCGGCAGTGGTGGCTAAATGGAGGAGAAGAAGGAAGAGAGAGGAGGAGAGCGAGAAAAAGGAAACTAAAGGTATGGGAAGGTAGGGCAGGGTCTGCAGCACAGTTTGGGAGGTGAAAGAAGCGGCCTTAGCGGCGGAGGAGGTGGCTAATGGCGGCGTCAAGGTGGCGGAGGCAGAAAACAGGGTTGATCGGGAAGAGAAATTCGCACAGCTGGGGCGGCTTGTGCAGGAAGAATCAAAGGGAAAGATAGATTTGGTTAGATAGAGGGCGGTGCAAGGATGACACGGGTGGCCATAAAGGGCGGCGAAGTTGGCCGTATGCGGAGAACGAGGCGTCTGAAGTGGAGACGGTGGCAAGGTCAAAATTCTGGGTTGGGGGGATCAAGAGCTCGATACAGAGCTGCTTACGAGGGTATTTATAGTCTTATAAGGGAGGATAGGGTTCTTTGGGTCGGCTAGTAGATAAGGAAGGTAGGGTTCCGATCGCCGGTGGCGTGGGTTGGCCAGCGGCAGCAAAACGGGCATGGGTGTGCGCAGGAGAGAGAGAGGATGGCGCGAGAAGAGGGAGATTTGGTTGGGTCAAGAGGGTCAGCGATTCAGGGGGAAGAGATAGGAATAAAAATCACCGGTCAAAACGACCGTAACTGGCGGCGAAAAACCAGGGGTGAGGGGCGGCGTCGGGGCTGGCAGGCGCGAAGGAAGAAGATTGGGGGGGCTGGACTGGTCGGTCTAGGGGAAAAAGAAAAGAAAGAAGGGGAACCGAGCGGTCGGCGCGAGGCGAGGGTGAATTAAATGAAGTGACGCGCTTTGATGGAAGATCACACTAAAACGCAGCGCAGAAGAGGAGGTCGTCGCGCGGCTGGGCTGGGCCAAAGGAAATGAAAGAAAGAAATAGAAGAATTGGGCCGTTGGGCTGGGCCAGTTCGGTGAGAAGAAATAAAAGGAAAAAAGAAAAGAAGAAGAAAGAAAAAGAAAGAAAAAGGAAAAAGGAAAAATAATGGTTTGGGATAATTAAATTAATTATAATATTTCACATATTTAAAAATAATAATATTTAAATAAAATACTATTTAAATCCCTTTTTAGGCTAAATTATAATTTTTAAAAGATTTTCTATAAATTCCATTTTAATTAGCAAAACACCTTAATTTTATTCAATTAATTTATTTATAATAATATTATTAATTTAAAACTATTTTCTCATTCTTATTTCAAATAAAGTAATTTATTTAATTAATTTCTAAAATAAAATCCTTATCTAGTTAAAATACCAAAATTCCACCTAATTAAAACACTTATAAATTTATTCTAGATTTTCCCTAATTAATTCTATTTTTATTTTAATAAAAATAATTTATTAAATTAAATCTTTCTAATAAAATCTCATTTAAATATACTTTATAAAATTAGAAAATTTTGGGGCATTTTATTAAATGACTAAAGGGTAATTTGATAATTTAATAATGGAGAAGGGTAAAATGGTAAACATGATAAGTGTGAGGGGCAATTTGGTAATTTAACTAACTAAAGGGGTAATTTTGTAATTAGGATATTGAACGGGGGTAATTTGGTAATTTTGTAACTAAAGGGAAATTTGTTAAGTATAACAAAGGAAATGGGTAAATTGGTAATCTAACCAACCAAAATGGGAAATATATTGAGTGTAACAATTACCAAGGGTGATTAGTGGCCTAATAAGGGTAGGAGATATCTCGGTAACTTAAACCGAGAAAGGGTGTAGCTAAGGCTGAATGTGTGCTATGTGTCCTACATGCCTTGGATGTCCTATATAATTATATATCGTGTTTTATATGCTATTATCTTAACTATTTCATATATGGCATGGCTTAAAACCGAGATGTGTTCACGTGTCCTCTTTTGGTAGGTGATAATACGGATAGGCCGTAGGTTATGATGTGATGTGATGTGGCCCTTTAGGACATGCATGCTAGGATAATTAATGTGGTAATGTGGGATGGAGGCAAGAAAAAGAGAAATGGGATAGAAAGATAACCAAGGGAAAGTAAGTTGACCAATGTAGGTATGGGAGGAACTAGGGTTTGCATGGGATGGTTAGGGTCTGCATAGGGGCAAACTTTACGTATGGGAAGTTGCCTCAGGGCGTGAGGAAGGTAATAGAAGTGTCATTTGGTTGTCTGGGGGCTTCAGTCGAAAAATAGTACGTGGGACATTATAAGGGTGTGTAGGAGACTGGACTAGGGTTTGGGAGGAAACTCTAATGTGAGAAGGTGGAAAAAAAAGAAAATAATACAAATAAACAAGAATGAGTGGTTTAGAAAGTGAGGGTTGGATCTCAAGGTTGTGACATGTAGGGCTTTGTAATAGTTGGGATGTGTACAATAGAGAAGGATGGGCCACATAGGCCTGAGTTAGGGTTTTTGGAGAAAATCGAGTTAGGAGGTGCAAAAGTCTCAAGATATGGGACAGGCCCTCCCGGGAGGATAAGTGTGAATATAGTTAGTCATGCATGTCAAGGGTAAAATACTTTCGAATAAGATACGTTTAAGACAGTAATCACTTAAAGAGAAAGATGTTGAGCCGGACCCAGACCGGTCCACCGGCGAATAATAGTGGCTAGGGCTGGGGTGCCCTACGTGACCGGTCCACCGACGATTAATAGTGGTAGGGCATCTACCCTCTTGACCGTTCCACCAGCTATAATAGTGGGGGAGTCTGTGCTCAACAAACCAAATGTAAAAACGATAAGACACGGGGATGATACTAATTACTTATAGTGAAACACTTGTGAGTCGGGGCCAGACCGGTTCTCCGGTGAATAATAGTGGAAGGGTATGTTACCCTCGCGATCGATCCACCGGCTAAAATAGTGGTAGGCATGTACCCTTGTGACCGTTCCACTGGCTATAATAGTGGGGTTCCCGTACTCACATGGACATCTATAATCCGAGATGATTGATTAATGATTGATTAACAGCCTTAAGGCCATAAAAGTATCGATTATTCATTATGGCCTATTAACATTTGGTTGACTTGTTAAGTATGAGAGTGGACGAGAGTGAATGTTACGTATACACCATTGATATCAGATTGACTCGTTGAATATGTGAATGTATTGACTTGAATGTTATATTTACCCGTGTCGTTATGTATGGATTCAGTAGTGTATCATGTGTTACATTGCATACCTGTTTTTAAGTGTGTATTTAAATGGTTACTCAGTACCATAGTACTGAAGGATTCCATTCGTGGGGCCCCTGCCTATTCAATGGGCAGAACCCATTGTAGGTCGTATTTGTTGTTATTCAAGTGGGCATCGAGAAATAGCATAATGATCTATCTGGAACTGTTAGGGTTTTACTCTGTCTCCTTGAATTTCGCAATTTTAATGTATTTGTTGTTTTGTAACCACCACTTGGTGGATTATATTCTTATACGATGTTTACTTGCGCTACTCTAATTTAAATATGTTTGAATTTCTTGTAAATTGTGTTTTACTCTTTTAGCCTTAGCACTTAGTACTAGAACGGTAGGAATGAATCGGTCTGGTACTAAGTGTGGCGGTAATACCCCCAAAGTTCACTGTTTATTAATTTACTTCTACTGATTTTTTTTAATTAAACAAAATTTTTCAGTAGTGAATTTTGGGGGTGTTACAGGTATGACCAGGCGTACTGGGCGATGATATGACCAGATGTATCGTTGTACTTTTGGGTTGATTTGTATCTGAAATACCCTAAAATCTTAATTTTGAGAATTATAACTAATTAAGGATTTATTGGGAAAATTATTTAAATAAATTATTTTATTAAAATAAGAGGGACTAATTAGGGCAAAATCAAGAGGAAATTCATAAAGAATTTAATTAGAAAAAATTAGGGTGTTTTGCTAATTAAAATGAAATTTAGGAAAAATCTCTCAAAAATCCTAAATTAACCTAAAAAGAAAATTTAATTATTATTTTATTAAAATATTATTATTTTTGAACATCCCAAAATACCAGTTTATTCTAAATACCTCAACCCACCTATTTTTCTTTTTCCATTTTTTTCCTTTTCCCCCTCTTTTCTTTTCTCCTTTTCCCTTCTTTCTTCTTTCTTCTTTTTTTTTCCTTCCCTCCCCCGACCTAGGCCAGCACAGCCCCCCTCCCCCTCCTTTCCTCCTAAGCGACCAGTGGCCCGCACGACCGCACCCCCTTCCCCTAACTGGTCTGGTTCCCCCTCCCTTTCTTCTTTTCCTAGACCGTTGGTCCAATGTCGCACCCCACTTTTCTCCTCGACTCCCTCTCTCTCCTCGTGCCCGACCTTCCCATTTCCCGGCATAGTTACGCGACCTCTGCACCGTTGTATGCCAGCCTGCTGCCCCTACCCTCTTCCCTGACACCCCCTTTGTCTCCTCCACCCAATCATATCCTCTCTCTATCCTTATCTGTGACTCTCTCTCCTTTCCTTTTTCCCTTCCTGAGCATCCATCCTACAGACTTTTGCAAGCCTTCTCCAGCATTGGACTACTAGTTGGTGACCTTCCCACTTGCCACCAACCTTGCCCCCTCCCTTCTCTCCTTCCCCCTCAACCTTAGCCTATAAATACCCTCATCCACCCCCATTCAATCTTTTTTTTTCTCTCAACCCAGAAATCCCCTCCATTGTGTGTCGTCACCCGAGCCACCACCCAAACCACTCCTTGCATCACCCTCCACCAGAATTGATTTGCCCTACATGAGCCACCCTGGTTGCGTAAAGTCCCCTTCCCGATTAGCCACACCCTAGCCACTACTGCCCTTGCGCCGCCATCCACTGCCACTCCCGCCGCAATTGCCACCCCTTATACTCTCCAAAATCACCTACAGATCTTCCCCAACCTTTCCCTACCCTCCTTTTCCCCTTCCTCCCTCTTCACCACCCTCGACCACCACAACACCGCTACCTGCATCACCGCCTTTGGCTGCGCCACCACCACCACTCCAACCCTCTCCACCTGGGCATCCTCCACCACCTCAACTTCCACTAGCATTCCTCCTCTCCTAACCTAAACACTTAACTTTTCCCCTTCTCTCCCTCTTTCCCCGCAGCAGCCGCCGCCGGTGCCGCTAGTCATCACCACCCCCAGGTGGTACCTGATCCTTCTTAACCCCTAAGTCCTATTTATACAAACCTTATTCTTTTTATTTGTATTATATCATTTATATTATTATTATTATTATGTTATCATTATTATTACTATTACTAGTTTAATACTACTACTACTACTACTATTTACAGCCTCAGAATGTTATTTTTTTATTATTAAAGGGTCAAAACCCTATTTTATTATTATTTAGGTTTTCATTGTTTTATTACTACTATTACTACTATTATAATGCTTCATTTGGCATATTATCATTTTTATTGCTATTAAAAATATTGAAATCTTATTATTAATATTTATTATTTGAATATTACTATTGCTAATTTTATTCTTAACGCTTGTATTATTATTATTGTTACTATAATTACTACTACTACTACTACTACTATTACTATTACTATTATTGTAAAAAATATTCAAACCCTTAATTATCATTATTTTGAATATTATTATTATTATTATTATTATTATTATTATTATTATTATTATTATTATTATCACTAGCAATATTAGTAGTTTGTTTGTATTACTATTATTATATTATTATTTCTATCTCTAACCATATTATTAGCCTTAACCTTAAAAATACTAGGATTTCTATTACTATGAGTATTATTATTATTATTATTATTATTATTATTATTATTATTATTATTATTATTATTATTATCACTATTTTTGCTATAACTAGTGTTAGTACTATTATTAGAATAAATACATCTATTAGCTTTAATGATATAAATATGGCTATAAATATTAACATAAACCTATATTGACTAGTAATAATCTAGTAGGCTAACTTGAGGATAAAAAACTCTATTTTCACTTGTAAAGTTTCCTTTAATATTAGTAACCCTAATCTTAGAATAAAATAGGAAATAATAGTATTTTTGGTAGGAGGGAAACTAATCCTTAGTTTTTTCCTCTTATAGGTGAACCTAGTCAAAACCCTAAGGAGGCGTAGGAGTATGCTCTAGGACCGGTGTCATTTTAAGTAAGGATGTGGCTAAGGTCCTATGTGCACTATGTGCCTTATATGCCTTGTATGCCATGTATCATGATGTGTTATGTATTTTATGTTTATTGTTATAATTATTTTATGTATAGCGCAACTTGAAGTTGAAGTATGCTCTTGTGTTCTCTTATGGCATGTGTAGAATATATTTGTGCTTTGAATTGCGATGTGATGTGATATGGCCCTTTTAGGACATGCATGCTAGGATAAATAATGTAGTGATATGGGGTGGAAGGATGAAAAATAAAAATGGGGAAGTGAGTGGACCAAGGGGAAGTAAGTTGACTAAGAGGAAATAATTTGACCAAGGAATGTGGGATTGACCTAAATATCCCATGATCCATAAGAGGAAGAATAAGAGGGGACTTTAAGAAAAATAAAGTGGATGAACTTTGTATGGGAGAATCTAGGGTTTACATGAGAGAATTTAGGGTTTGCTTGGGAATTATAGGTTTTGCATAAAAACTTCAAGGGTTTGCATGAGGTGTATGTAGTCGGTATGGGGATGAACTTTACATGTGAAAAGTTGTACTGGGATGTAAGTAAGGTAAGGGAAGAGTTGTTTGGGTGATTGGAGGCTTTGGGTGAAAAATAGTACATGGGTTAGTATAAGGGTGCACAGGAGACCTGGCTAGGGTTTGGGAGGAAAGCCCTAATTTGAGATGGTGGTGAAAGTGAAAATAAGTGAGGGTGAATGGAGTATGAGACGAGAGTGGAGGAATGCCATGTGTAGGGTGAGTGTGAGTATAATGGGAGAAGTAAGGGTGGAAGGTGAGAAATGGAGGAGTGATAGGTGGAAAGAAGGATGCTAGGGTTTGGTGTGGCCAACTAGGGTTTATTGGTCACACGTGGATTTGGGGGAGTAAAGTAAAATGATGAGGGTTGAATCTAAGGAAATGATGTGTGGGGTGTTGAAATAGCCTTGGTTGTATGAGGCGGAGAAGGATGGGCCACATAGGCCCAAATTAGGGTTTTTGAAAAAATCCTAGGGTAAGGCAGTGAGTGGACTTGGAGGTGTTAGGTAGTGGGCCTCGACCCACAAGCTTAGGAGTGGGCCTCCAGTGTGAATAAATGGAGAAAGGGAAGGATGTTGGGGTGTGTTAGGAGGGGCAGAGTTTCAAGATATGGGACGGGCCCTCTTGGGAGGATAAGTGTAGATGGAGTGTAACATGCATGTCTAGGGTGAAACTTGTTGAATAAGAAACAGTAAGACATTAATCATTTAAATAGGAAGATTGTTGAGTCGGGCCCAGACTGGTCCACTGGCAAATAATAGTGGCCAGGAGCCAAGGTGCCCTAGAAACTGATCCACCGGCGAATAATAGTGATCAGGAGCGTTATGCTCTGTATGTTTTCGGTCCACCGGCTATAATAGTAGGGGATTCTGTGCCCAAAAAACTAAACACAATTGTGCTACAACATGGGAAAGATACTAAGTACTTATAGTAGAACACCATGAGAGTCAGGGCTAGATCGGTCCATTAGCGAATAATAGTGGCCAAAAGCATTTTGCCCTAGAGACCGATCCACCAGCAATAATAGTGGTTAGGAGCATTTTCCTTTTATGTTTTCGGTCCACCGACTATAATAGTGGGGCTCCTATACTAGCATAGAATGATAATAAGTATGGTGTGAAATGAATATTGATCAAAAGTTTAAAGAAACAGTTGATCTGAACTAGAACTTGTCCTTTATTCATATGTAATGATTGTATGTCATTTATATGATCATACTTGTGTTACATGTTTTTGTATGCTTGGTCTTAGGTACATAGTTACCTTGCTCAGTACGTAGCGTACTAACCACCATTTTCATGGATGCTGCTCATTTCCATAAGTAGAGGGCCCCTCTGAGTTTGTGTAGGTTGGTAATGCTGTCTTCGATGCCTTCGATGCTTACGAGGTATTGGGGTGGGGCTGAGTGCTAAGCATGGACTTGGCCTGGGGATGCGAGAGCGTTGCGGCCAGATTTACTTTTCATGTTCTTTTATATTGTATCAATTTTCTCATACTTGATTTTTATTATTTTATAATCTTTATTCCTTTTAAGGAATTTTAATTATGTACTCTAGATTACAAACCTTTTTCCGCATACTTTGATTTCCATATTATGAACTTTCTAGTTCTTTTATGAATTATTGTTTTAAGTATTATCTTGTGTTTGATGATAATCCTCTTCAACCTTATCTCTTGGTACTGGAATGGTAGGAGTGAACCGGTCTGGTACTAAGTGTGGTGGTAATATCCTCAGAATTCATAGTTTTGTTATTTCGCTTCCACTAATTCTTTAATAAAACGAAATTTTTTAGTATTGAATTTTTGAGGTGTTATAGTATCCCTCTCGAGTAAGGAAGTAAAATGGAAATGGAAATGTTTGTTATAAAATAAAAGAATTAGATTTATTGGTTTGGTAGTTGACTTAGTGCCCTACCTTGGTATTGTTTTGGATCATTATTTCAGTAGTTGCTTTAGTGACCTACCTCTATGATTGGAATGTACTTAACTAATAAAATATGACTCTACACTATGAAATTGTAATCCCCCAAAAATTTCGAAAACCTATATTTTAATAAATTACTTTTATTTGGAATAGAATTGCTTTTAGATTATTTATTTTAATTATTTTATGGATTTTAGAGTATGTGAATTTGGATAAAATTATTTAATAAATTAAAAATAAATAATTTGCTATTTATCATATTGTTTTATTTAAATAATTTTTCAAAACTAATATTTTACCAACTTTATCTTTTTTTAAACTAATATATTAGATTATAATAAATTAAATTATTAAATTAAATAAATTATCAAGAATATTACATTTTATGATTTATAAAATTAATTTAATTTATTTCCCCTATTTTCCCATTTTTCCCTTTTCTTTTCCTCCTCCTTTTCTCCTTTTCTTCTTTCTTCTCTTTTCCTCTTTCTCCCCCTTGGGCCGCCCGCCCGGCCTGCTCTCCCCTCTCCCCCGCGCATTGGGCCTTCGGCCCGCCTCATCCCTCTCCCCCTCAGCCCTCTCTCCCGCTTGCTCGACCCAACCGGCCGGCTCCCCTTTTTTTCTTTCCCCCTGGACAGGCTAGCCTTTCCTTTCCTTTTCCCCGACCGGCCACCACAGCCCTCCTTTCTCTCTTCTTCTGCGTCCCGACCCAGCAGCCATCACCTTCCCCGACACTCGAACAGGCACGCCGCCGCCTGCAATTGCCGCGCCGACCTGCTACCACCGACAGCCCCTGCTACTCCCTTCCTCTACCCTGTCCCCTTCTCCCCTCCTTCAAGCCGAGCTACCCTGCACCCCTATCCATTTCTGCAACTTCCCCCTTCCCCGTCGCCACCCTCTCCCTGCCACCCTACCACCTCCCTAACGCCTACCCCTTACCTTACCTCTTCTTTTCTTCTCCCATTCTCTCATTTCCTTATCCCATTTTCGATCCATCTCCTTTCCCCCGATCTCCCTCCTCTCTCCTTCCTTCTTTCCTTTGCTTTCTATTTTCTCCTTGCGCCGCCGCCGTCCGCCGCACCTAGCCCCTGCGCCGACCCCTGCCACCACCCCTACTGCCCTGCATCCCCACGCTGCCCCTTTGAGCCCTACACTTCCTCCCTTCTCCACCCCTTCTTTCCTTTCTCCCCATTTCTCCCCTTATCACCAGCCATCTTCGCCGCCTTGCCGCCGCCGTATCCGCCGCCCTTAGCCGCCACGAAACCATCCCCAACCACCTCTTACACCCCCTCTTCACTTCTGCACCATCCACTTGCCTTAGAACCTCCCCCAACTATCTCCTTTTCTGGCCTAAAGTCCCTAAACCAAGCCACCCTTCCTCCCTCCCATTTCACCCCTCTTCGAGCCTCTCCCTTTTATGGAAAAAAAGAAAAAGAAAAAGAAATGATTTGGCTAATTTCTAAGGTATAATGGTGTTTTATATTAAGTATTTTTACTAATTAAATTTTATAAAGTTTGATACTTGGGTTTTATTTCTAACGTGTATATGATGGATATTATTCTTAGGTGTTGAATTGCTAATTGTGTTTGGTAAGGTTTGATAACTTTGCGAGATTAAGGTAACCGTTAAATCCCGCTTAAATGCATGGATTAACGCATGTTATCACATTAGGCATTATTGATGTTTATTATGCTTGATATATGTTGCTTAGCATATCATATGTGGTTATTGTGTTTATTGTTGAAAGGAAGCATGATAAATTGATGATATGTATGGGGATAATATTTAAGGTAATAATTTGGTGGTTAGGGAAAATGTTAATTATTATCCATGTGGTTATATGCTATGGTGACCCTTATTACATGTGTAACATTTTGTTAGCATTAGGGGGAGATCTTAAAAATGTATATTGTATATGAGTATGGCCTAATACATGGATATGTGCTAATAAGCATTACATTAATTATAAGAGTCATGGGTGAGACTTTAAGGTTAATATTTCATGTAGTATTAATAATAATTTAATAATAAGGGTATGTGTGAGAGTAAAATGGTGAATTTGTTAATAAAAGGAGAAAACAGTAATTTTGGAGGCAGGGATAAAATCGTAATTTTGTGAATAAAGGGTGACGCAGAAATTTTGTAATAAAGGGGCAATTTGGTAATTTTGTAATAAAAGGGGCAAATTGGTAATCTTGAAAATAAAAAAAGGGAATGGCAATTTGGTAAATTGTAATAACAAGGACAATTTGGTAATGTTATAATAAAAGGGTAAAATTGTAATTTTATAATTAAAGGGAAAAATAGAAATTTTATGATTAAAGGACGAAATGATAACTTTACAATCTAAGGGGCGGAATGGTAATTTGGAAATTAAAGGAGGTAAGATAGTAATTTTATAATTAAGGATAAATGGGAATATTATAAGAAAAAGGGTGATATGGAAATTTTTGGGAGTTAAGGGGTAAAATGGTAAATTTGAAGGTAAAGGGGTAAAACGGTAATTGGGTAAATCAAAGGGGTAAAAGTGAACATTGGAAATGAGTAAATTAGAAATAATAATTATTGAGAAGGGTAAGATAATAACTTAAATAACTAAAGGGTAATTTGATAATTTAATAGTAGAGGAGGGTAAAATGGTAAATATGATAAATGTGAGGGGTAAGTTGGTAATTTAACCGACTGGAGGGTATTTTCGTAATTTTGGATAATGGAGTAGAGTAGTTTGGAAATTATGACAATTAAGAAGGGCAATTCGGTAACTTAAATAACTAAAGGGTAATTTGGTAAATTTAATAACGGAGAAGGGTAAAATTGTAATTATGATCATATACAAGGGTAATTTGGTAATTTGACCAACTCAAGGATACTTTAATAATTATAATAAAGGAGAAAGGGGAAAAGTGTTAATCTAACCAATTAAATGGAAAGTATATTAAGTGTCATAATTATTAAGGGGAAATTAATGTCCTAATAAGTATGATAAATAATTTAATAACCTAAATCGAATAAGGGATCGCTTGGTGATTTTGTAACAAGGAGGGTAACATGGTAATTTATCGAATAAGGAAGGGTGATGTAATGATCTTATAAGTAAAGTGGTAAATAAGTAGTTCGTATCGAGTGTATCATTATGATTGTGGAATTCGTGACATGGCTCTGTTAGTGTTGATTAACGAGGCAAGAATGTGTGATGATTAGTAAGTATCATGAGATTGAGTTTTAATTCGGAATTAGATGAATTTAGGATGGCCTTATTGATTCTCCTATGTTATGTTGGATGACCACCTAAATAAGAAATCTCTGATGATATCTGAACGATTAAACGAGGATAATTATCTTCTTGTTGTGTTTTTGTGATCACCCTTAATTAAGACACTAATACTTAAAGTGAAAGACCTCGAGATCGGGAATGGTGACTCCTTAGGGGTCGCTACCCTAAGGACGTGGTTTAGTCCACGATTGTTTGGTATTTGCTGGTGTGCCTTTGTGCCCCAGCCAGGCCCTATATCTATTCTACCTAGCTCTACGGACCTAGTTAGGGGGTATTCATACTTAAGGATTAGGTGTCCTTGTCGGTAGGGTATTGAGTCAGCTTTATGCACCAGTACGACCAGGGTACCTTTGCGTCCCTAGGTTACTAGTTGAAGGGGATCGAGTTGCTTTTATGCACCAGTGCGACCGGTGTACCTTTGTGTCTCGGGTTCTTGATCTCCCTATCGAGGCAAATAAATATGGTTGTTGTGCTGATTTAAGAAAGGAAAGATACTATAATTGAAAGTGGAATATTAATGAGCCGGGTCCAGCGATTTATGATATTGAGTACCGGTCCACCGGTTATAATAGTGGCCAAGAGCGTTGTGCCCTGGGTGATGATTCTTTATATATCCCGGTCCACCGGTTATAATAGTGGCCAGGAGCGTTGTCCCCTGGATGATGATTTATATATATTCCGGTCCACCGGCAATAATAGTGGAGGTCCCGAGCTCAATAAAAATTTATTGTGAATGAGTTATGGAAAAATACTAGTCATTGAGACTGTTGATTAATGGCCTCAAGGCCGAAAAATATCTCGATTACTGATCATGGCCTAATTGATATTGGTTGATTGATTATGGAATATATGAAAGTGAATTTTACGTAAACGCCATTAATGTATGATTGAGTTATTGGATGTACAAATAATTAGATCCGAATACCATGTTTATACCTATGGTTATATCTGAATGTGGTAGTATCATGTGTAATATGCGTTCCTGTATTTTAAGTGTGTTTTTAAAGGGTTACTCAGTACCATAGTACTGAAGGGTTCCCTTCCTGGGGCCCCTGCTTATTCAATGGGCAGTACCCCTTGCAGGTTGTGTTCAGGTGCTATTCAAGTGGGCCCTTGGGGAGAGCGTAAGGTACTGTCCGAAAATTTTTAGGGTTTTTATTATCTCCTTTAGATTCAACGTATTTATCATTTGGTAATCACCGTGGTTGAATGTTTTTCTTGTAAAGTATTTACTATGTTGCTCTGATCTTCGAATGCTTAAGTTCTCGTAACATTTTATTTAACTTCTTTAGCCTTAGCACTTAGTACTGGAACGGTATGAGTGAACCAGTCTGGTACTAAGTGTGGCGGTAATACTCCCAAAATTCACAGTTTTCTAAATTGCTTCCGCTAAATTTCTTTTGATTAACGAAATTTTTCAGTAGTGAATTTTGGGGGTGTTACAGAAATGATGAGAAATGGTTTGTCATGCTTTATTGTTGAGTTGAGACTTGGACCATGATATATATTTTTCCATGAGTATTGTTTGAATGGCTTATGCCTTGTGCATATGTATGTTATTTGGTTTTTGTGTGGCTATGTGGAATGTGGGTATGCTGCCTCCTACGAGGTATTGTAATTTACTCAATACGAAGAAGTCTAACTGATATTACTTTTGTAGATGACTATGTGAATGCCATAGAATGAAAAAGGTTATAAGCATGGGCAGGATGACTGGAGTCCTAGGGAATATGTTCCATTTTCAAATTGGGCATTTGGGTTTAAAAGTTATGGCAAATCGGAGTTGTACCTTTGGGTGTTGGTTTTTGTTACGATTGGTTTTCCTTTGGACACCTAAGTCTTGTACTGTACTTTTATTATACTATTGTGTTACGACATCTGTTTGTAACTCTATTATGTATTATTTCTATTTCTATAGAACTATTTTGGTTTATTTTTGTTTTAGCCCTAACGCTTAGCATAATAAAGGCGAGGAGCCAGATTTATGCTAAATGTAGTAGTAACATCCAATAATTTAGTAATTAACACTTCCACAAAAATGAGAAATTTCAGCTGGTAAAATTTGGGGTGTTACATTAATAATCTATCTTATATTCTTTATATATATATTCCTAAAGGACAATATCTCTTATTTAGAACACAATAGCTTGTTCATTTTATATACCCATAATCATGGCTCTGTCTATGTAATGAAATATTAATATTAATTTCATAACTTTCATTACAATTTTTTTAATTTCATTTAGTAACTTTGGTGCTTATATTGTTGATTTAATACAGTTCATTATATGTAAAACTAATTTGACAATTTGTATTGTTGGTAAATTACTACAAATAATATATAAGTACATGGTTAATGTAATGTTAGTGTAATGGCATGTGTTATGGTTTAGGGTAAGGTTTATCTTATTTTTGGTGTTATCTTATTTTAAGGTAAATATTTGTATGCTAGTTTAGGGTTCAGTTAAACATAGAATAATAATATTTATTCGCACACAAATCTAATACTTAATAATAAAATTTACTTAGTTATATTTTTCTTAACTTAAAATTATATTATTTTATTCTTATGCTTAATATATATATATATATATAATCTTGTATATATCTACCTTCTTTTCTTATATAAATATTATATTTTTCTTAACTCAATTTTTTTATCTTATTTAATGTAGTATTTCTAAAGCCAGTAATATTTTATTTATTAAAATAATATATCCACAATTAATAACATATCCAAAACTATAGCATATATAATGAATACCTAGATTACTCATATTTACTACCATATCCAATAATTAAAATAATAACATTTACTAACATAAAAATCCAATACGTAAATTAATTTCATTTAATGGCATATCCACAATTGTATACAAATTTATTCAATATATATAAATATATATGCATTATAATATATTCACAAAACTAATTAGTTGTCACAAATATTCACAAATTTATACCAATAACATTTACAACTAATATTTCTCTCTCTACACACACATACACATATAATCAAAAAATATATACGACACCGACAATATACATACATACAACAACAATATATATATATATATAGTCAATTATAAGCAAAACAAAAAAAAATCATACTTACAGTTGTGGCAATAATGCTTGCCAACGTCTAGTAGTGGTCTAGCTACAAATATTCATAAGTTCATACAAATAACATTTACAACTAATTTTCCCCTCTTCATCCCCACAACCCGTGAAAATATAAAACACCAGCAATATACACACATACATATATAACAAGTGTGTGTGTGTGTGTGTTAAATTATATATATATACAAAAAACTCATGTATATAGTGGTGACAATAGTATTTGTATAACACTTCAGGTCGATACACCACATAAGACTACCTTAGAGCACTTTCGGATTAATCAGCTGACCCTACAGATCAACACAGTTTTTTTAATGTGTTTTGTCCTTACTCACATACTTCTCAAAAAAAATTTGAAATTTTTTTAAAACTTTACAGGAGATTCACCTATCCTAAAAATTATTTTATGGCCAGCATGCTTAACTATAGATTTCTTAGGATGAAATTACCAAAAGGATGGTATACCATTTTAATATAAGTAGCTATATCAATTCTTATAACATTTCCCTTAAATTAAGGGCATTACAATTTGTTGGTGGTAGGTAATGGGCAGATGCCCGTGGGCGGTGGTATGGGCTACAAAAAATTAAAGAAATAAACATAAAAATTAACTTAAGCTAAACCTAAGCAAGCTCTAAGGAGTGGGTGATTAGCCAGAGGTGTTGGTGGAGCAATTTAGTGGCGATGGTCACTTATAGCGATGATTGAAAAAAAAACAATCAAAAATCTAAGAACAAAAGAACAATAGAAGATAAATTAGCAATAATCAAACAAAAATTGAAAAAAAAAACACAAAGATTTTACTTGTGGAAGCTTGAGCTCACTGTCAAATAGAAAGAAGAAAAGGTAACTATGAGGGAATGGAATGGTGTGCCAAAGTTTTTAATGTCAAAATTTTGAATGACAAAATTCGTGGGAATTATGACATTTTTGGACAACCAATTATAGGTAAACAAAAGAATATAGTGTATGTGGCTTTTTTTAGACAATAATTAGAATATTTTACACAATAAGTCATCTAAAAATGGTCAGTGTTGATTGAATCCTCCCCCCAAGTTTCTTCCTCCTCTAATTTTCCCACTAAAAAAAATCATTTGTAATTTAAGGTATTTTAGACAACATGCTGTCACCAATTTGTTATAACAACCCCAAAATTTATAGTTGAAATTTTTTGTTTCATACCTAAAACCATACACTAAAAATTGAAGTGTTATTGCCGTGATTAATATAGGATTGACCCCTAGCTAATCTCATACTAACCACAAGGCTAGGGGTCTAAAAGTAGTAACACAAATAATCAAATAAAACTGCAAAAGTTTAATATTTTATAGCTAAAACCAGAGTACACAAACGTCAGAGTTAATACAGAAAGAAAATTAAATACAAAAACACCACTATGAGGGAAATAAAAATGATAGTAAAATGGATAAGGATAAGTCTAGATTATACCCTCTTGGACCCCACAATAAGTATAACAGATCATCAATCAATCCTACCCAAGGCATCGTAGGTATCGAATTCATCATAGGTATCATCTCCTACCTGCACAGACTGAGGAGGGGCTACTATTTATAGGAATAAGCAACACCTATGAAAGGAGTGATTAGTACACTACGTACTGAATAAGATAAATATATGGATAAAATAGAGCATAATATGAAAAAAATCAGATAATGCATGCATTAAGTCATTCTGATTAATCACCATTATTAGACCTTAGGCCATTAATACCATCTTCACACATCTCTCGAATTATATCCATGCAAGTATGGAAACCCCACTATTATAGTCAGTAGATCGAAAAATACCCCAGGGCAGAATGCTCCTAGCCATATTATTTGCTGGTGGATAGATCTTCATGGTAAACTACTCCTAGCCACTATTATTACTGGTGGATCGGTCTGGCCCCAACTCATTTAGTGTTCCACTATACGTGATTAGTATTTTTTACAAGACTTGTTATCATTTAAGATTTGGTTTACTGAACCCGAGTCCTCCACTATTATAGTTGATGGATCAGAGGGTAGAATGCACCTGACCACTATTATTCACTGACAGATCAATCCCCAGGGCAAAATACATTTGGCCATTATTCTCGTAGGTGAATCTGTCTAGGCACAGTTAAATAGTCTTCCACTTTAAATGGCTAGTGTTTTATTTCTATCTTATTACAAGTAATTTCTTACCAGACATACATGCCCTAATGGACTTTTCATTCTCACTCTTTCTCTCTAGACTCTTTGAATAACCCTATCCCATAACTTGAGACCTCTACACTCTTGAGGACTCCAAGAATTCTTTCTCACCTCTCCTTCTACTCACTATGAAATCCAAAATCCCTACACATATGGGTCAATGCCCACCTTTCCATTTCTCCATCTAGGCTCACCATCACCTACTAGGGTTTCCCCTTGGAAATCCTAATTTGGCCTATGTGGCCCTAACCTCTCTCTCTCATACGTGCCCCATACTCTACTTTGATTCTAACACCATCTATCCATTCAACCCATAGCCAAATATCATAACCCTACTCCCCATCTTCCACATGTGTTAAAGGAACCCTAGTTGGCCATCCCGAAAACCCTAATACTCCTTTTTTATTTTACATCAACCCTTCACGTGCACACTCCTCTTTACCAATTGACTGACCCCCTTCATAAGTCACCCTCTTAATCTCAACCCTAACTCCAACCCATCACCACCAACCCTTTCACAAGCTCCCCTACTTAGGGTTTCTCCTCAAAAACCCTAGTGAAGCTCTCATGTACACTTCTACCAACCCACATACTATCTTTTCCCTAATACTCCAATCACTGAAAGTACTCTTTACTCACCATGATTAAACCTTAAACCAACTTTTCCCACATAAAATTCCCCCATGCAAATCTTAAACTTCTT
This sequence comes from Tamarix chinensis, assembly GCA_030549775.1. Lineage (NCBI taxonomy): Eukaryota > Viridiplantae > Streptophyta > Magnoliopsida > Caryophyllales > Tamaricaceae > Tamarix > Tamarix chinensis. The sequence goes on along the minus strand of CM060180.1, from coordinate 28,167,308 downwards.
ATGCAAGATTTACTCAAACCATTCATTTTATTATTATTCTTCCTATATTTTATCACCCATAGGTCATAAGGTACTTAGACTTTCTTTCTACTTCTCCTTACTCACTCCATCCTCTTTATTTCTGTTATACCTCTGCAACCTCACAATACCACCTAAAGCCTCCTAGCATGCATGTCATAACATAACAGCTACATATAAGATTATGTCATAAAATATAAGTCATATCACCCATATCATAAATCATACACAACTTACCTTAACTCCATGCAAAGCAAGCTGCACTACGCACATTTTAGTCCACATCCGTATATATTGCACCACACATATCATTACACCCATGAACACACAAATCATATCAAAATCAATCCTTAACCATATCCTTACTTAGTAGGCCAGCGAGCTTAGAGCATGAATCCTATACATCCTTATGGGAAAGGTTTAGTTCACCTATAAAAAAAATGGAACCCTAAATATTAACCCTTCTTCCTACATCTTTTTCCTTTTTCTTTTATTTTTTTCTAACTAAATACTAAAAATGATATTAATAATAATAGTAATAGTAGTAGTAGTAGTAGTAGTAATAAAGTTAATAATGGTAAAATATTTAAAATAATCATAATAAATAAATACAAGGGTTAAGGACACAACTAGAGGGGGAGTAGTAAGTCAAGGTGGTGGCGGCGGCGGTGGCGGCGCACGAGGGTTGCGCCGATCGCGTAAGGGTGGTGAAGAGATATATCCTAAAGATAATTAAATTATATTTAATAAATATTTTTTTTTTATAAATTAGCCAACTAAATCAGTACTTATGGATTTATATGTTAACTATTATATATAATATATTAACTATACTATCCCAGTATCTTATTAGTACTTAAATTAACTAGATGATCAAATTAAATAATAAAAAACTAGTCTTGAATGAGTGATAATTAATATCTATTTATTAATCTAACCACAAATCTATGCAGTATATATATATATACAGTAACACAATCATAACAGCAAATATATTTTCTAACTAAACTAACATCTATCAATATATGAATTTATATTATTTTTTTCACTTATATCAATATAGTAAAATCATTTATAACCCATAAACTATATTATGTGCATACCAATTACAGGTAATAATTATAATTTAATTTTCATAGAAGGCGTTCAAACAGTAATATTATACCTCATTAAATAGGGATAGGATAATATAGTTTGACAAATACGTTTGCTACACTATACTTCTATTTTTTAAAATAAAAAAATTAATACAATGCACTCAATTTTTATTAATAACAATAAAATAGATTGTACTCTTCACTTGTAAAATAGACCAACTTTTGAACTCTTTATATTTTCAAATTTTCCTCTTAATAGTTTTTATTATTATTAAATGTACCTACTCCTTCTAACCTAAACTAGGTAGTTATCAGAGTCCAAACCTCAATTTATTTGACAGATATTTTGAATAATTAGATATGAAAATTATTTTTAATTAATCATATTTAATTTATTTGTAATTATTATTTAAATATAATTTATTTTTGTGAACTTACTCTATTTGATTAACATTTGCTATTAACCAAATAATAATGACCAATTAAATATTACTCACTTCGTATAAAAAAACAAATGATTCTATCACTAAATTTTTTTTATTAAAAGAGAAAATTATTTTATAAAAGTTAAAACCTACTTTTAATTATTACCCTTACTTTTTTACCCATTGTATATGTATTAAGTGCTTTGTGATTTTTTTAATTATATATAATATATAATAACATAGTCATACCAACAAATAGATTTTTCATCTAAACTAACATCCCTTAATATATGAATCTATATTTATTTTTTCATCCATATCAATATAGTAAAATTATTTGTAACCTATAAACTATATTCTGTTCATACTAATTACAGGTCATAGTTACAATTTAATTTTTATAGAAGCTATTCAAATAATAATATTATACCTCATTAAATAGGGGAGAAATAATATAGTTTGACATATACGTTTGCTACACTATACTTCTATTTTTTTTTAAAAAAAAATTAATACTAACCACTCAATTTTTATTAATAACAACAAAGTAGATTATGCTCTCAATGTGTAAAATGGATCAACTTTTAAACTCATTATTTTTTTTTAAATTTTTTCTCTTAATTTTTTTAACCAAATGCACCTACTCTATCTAACCCAAATTAGGTATTTATAAAAGTCCAAACCTCAAATTTTTGATAGGTATTTTGAATAATTAAATATAAAAATTAGTTTTTAATTAATTATATTTAATTTATTTTCAATTATTATTTACATATAATTCATTTTTGTGATGTTACTATATTTAATAAATTTTTTCTATCAACAAAATAATAATGAATAATTAAATATTACTCACTCCGTATAAAAAAAATCATTCTATCACTAAATTTTGGTATAACAAAAAGAAAACTATTTTATAAACGTTAAAACCTTCTTTTTATTTTTAGCCTCAATTTTTTTCTCATTATATATGCATTAAATGCTTCTTTATTTTTTAATTATGTATAATGTATAATAACATAGTCATAGCCGCAAATAGATTGTCTACTTAAACTAATATCCCTCAATATATGAATCTATAATTATTTTTTCATCCATATCAATACAGTAAAATCATTTGTAACCTATAAACTATATTTTGTACATACTAATTACAGGTGATAATTACAATTCAATTTTCATAGAAGCCATTCAAACAAAAATATTATAACTTATTAAAGAGGGGAGAGATAATATAGTTTGATACGTTTGCTATACCGTGTACTTTTATTTTTAAAATAAAAAAAAATAATTCTATGTACTCAATTTCTTTAATAACAACAAAGTAGATTATACTCTCAACGTGTAAAATGGATTAACTTTTAAATTCTTTATTTTTTCAATTTTTCCTCTTAATTTTTTTTTTACCAAATTCACCTACTCCTTCTAACCCAAATTAGATAGTTATCAAAGTCCAAACCTCAATTTTTTGATAGGTATTTTGAATAATTAGATATAAAAATAAGTTTTTAACTAATTATCATTAATTTATTTACAATTATTATTTAAATATAATTTATTTTTTGTAATGTTACTATATTTAATAAATGTTTGCTATCAACCAAATAATAATGACCAATTAAATATTACTCACTCTGTATAAAAAAGTCATTATATCATAAATTTTTGTATAAAAAAGAAAATTATTTTCTAAAAGTTAAAACCTTCTTTTTATTTTTAGCCTCAATTTTTTCTCATTATATATGCATTAAACGCTTTATTATTTTTTAATTGTTTATAATATATAATAACATAGTCATAGCCGCAAATATATTTTCCACCTAAACTAATGTCCCTCAATATATGAATATGAATATATATATATATATATATATATATATATATATATTACCCATATAAATATAGTAAAATTATTTGTAACCTGTAAACTATATTCTTTGCATATTAATTACAGTTAATAATTACAATTCAATTTCCATAGAAGCTATTTAAACAGTAATATTATACCTCATTAAATGGGGGAGGGATAATATAGTTTGATAGATACAATTGCTACACCATATGCACTCAATTTTAATTAATAAAAAAATATTGTACTCCACACATATAAAATGGATCAACTTTTAAATTCTTTATCATTCTAATTTTTCCTCTTAGTTTTTTTTTTTACCAAATGTACCTACTCCTTCTACCCCCAAACTAGGTAGTTATCAAAGTTCAAATCTCAATTCTTTGACATGTATTTTGAATAATTTGAAATGAACATTAGTTATTAATTAATTATCATTAATTTATTTGTAATTATTATTTACATATGATTCATTTTTGTAATGTTTCTCTATTTAATAAATATTTTCTATCAACTAAATAATAATGACCAATTAAATATTACTCGCTTTGTATAAAAAAATATATTTTGTCGTTACATTTTTGTATAAAAAAATAAATTATTTTATTAAATTTAAAACATACTTTTTATTTTTACACTCACTTTTTTTCCGTTATCTATGCATTAAGTACTTTATTATTTTTTAATGAATGGTATAAATATAATGATAAAACCACTTTTATTGTATCATAAAAAAATGTGTAATAATTGATAGAACAATTTATTTATATGAACAGAGTACTTATTTTTAGGAAATAATTTAACATCTTGATTTAAATATAAAATATTTAGTATTATACATTCAATAATAATAATAATATTGTATAAATGAATTTCTTAAATTATCATTAGCATTATATTTATCATCATCATCATCATCATCATCATCATCATCATCATTATTATTATTATTATTATTATTATTATTATTATTATTATTATTATTATTATATTATTATTATATGTAATTTTACATTTAATTAAATTTATAAAATGTAAAAAAAAATCATACATCGCAAGGACACAACTCTAACATATATATATAATAACACAATTATTACAATAAGTAATTTCCCACCAAAACAGAGGGAGTACTATTTTTTATGTCCACGTTCATCTTAGCAGAAAATGATAGCCGACTATTAATAAGACCACAACTACAGCATTAAATACATATACAATGGTAAATGGGGAATATAATGCGTTGAAAATTGATGAGTATAGAAATGATTGAACTATTTATGGTAATGGTTATTTAAACCTTGCACGGGAATTACTAAATGTCAATAATGGTTGCTAATCAAACCTTAGGTGGGGACTCTCCAAATAGCTTTCATTAATTGAGCATCTATATCTATATATATATATATATAAACAAAGTTGTCTAGCAGACAATATACATATAAATTTTTTCGTCTAAACTATATCCATTATTACTAATTATAAATTACTGGGAAACATGAGGTAAATATATAAACATAGAGAAAAATACATGTACACAGGGCATACCCTGGAATAACAAGCATTGTTAGGAGTACATCAATTCAATAAGAACTAGTACCCTATCATCCCAAAAATACTACAAATAAAGAATAGAGAGGTTCAAAACCTAGAGGGCGCTATAAACATATTTCTGAATTAACATTACAACCCCCTTAGGATCAAAACTTTTAGAGCCATAGATTATGTCATTATGGTTCCTCCATAAAGTGTAGGTCAAAGCAGCAAGTGCAAGTGCTCGAGCTTTCCAAACTTTGTATTGACGTCTTGAGTTCCTTCGAATGATCCACATTGCACTACAAAGGGTGGTAGATCCCCTTGTGATGCCTAGCCACGATCGAATGGGCTGCCACACCTGCTGGATAATAGGGCAAGTAAAGAAGAGGTGGTCATGTGTTTCTTGATCCGTTAGGCAGAAAACACACTCCTTTGGCTCCTCTGTAAAATTCAGACGGTCTTTGGTGTAAAGCCTTCGGTGCAAGGAGAGCCAAAGGAGAAAAGCATAATGGTTGGTTCTGTTGAGGTGCCAAACAGTGCGGTAATTGCTCCAAGTTGGGGCCTTGTCCCAAAAGAATTCATAGGCTGCTTTAGTTGAGAATCCTGTAAAGCTGCCCCAAGATGCAATGCGAGCTTTAGCTAGAGTGACCAAACCAGCCCTTTGCACCAAATCTCTGAAAATGCGGCTAAGCTTTCTCAAGAAATGAGAAGTATCATGCTTGGGAACAAAATGCTCAAATTCACAGTTATGTAAGTAATGTGAATTAATCCATTTTGTCCATAAGATTTCCTTCTCATCCTGTATAAACCATATATATTTGCACAAGAACGCAGTATTCCAAGCCATAAAATTCTTGATGCCCAGTCCCCCTTCCTTCTTCAATAAGCAAAGTGTATTCCATGCAATGGGTGGGGATTTACCTTGCCATAGAAATTTGTGGTAGAGGGTTATAATGCAATTAATCACCACTTTGGGTATAGCAAAAATCGAAATCCAGAAACCCATAATCCCCTGCACAATGGAGTTAATGATTTCAAGGCATCCGGCATAAGAAAGAGTATTCGCCCTCCACATCTTAAGTTGATCAAAAATACTATTAAATAAGCTTTCATAATCAATGGCTCTGAGCTTGGATGGATTAAGTGGTACCCCCAGATAACGGAAAGGAAAAATCCCTCTGGTCATCGCGGTGCAACCAAGAATACCTTGTTGTGTATGAGGAGTTACACCCGATAAGAAGATATGTGATTTGGTTGGATTAGCATTCAAGCTGAAACACTGACTGAACATATCTAGAGCTTTTAACAGAACATTCACCGAAGCTAAGTCACCCTTGCAGAATAGGAGGAGATCATCCGCAAAAGCCAAGTGAGCAAGAGACAATGGCTTACATTTGGAATGGAACGAGATGCCTGGTGCTCTTGTAAGGTGCTTGATCAGCCTGCTAAAATACTCCATGCAAATAACAAAAATATAAGGAGATAGAGGATCCCCTTATCTCAGCCCTCTTGCCCCCTTAAAGAAACCACACAAGTTCCCATTGAGTTTCACAGAGAAATTGGTAGCGGTAATGCATTCCATAATCAAGGAGACAAAAATCGGAGGGAAGTTAAGCTCAAGCAAGATAATTTTTATAAAGCCCCACTCTAAAGTATCATAAGCTTTCTGAAGATCCACTTTGATCATGCATTTCGGGGCTTTTCTTTTGCGGGAATATTCTTTCAATATTTCTTGAACAAGCAGAATGTTATCTGTCATGAGCCGACCTTTAACAAAGGCCCCTTGCTCGTGACTGACAATATCACCCAGAACTTTAGCAATACGAGATGCAAGGATTTTAGCAATCACCTTGTATGTAGTTGAGCAACAAGAAATAGGGCGGAAGTCCGAAACCGCAGTAGCTCGAGATGTTTTAGGAATGAGGACAATCGCTACATGATTGATGCGCTTCAGGAGCCTTTGGGAAGAGAAGAATTCCTGAATTGCCTCACAAAAGTCTTCACCCACAACACTCCACGAGTGTTTGAAAAATTTAGCAAAAAAACCACCGACCTTGGGGCCTTGGTGTCCCTTAGAGAAAATAAGGCGGCTCGGATCTCCTCATTGGACACAGGCTTCAACAAAGCTGAATGATGATTTACAGAAAGTAGGGGACCTGCTCGAATAACACCCAAGGCTATTAATAAATTACTGCTACCATATATTGTTGCTAATTAATAAGATAGAATAATTAATATAACTATTTATTATTATAATACGACTATTCATCTCCTATGTGCATTAAATGTATATAACTATTCATTTGTTGCATATATATCAAACAATTAATTTTAATTAAGTATTAACTATATATTTTCTAATCAAATATTTTCTTAATTAATTATCCGAACATATGTAGAAAACTATTCATTTCCTGCGTATTAATTGAATTGTCAGACTATTCATATCTTGCATATTAATATATAAATAATTAATACACCAAAGTGCATATTCATTTGTTTCACATGCATATATCCATTAATACAATGCGACTATTTATCTCCTATGTGCAGTAAATACATATAACTATTTATTTGTTGTACATATGTTGAACAACTAATTTTAATAAAGTATTAATCAAATATTTTTTTTTAATTAATTACTTGAACATATGCAGTCAACTATTCATTTTCTGTGTATTAATTGAATTGTCAAACTATTTATATCATACATATTAATATATAAATAATTAATAAATAATTAATACACCAAATAAAGTGCATAAATCAATCAACCAATACATATGCATCTGTCTTCATTAATACAATGCAACTAGAAAATACACATAACTAATTTTAATAAAGTAATTTTTTTTCATTTTTGTTAAGGTTAGATCAACATCAATCAAATATGATGATGATGATGGTGGTGGTGATGATGATGATGATAATTGTTTATAATAATAATTTTATTATTTATTATTAATAATATGACTATTATTATTATTATTAATATAACTATAATAATTATAACTATTAATATAATTAATACTAATATAATTATTTTTATAATTTTGATAATTACTATTATCATAATTTATAATATAATAATGATAATTATTATTATGATAATAATAAATATTAATATAATTGATTATTACTATTATGAATATTATCACGATTAATAATATAATTATTATTAAAAAAACTAATAACATAATGACAACATTGGTTATTATATAAAACAGAGTTGTTTGGCAGACAATATACAGACAAATTTTTCCGCCTAAACTATACCTATTATTACTAATCATATATTATCACTGCCATGTATTATTACTACTTAATAAGGTCAAATAAATGATGAAATACTCATGCGTGTTAATTGATTTGTCAAACTATTCATTTCTTACGTTGCATAACAACAAAATGATATTCATCTCATGCGTATTAATTAAGATATTCATCTATTGCACATATGTTGAACAACACATATTAATCAATAATTTTCTTAATTAATTATCTAAAAATATGCATCCAAATATTCATTCCATGAGTATTAATTGAGTTTTACTGAATATATGAATGTAAATATTCATCTGTGATATATATGTCAAACAACACATATTAATTAAGTATTTTAATAATTAATTACTTGAACATATGCGGCCAACTATTCATCTTCTGCAAATTAATTAAATTGTCAAACTAATGAACATATAAATGCAACTATTCATCTCATGCGAACAGCAAATTCATATAACCATTCATCTTCTGTCATTATTCATATCCTACATGCAACAAATATATATAACTATTTATCTGCTGCACATATGTCAAACAATATATATTAATCAAGTATTAATTAAGTATTTTATTAATTAATCACTTGAACATATACAATCAACTATTCATCTCCTACATATTAATTAAATTGTTAAACTATTTTTATCTTATATAATATATATAAATAATTAATACACCACCCGTGCATTGCACGGGGAAATATAACTAGTATATATAAAAATGGAGTTGTCTAGCTGACAATATAAAGATAATTTTTTTTTTACCTAAACTATATCCATTATTACTAATCATACATTATTGCTGCCATATATTATTGCTAATTATTGCTATTGCTAATTAATAAGATGGAATAATTAATTTAACTATTTATTAATATAATACAACTATTCATCTTTTATGTGCATTAAATGTATATAACTATTCATTTACTGCACATATGTCAAACAATTAATTTTAATAAAGTATTAACTATATATTTTCTAATCAAATATTTTCTTAATTAATTATCCAAACATATGTAGAAAACTATTCATCTCCTGCGTATTAATTAAATTGTCGGACTATTCATTTCTTGCATATTAATATATAAATCATTAATACACCAAAATGCATATTTGTTTGCTTCACATGCATATATGATATATTCATTAAAACAATGCAACTATTTATCTCATATGTGTAGCAAATGTATATAACTATTCATTTGTTGTGCATATATCGAACAACTAATTTTAATAAAGTATTAATCAAATATTTTTTAATTAATTACCTGAACATTTACAATCAACTATTAATTTTTTGTGTATTAATTGAATTGTCAAACTATTTATATCCTACATATTAATATATAAATGATAAATAATTAATATACCCAATAAAGTGCATAAACCAATCGATCAATACATATACATCTGCTACCATTAATACAATGCAACTAGCAAATACATATAACTAATTTTAATGAAGTATTATTTTTTTTTAAGGTTAGATCAATATCAATCAAATATAATGATGATGATGATGATAATAATAATAATAATTTTATTATTTATTACTAACAATATGACTATTATTATTAACATAACTATAATAATTATAACTATTAATATAATTAATACTAATATAATTATTTATATAATTTTGATAATTACTATTATCATAATTTATAATATAATAATGATAATTATTATTATGATAATAATGAATATTAATATGATTGATTATTACTATCATGACTATTATCATGATTAATAATATAATTATTATTAAAAAAACTAATAATAGAACGACAACATTGGTTATTATATAAAAACATAGTTGTTTAGCAGACAATGTACAAATAAATTTTTCCACCTAAATTATACCTATTATTACTAATTATATATTATTATTGCCATATATTATTACTAATTAATAAGGTCAAATAAATGATGAAATACTCCTGCGTATTAATTGATTTATCAAACAATTCATCTCCTACACCGCATAACAACAAAATGATATTCATCTCCTCTGTATTAATTGAGATATTCGTCTATTACACATGTGTCGAACAACACATATTAATCAAGAATTTTCTTAATTAATTATCTAAAAATATTCAGCAAATTATTCATCTCATACGTATTAATTGAGTTATAAAAATACTAAATATATGAATGTAACTATTCATCAGCTGCACATATGTCGAACAACACATATTAATCAAGTATTTTATTAATTAATTACTTAAATATATGCAACCAACTATTCATCTCTTGCATATTAATTGAATTGTCAAACTAATAAACATATGAATGCAACTATTCATCTCATGCAAACAATAAATTCATATGATTATTCATCTTTTGTCATTAATACAACACAACTATTCATCTCCTACATGCAACAAATGCATATAACTATTTATCTGCTGCAGATATGTCGAACAATACATATTAATCAAGTATTAATTAAGTAATTTATTAATTAATTACTTGAACATATACAACCAACTGTTTATCTTCTACATATTAATTAGATTGTTAAACTATTAATAATATATAAATAATTAATACACCGCCCGTGCATTGTACAGGAGAAGGTAACTAGTTACTATGAAAGCTATGTTGTTTGCCGTTCAAAAACTTAATACTCCTAAAAAAATAAGTTGGCGCAAGATTCTACACCTCAATACTAATCAACTGTCTCTTCCTCCGGTCTTCATTCCCTCTCCAATCTCTCTTTATGTAAAGGCACAATACTTTTATATTTATCTATAATCTAATACAAATGAATATGAAATGTTGTATTGGGCTTCCACAATGGAGGTGCTCATTTCCCCGTCTCTTTAACACCCATGATTTCTGGTAAAGAATTGAAACCACCTTCGGTTAGTTTTTTTTTTATTTTGTTGTAATCGAGCATATTTGAGAAGGATGATGTTAGATACATAGCCAAAATTCTAAGTTAACGCCCCTCAAAACTCAATTGATTTTATTTTTAACCATTTTATCCCTTTTATTTGTGCACTTTACCAAAGTCTAAAACTAATTTCTCTCTCTTCTCTTTATCTTCTCCTAAATTAATTACACAAAATATAATTTTTGCAACATTAAGTATAATGAATGTGGATGAAGATTATGATTCCAATGATTTTTTTAATGAAAATTAACTTGATAAAATAATAGCAAGTTGATTTATTTTCTTTTCCAGAATTTTTGTTTTCGACGGGTAAGTGACCGGTCAGATTTCATACATGACAGAAAAAATAACTACCAAAAAACTACTCCGACGGGCAACTCACTTGTCACAAGTTATCTTAAACGGGCAATTCACCCATTAGAAGTTATCTGTGATAGGCAACACACTTGTCTAATATCATATCTGATGGATAACTCATCTGTTAACTTACCTTTTTCCATAAATTTTTATTATTCATTTTTATATTTATGTATTCATAATAATGTCATATTTTGAATATTAATTACAAAATCTTGACTCAATTAATACTGATTAGAGTGGATTATTTACAATGGATGAGATTTTTAATGATTGGGAGTCATTCATTGGTTGGATTAAAGAAATCAAAAAGTCACATAATATGGAGAGATAAAAAAAAGGTAGGGTATGGATTTGTTGCAAAAGAGGAAGTGCTTATAGAAGATAACCTTCAGTAAATCTGAAAAAACATTCAATCTACCGAGACCAAAAAGTGTGGATGTGGTTGTAGATTTAAGATTCATGGAAAGAAAGATACTTGCAGTGGTTGGAGACTAGTGGTAGAATGTGAAATGCATAATCATAGATTGGGTAAGTATTTACAGGAGCATTTGTTTACTTATTGATTATCTCCACAAGAATGCAGGTTGGTGACCGAGCTAACACAAATAAATGTCAAACCAAGGGAGATTATCGATAAGTTGAAATGGGGTAATGGGGATAATATTGCAACACTTAGGAAAATCTACAATATTAGACATAAGTTTAACGTACAGAGCTTGATGGGACTTACAGTCATGCAATGGTTATTGCACTTTATAGAAACAAATGAATATTGTTCATGGCATCAACGGTTTTCCGACTTTGATGTGGTTAGTGATATTGTATTTCTTCACCTATATTCTATTGCTTTATTGCATGCGTGTCCATATGTCATTTGTTTGGATTGAACATACAAAGCCAATAAGTACAACCTTTCTTTCTTGGAGTCGTTGTTTGTGTGTCTAGTGGTAAGAATTTTACCATTGCCTTGGTATTATGACAAAGGGAAAGGAAGATAACTATGAATAGGTGCTCGATAAGGTAAAGAGATTGATGGAGCTCTATAAACCAAATATGATGATTACTGATAGGAACCTAGGACTGACACAACTGACACAAATAGTGCCAAAAGTCTTTCTTAATGCAACACCCTTTTTATGTAGATAGCACGTTAGTGATAATGTTCTCTTACATGCTATAAAAAAGTTGGAAATTATAGTAGCGGGAGAAAGTTTCCGAAGAGGTTGGAGGAAGATTTTACAAGCCGTTACAATTGAGACATATGAGAACGAGCTTCTACTTATGGGTGACAAGTGGGGTAGATTTATACATCTTTTATAATATGTGTATGAGACCTAATTGAATCCATATAAGGAGATGTTTGTTTTAGTGTGGGTAGATAAAATCATTCACTTTGGCACTCATATGACCAACAGGTAAAATATATTTGTTGTAAATATTCAATGTATTTTAACTTATTAGGTGTGTAACAATTAACCATTACTTATATTTTAAAATTATACTTGTAGGGTGGAAAGTAAACATGGAAAGCTGAAGAATATATATCATTATCACATATGAGTTTTGACAAATTATTTTCAAAGATTAATATACTGATAATACTTTAAATTAATGAGGTAAAAAGATCTAGAACAATAATGGGTAATTATTCCACATTACTCTACAGATATTGTTCAAGGAGCTCATGCCTGTTGTATGTCTTAGAGAATTAGACTTGATTGAAGAGGAGAGTAAGAGGTCCAATATGGTTGGTCCCAAAAGTAAATACTTTCACTTTTTTCAGAGCACAAGAGGAAAGGTTTGCGTTTAATGATTCAATTATCAATCAATCTATATGTCCATTTGTTTCTAACATTATGTCTAAGGTACAAATGATGTTTGACCAATTGCTATCACATCTACGATACTATTTTAATCTTATTAATAAGATTCTCGATCCTGCCCAGAAAAGTATGGTAGAACTTAATGTTCAACAAAGAAAATGACACCCCAGTAATAGCATACGGAGGGAACTATCATAGTGGAAGAACATAGAGCATACTTATTCAGAATCACCTATAGGGTGAGGTCAATGGGGTCAAGGACATAGTAGAATTTGCTTATCCCCTAGTCGATCGGAATGTGTATTTCCTAGTAGAAGCCGTTCTTCTCCTGGTCAATCAGATCGAAGAAGTAGTAGTAGTGAGAGGCATACTACCATGAGTACTCATAGACTCATCCATGATTTTCCGTGGTCTTTTGATATTAAGTCAGTTATGATCCCATGGGTGGAATCTTGGTGTTATGTTTTGGGCGATGGAAACTATGTGTTTAGAGCGATTGCACTACAACTCTTTGGCAGAACATCATAATGGTCAAATGTTATAGCCACAATGTATAGGGAATTGGTAACATATTAAGAGTTATATGCTCTTGCCTTTATAGATCCTACTGTTGAAAATATGCAATGCTTGGTATATTAGAAGGGATCAGATCCAATGGAGAAATGGTGGCATCAACCCGAATTTGGCTTCCTCTGTATGATAACGTATAATACCGCATTTGTTTTCTTGAGTATTCATGGTTCGATTACTTGTTTTCCATATAGAGCTCTACCCAATGGCGAACTACTTGGTTAGATCATCACCATCTTAAGTGTGAATAATTTGTTGCACTACGTATCAGTATGTCTTTTACTCACACTAATTTTTTATATTGTATTATGCCTGACACTCATGTTATGATACTTTATATGCCTGATGGAAAATGCAATATTACCACCTATATCTAATCACTGATATATAAATGCTACTTCAAGCATATCTGGATGGGAAGAACTATATCGTGATCGTATTTAGCTTGTTGTACATTGGTTTATTGCATTATCTTAAGTATTTTTTATCGTGGTATAAAGGTAGTCATGGTATAACGTGAAATTAAAATTAGCATACATCAATTCATGGGAAGGTAAAATTAAAGTGTAATGTTAAAATTGTTCTGATAACATAGTCATAATAAACAAAATTAAAGTGTAAAGAAAAAAAATCTACTGCATATTATCACTAGGGGGTTGTTTGTCCTCCTCTTCTTCACTAGATGATAGTTTGAGCCCACCCATGGCAAGATACACCTCCTTCAGCCTATCAAAACCTTCATCCTTACCAATTATACATTTCTTTTCTTCTTTGAACTAGTAGTGAAATTCACCCATCAATTTATTATTTGTCTCCACATCTATCCTAATACATGTGGTATCACTCTACCCTTCATCTATTGCTACAAGATGGACTATTGGATGGGTCCAAGGATGATACCAACATAGGTATTCAGCTGAGGCATCATGCTTATATGTTGAGAGATGAAAATGGGAGCTGAAGTCCAATCGGTAGTGTAGCCAAGCATTCCAAAATGATATACAATTAGAGTAATATGCCTTATTCTTCTTAATGTTTACACTCTGATATAATCCATGTGCTAGAATGATAGGAGGAATCGGGATGAGTTGGGGGTAGCTAAACTGTCAAGCAACTCGATTTAGCATATAAGGCTCCACCAAATCCATAAAGTGAGGGCCATCTTAGTACGTTGACTCAAGATGTTTCATACTAGGATCTTGATGGAACGATAATAGGTCAATCTTTAAACACATGTAAAACAAATTAGGATATCAATTATTTTAAAAATTCTACAATTGAAAACTACTTACAAAAAAGTATGCCACCAACATGCTGGGTCCTCAAAGAATCTAATTGCCTCTTATACTGAATTATGTCATCCATAGATTCAGAGGGAAGCTTATGAGGAGACGTGTCCTACCTCATCACTACACCATCGCATGATGGATTATATGTACAAGAATAACTCAGTCGAAAGCACAAGAAATACTCATAAATCCAGACTTGTACACAATTATAAAGCATATATAACACAATTAAGCTAACAATTAAACAACTTTTATCAAACCAAAAATACAATAAATAATTAACTCTAACAGTGTCATAGAACCACCTATTTTCTTGCACCCGGTTCTAAATGCTATCCCAAGTTTCCTATACAACTAGGCTAAAGTTCTAGCTCTAAGGGCTCGATTGCAGAACACACTCAAATTAGCTACTAATCTAAGCACTAATAATAGAGCACCGTTGTGGGATTTGTCAACAAAAATCTTATACGATAGCAAGTGTCACATATAAAATCAGGCATAAGACTCATCATCCTCAACACGATCAACATAAGCTTATAAAAAATATCATCCAGTGCAACCATGCTTCATTTCACAAAAGTAAACCTAACCAACATCTCAGGTCCACCCTACATCTCGGCTAGAAGCTCTATCACATCATCATCAGTAGGAAAATGCTTGCTAGTACACTCATAGCCATGATAATTAAGATCCATAATGTAAATTACATCATGTAGAGTGATCATCATCTTACCAAATGGAAGGTGGAAGCTATTGGTCTCTATGTGCCACCTTTCAACAAAAGTAGAGATGAGCAGAGTATTGTGATGGTGGAAGTATGTCAAACATAAATGTTTTAAGCCCATAATCTCGATGTAGTATGTAATACCCCAATTTGAGCAAAGTGCTATAAGGATTGATTTGACTACTTATATCAACATGATATATCGTCCTTTTGATGATTCCATCCTAAGAACTCCACAGTTAAGTGTGATGGCCATGAATTAGTTTTTAGGATAGGTGACTCTCCTGGGAAGTTTTCAAAATTTTCTAAAAATTTCTTGGGAAGTGCGTGAGTGAGAACAAAGCGTGCTGAAAGGACTTGTGTTAATCTGTGTAGCTAGTTGATCAATCCAAAAGCACTCCAAGGTAGCCCTGCATGGTCGTGTCGACTCGAGGTGTTACATAGTCATAGATAATACCCATGCCAGCATCATTGTTCGGTAGTCTTCTCAAGTTTTTCGTTCTGGACCGAGCTCTCAACAAAAGACGTGGTTCCTATAATAAAATTAATATTAGAATAATAAATTACACAATAAAAATATAGAAACCATTTTTTATAATAATATAAACTATCTCATTATCATTTCATATGGCGTATACCATATGACCCATAAAACTAGTTAGAAGATCAGGAATGAGTGGACCCCTACTAGTAGGTCCAATCAATCTCCAATTGTCGTTTGACGATGATGAGGAAATAGATCCAACTACGTGGGCAGATGTGCTAATGGTGGTAAAAGCTCCCTTGCTGGAATAATCATACTCCTCAATAGGAACATCCTATCTATTTGTAGTATGTGGAGCTTTACCAAACTCCATTGTCACTTGTGCTCTAGAACTGGCAGTAACTGTCCACTTTGCTACCCTAGTGGTAGTGGGAGTAACTTGTCTCAAATCTTTTCCTCTACCTCCTCTACCAATGATTTGCTAATTATAACAAAAAAATAATTATTAAATATTATGCATAAACTCATTAATGATTTATGGTTTAGGGTTATGGTTAAGGGTTAAAGGTTTTGGGGTTAAGGTTGGGGTGTTAGGTTAGGTTAGGGTTTATGGTTTAACGTTAGAGGGTTTTAGGGGTTTAAGGTTTTAACGGGTGAGTTACCCATTTGGAACAAAACTTGACTAATGTACTACCAGGTGGGGATTGAGGGTGACGGGTAAGGTACCTACCTGAGGAAGTATCAAGTATGTGACATGTGAGTTACTGGCGAGACTTCTGATGGGTGAACTACTCGCTAACGTGTTTCCTCAATGGATGCCTTACCTTTTACTAGGTATGGATGATGGGTGAACCATACGTCGACCATACTGACCCGACCTCCATTTCTATGGTTCGAAGCTCGAATTTTTACCAAAAATTTACAATCATTATACTAATATAAGTTTGATATACGTATACAAACATTAATTTCAGTTAACAAAATCATAATAATGTAATGATTATACTTTACATTTCAAATAATTCAAAAATGATAATTAACAAAAAATGATGAAATCTTGCATACCTTTTGATGTAGAATGTATTGAATTGTTGATTTCAATTTGATTTGCTCAATTTATTGAAGATTGGGAAGGATTTGAGAAGAGTTAAGATGAGGGAGAAGAGAGAGAAGTGAGAAAATATGTTAGAGATAATTGAGGGATGGAGAAATAAGATGGATAAAATTAGAAATGATGAAAAAATTGAGGGTATATGGATGTGTATTTAGTAGAAGGGGTGCAGAAGGAGATGATAAGATTTGAGAACATAAAAACATGAGCCTTTGAATTATGTAGAACCGTAATCCAATGGCTTGTGATTTGGATTCAATGGCAGTGATTTGCTTGTTACCGTCGGTCTTGCTGCCTCTTTTTTTAACTTTTTTATTTATTGTAAATGTGCTGAGCCGACTAGTAAATTATTTTAATCGACTTGATTCATTCATTTAATTAAATAAATCAAGTTCAAGTTTGAAAGTTTTTTATTCAATTTATTTAAGACCTTAACTGGTAGTGGCATGGGGCATCCTCACTTTCTTCAAGTGCAGTTATCCATGTGTAATTTCTTATTTTTGCAAGCAATTGATAGGTGGAGGTATTTACACCACCATCATCTACGTATAAACCATGATATAAGTTGTGTTTGTTGCAACTTTAAAATTTTATGATTTATATTTTTAGTTTAAGTTTATTCAACCATATAAAATTGGAGTTGATTTGGGAAGTCTCCTCGATTACACTTCCTGATACTAAGGCTCTATTTTCGAGAGCTTATTTTTAAAATTTGAGAGCATAACATAAAAATTAATAACTTTAAATTGATAATATGAACATTATAATTAGAAGATAATTAATAAGAATATTATTGATTTATTACTATGATAAATATTTATAATAATTAATATATTTTTTATAATAATTTTTATTTTAAATAGTATTAATATTATTAATTATATTATTATTGTTATGAATATAATAATTATATTTATTAATATTATTAATTTTATAATGACTAAAACATTGATGGTGATCATAACTAATATTATTAATAAAATAATGAATATTAATAATATGATGAATATTAATATGATAATTATTCTCATATGCTCTAATGATATCATATCATATCAATAAATATTAGATTAGTAAAAATTATCTCTAAAAAACATAGCACGATAACTAAATTGTAGATTATCTATAATTATCATGTTAGTTGACTAACGTGTAGACTTAGACTATGAAGTATGGTGTTAATTACATGGCTTTAGCAATTTATAATGGAAGGTTGAGATTTTTAGCTAGACTACATTTTTTTTCTTCTTCTCTGAATGCAAGCTAGCTGGATTACATTGTACCTCTCTTAAAAGGCTTATTCTATTTTTATTTTATTTTTATTCAAAAGGCCTATTCTAATTGGTTGCAGCCCAAGTATACAACGTGATTGTACTATCAATAAAAAAGAAAGAAAGAGAGGTGTTTATTACCTAATTTTGCTATATTGATTTTATATATAAACACAAATAACAAAAGTAATATTATATTCTAATATATTAAATATAGTAGTAGAAAATGTCTGATTGATAGCTTTCTACTTTTGAAAAATATTTTTTATCTAAAAGAAACATAGAAACACGGTTACAACTAAATTAAAATAACTAAATGTGATGCAATATTTAACTAAAATGATTACATCATATTTATAAAGAATATATGTACTAAGAATGGGTGGATATGATGAATAAGGAGTTATCTTCTGGACAAATTTGCGACAACTTTACATAACTATTTTCGAGCAAAGTGAGGTTAACCATTGCAAATCTCTCTTTATGCTCTCTCCATCCGGTGATACCAGAGAGAGATGGTATGATTCTCTATAGCTTTGATTAGCTTTTGAATTGTTACAGTGCACGATATTTTAACTTGTAACGCATCAATTTCTTCCCATGCATGCGATAATAGTATACAATAATTAATTATTCTGTATTTTTCTATTGTCCTCAATATTCTGAATAATAAAATTATGAACACATGATTGAATAATAAATAGAAATTAGTAACTAACTGAAACTAATTCAATCAAATTAAGAACAATAATGGCTATCGATTTTCCCGTCTCTGCTGCAAAGCACGAAAACCGTAATTAGATGTTGCTTGTCGTCTCCTTAACTTTCCAAAAATATTTTTTATTCTGAAAATTTGTAGTGGTTAAATTGATATCAGAAGTATAGATAATAATTTTTTTCTTTTAATTTTAGTATATTTAGTCTAATTTATTAAAAAATGTGTGTGTGTGTGTGTGTGTATATATATCATTTTTTATTTTATTTTATAGTTACCAGAGTCTTCGTAGCCATGAAACACTAGTCGCTGCTCGCCAGTCCGGGGCCGTTGTTTTCTCTTTCTTACGCGGTAGGTGACGTTGGATTGGGAGGGAGTACTTGGTGGTTGTTTGGTTGGTTTATCCTTATCTTTTGATCTTTTCTTTTCTCGTTATGGCGACGCCGACGCGTCTGCCGGCCGCTCGTTTGTGTACCGGAGATTGCAATGAATTTTGACCAGGCCACCCAAACCCAATTCTTAAGAAGACATTCTTTCGTCTTTTCATTACTCTTTCCCTTTCTGTGTTTTAATGCAATCATGCATGCGTTTGTATTGTTGCCTTTGCCTGCCTTTAAACTGACTTAATTCTGTCTTTGTCCCTAGGTCAGCCCGCGTCGAGGGATCGACTATTGCTCCGTCCGTCCTGCATGTATCTAGGCAAAATAAAATAGAAATATCTTGCATCAAAATTCCTGAAATCTCACCTATAGTATTTTTATTTTATCGAATCTCTTTAACTGTAACTTTAAGCTTAATTTTAACCTTAATATAAGAAAATTTAGAATTTTTTTTTAAAAAAAAATAGAAGTTGTAGGTGTCACTTTTATTTTTATACTAAAATCTAAGATATGCATATTCTAATTTGTATGTAGAAGTTATAATCAAAATATGATAAATTATCAATTCTGTATACAATTTTCTAGTTCTTGCTCAAAATAAATTAGATACTTGAGATTACCAACACTTAAAGCGCATAAATACAAATAATATAAACAACTTTACATATTTTTTAAATAAATGACTAAAAAATTTAGAATAAAAAGATATCAAATATATATTTATCAAATCATAATAGCATACGAGAAAATGTTTGAAGGAGAACTATGCTCATTGTAAATAATTATCAAAAGTTTAAATAGTTCAAAGTGGCTTAGTTAGCCCTATGAAAATAAAATCATATAAAAGGTTTAGAACCATAGATATAATCTTTGAAATAATCTCCCATCTCTTTTGGCATATTAAAGTGGAGTATTGAAATAAACTTATTTTGAGAATATTTCAAGGTTCAACGTACATAAAATATTGGAGTTTCTAAATATAAATGATTGTTGCAACACCATAAAAAGAAAAATAGAAGCGAATCACATAAATTTTAAATGTGGATTTCTAATGGCCACAATGCCCTTGTTAATGAATTTCATGGTAAGAGAGAAAATATTATTTCTCTCCAAGGCACTACTGCTCAAACAAAAATTGAAGAGGCGTCGTAGAACTTGTAAAAATGAATAGGATAAAATCTATTTTTTTGAAAACTTGTTTTAAAATATAGTACCTCCTCAGCTTTTTATCCTAAACAATACCATAATATCGATTTCTAAGCTTAAATTATCAAATGAAAATTTGGGGAAAAATTGTAATGATTTTTATCCTAAAACCATTAGTTGGTTGAAGTTATGAAACGAACCCAGGATTTCAAAATAAAACCTTATGGTACCTGAAAAAGACTATGAACCATATGAAAAATAAAATCTTTGAAACAAATTTACTATTACATGTAGTTTATAGTTTAAAATGAGTCGTATTGGTTAATAAAATATGATTCCAAAATAAAGTTGTAATAATACAACCAATTAAACCATCATTGAAAAATAGATTTAAATATTAAATTCAAATACATGTTTGTAAATGAAAAAGGTCCATATCTAAATATATTCACAGATATAAGCAATGTTTATGAAACGGAACATGCTTGTAAAACAAAATTAGGAATATGAAGAATTGGGAATTATATATTAAGTCAAGCACTTTGAGGTTAACAGGCAATATAATTTTGAATGGAAACTATAACTATATAAGTTAATGGTGTTATTTTCATAAACAAACTTATAAAATAAAGCCATAATGTCCACATATGGTTAATTGTAACTTCAATGTGAATTAAAAAATAACTATAAATTAATAAAATGAAAACACAATTGTAGGTGAAAGAATTGGACCATTTTCATCTAGAAACGAAAATAGTGGTGAATGTATAATTCACATGCATTTTTTGTATGAAATCAAAACTCTTACGAAGAGGATCGTCCCACTTAAATAAAAAAATTTAAAATGTTATTCCAATAATACTGATTTAAACCTAAACTATCATTCTTCAACTATTTGGAAGTAGGTAAATAATTTTGAAATCTTTGATTAAAAAACCATCATGGAAATTATAAATCCAAACTATCCAAAAACTTTATTAATGTTTTGAGAATCTTAATTTAAATAAAATAAATCATTTTCGGAGAGAAAATGATAATGATTAAATTCTCTTAATGAAAAGTAAAACCTTATTATAAATTTAATTTATTGATTTAAATGAAAGTTTTAAGTCCCAAGGAGGTATATAATAATGTTAAAGTCGAGTTTATGTTCATGTAACTGGGATCAATTATGAGCTTATAAGATCCAAAGTATATAACAACAAACCAAGATTTGACTCCAGAAAAATTTAATAGCAAACCAAGTATATATAATATTTCATATTAAGTGCATGCTAATTAACCTAGAGAAGAGAAGAGATAAAAATAAAAATAAAAATATCAACAGTAAATAAACTTACAAAACACTAGTACACAATCAGAAACAAGCACCTGTAGGCCAATTGACACTAACTATATATGTATGTATGTATATATGTATGTATGTATGTATGTATAGTTAAGAACAAACCAACAACATACTATTGGAGTAGACTATAATATAATTATATATATATATATATATATGAGTATATAATTTAATTCAAAAGTAATGATTATTTGAATAAAGAGTAATGAACTTTGAAAATGAATATACTTATTCATTGTAATATTTAGAATTAATTAATCTAATTGAATAGTTGTGATGACACAAATAAAGAGTCACAAATTTTGAAAAAGGACATACATCTTCATTATAACTCTTCAACTAGTATATGTACCTCATAATCTTGGGATGAAAAAAATTAATTTCGAAATATTTAGTTGAAGCCTATTAATATAATTATTGAGAGAGTCTCATATAAATGCTTTGTTGTATCTTGGAGATAACTTCTTATAGCAATATTACCATTAAGATAGTGTCCTACATGCCTCAAAGCAATATAAATTCATCCTATTTTTTTATTCCCCTTAACAATTTAAAGGTAATATTATGGAGATGGATTCTACTTCGGTGTTAAAAATGGAAAAATAGGATTTAATCAAGTCGAGTCAATTCAATGGAAGCAATTTTACAAGATGGAAATACAAAATGGTATTTCTAATTACCGCTTTGAAGATATTTTATATACTCGATACAAGTTTACCTAAGTTACCAAAATTAAAGTCAAATGATAATGATGAAGTCAAATCACAAATAAAGAAGTATAAAGAAGACGAATTAGTGTGTTGTGGTCATGTACTCAACTCCCTTACTGGTCAACTATATGATTTATATTCAAATTTGAAGTCATCAAATGACATATGGGATGCCATCAAAGCCAGGTACAAAAAAGAAAAAAGAGGTACGGATAATTTTTTTACTTTGAAATATTTTGAGTTTTAGATGTTTGAAAATTTACCTATTATGGATCAAGTACATGAAATCCAAATTCTAGTATCCAAACTTAATGATCTTGAAGTTAGGATCTCTAATTCACTTTAAGTAGGAGCAATCTTATCTAAGTTTCCTCCTAGTTGGAATAATTATAGGAAGAAATGTATGCATTCACTTGAAACCATGACTATAGAATAATTTCATATACATCTTCAAATTGAGGCAAAATTCCATTTTCCTAAAGTGTTGTTGTTGAATTTTAGAGAAAATTATGTTAGTGAAAATAGAAATAGAAGGAATCAAATTGCGAAATCTCAGGAAAACCTACAAGTTAATGAGAAAGGGAATTCCTTCAAGAATTCAAATGATATGAAAAACAAAAGACATTCTCACCATTGTGGAAAGAAAGAGCATTATATTTGTGAATGCAGAATTAAGAAGAAGGTAGATGCTGTAAAATCTGAGAAGGACAACGTTATGGAAAGTGAAGTCAAAGAGCTTGTGGTTATGGTATTTTAAATGCAATTTAGCATGGTGAGATACCTTCATATGGTCATTGTGAGTAAGTCATCACATTATTGACTTGATTCATGCATAATCATTCATGTGTGCAACAATATGGTGATGTTTAAGTCATATAAAAAATTATCATATCAACAGGAGGTTCTTATGGGAAACAACAATGTTGCCAAGGTTTTAGGCAAATGGTTGGTTGTCTTAGATTTTAATTTAGGATAAAAATTAAATTTGATCAATGTCTTTCATGTTCCTAATATTAGAAAAAAATATATTGTATCTGCTTAAGGAGGGCTTCAAAATTGTACTTGAGTCTGATGAGGTCATAGTGATAAAGAACACTTTGATTGTAAGGGATATACTTGTGATGGAACATTTAAACTTAATATTCATAATAATGTAAATTATTCTTTTGTTTACTCTATTGAGTATTTTTTTTCTTAGTGGCATGCTAGATTAGAACATGTTAATTTTCATTATCTAGATCACATGAAAAAATATGGATATATGTATTTTAAGTGTGATCATAATGAAATTTTTTAAATATGAATTCAAGAAAAAATGAATAAGAAACTATTTCCTAAGGTTGAAAGAAATATAAAATTTTTGGATCTTGTGCGTACAGATATATTTGAGTTGAATGGTGTATTAGCTAGAGGATGAAAGAGATATTTTATAACTTTAATAAAACATAGTTCACATTTTATTTATGTGTATTTAATGATAAATAAATATGAAGCAATTAGTAAATTAAAGGAATATAAATCTATTGTTGAAAATTAAAAGGGGAGACGAGTTAAGATTCTTCATAATGATAAATGATATGAATATTTCTCTATAGAATTCTATACATATTGTTTAGAAAATGGTATAATACATCAACCATCCTCTCCTTACACTCCTCAACAAAATGGTTTGGTTGAAAGAAAAAATAAAACCTTAGTGGATATGGTTAATGCTATGATTATGAATGCTAATTTATCTTTCAACTTATATGTTGAAGCACTTGAAACAACATATTACATCCACAATAGAATTCCTTCCAATAAAATTAATGTTAGTCCATATGAAATATGGAATAAAAGAAAACCTAACTTGAATTATTTTAAAGTATGAGGGTGTGTTGCATTTTATAAAAATTTTGATCCTCATAAAAGTAAGTTAGTACTAAGAGGAATTAAAAGTGTATTTGTAGGTTATGCAAAGAATTATAAAGCATATAGACTTTTAAATCTACATTCAAAAGTTATTATTGAAACAATATATGTGAATTTATTAAAAGCAAATTTATTAATGATTTTGTGACTAATGAAAATAAGGGCATGATCTTTCCTTCTATTAGAAACAAAAGGAAGCAAACCGAGGATGTAAATGAACCTCAAAGAAGTCAAAGGACAAGAAAAGAGAAGTCCTTGGGTCATGACATTGTTTCAACCGAGTCAATATTTTTATTTTGGTTAAGGGAACTAGAACCAAAGTGTTGAATAAAATACCAATGACATTTAACATTGAAGATGAACCTAAATTATGTAGTGAAGCAATGTCATCTAGAGATGTGACTTTTTGGAAAGAAGCCATAAATAATGAGATGGGCTCAATATTATCTAATAATAATTGGATCTTGGTGGATTTGCCTCTGGGATCTAAACATATTAGTTGTAAGTGGGTATTTAGAAGAAAATATAATATTGATGGCTCTATACAAACATTCAAGGTAAGACTGGTAGCTAAAGGATTTACACAAAAGGAAGGTGTAGATTATTTGACACCTATGCATTGGTAGCAAGGATAATTTCTATTAGAGTTCTTTTGGTGCAAACATCCATCTATGAGATCCATGTGCATCAAATGGATGTTATAACTACATTTTTGAATGACGATCTCAAGGAAGAAGTTTATATGGAGCAACCAGAAGAATTTTTTTCTTCCTGGTAATGAAAAGAAAGTTTATATGATTTGAAACAAGCTTCAAAACAATGGCATAATAATTTTGATGCAACAATATTATCAAATGGTTTCAAATATAATAGTGCAGAAAAATGCATATATTCTAAATTCATCAAATACTATGGAGTTATAATTTGTCTTTATGTAGATGACATGTTGATATTTGGTACATGCATCCTTTGTGTGAATGAACTCAAGAAATATCTAAATTCTAAGTTTAAGATGAAGGATCTTAATGAACTTGTTACTCTTTTGGGGATTAAAGTAAAAAAAAACATAATAACGGTTTCACTTTAAATTAATCTCACTACATAGATAAGTTACTTCAGAATTATTTTTATCTTATGGGGAAATAAGCAAATACTCCATATGATTCTAGTATAAAGCTTTCAACCAGTGATGGTCGAGGGGTTGTACAGTTAGAATATGCTATTGTAATTGAAAGTCTTATATATGCCATGCATTGTATAAGACTAGATATTACATTTTTTGTATGTAAACTTTCGAGGTATAAAAGTAATTTTAGTAATGAATATCGAAGAGGAATAAGTATGATATTAGGATATCTTAAAATAGCATCAAAGTTAGCATTAACTTATTCCTCT
Source organism: Tamarix chinensis (assembly GCA_030549775.1). NCBI lineage: Eukaryota > Viridiplantae > Streptophyta > Magnoliopsida > Caryophyllales > Tamaricaceae > Tamarix > Tamarix chinensis. The sequence continues at coordinate 28,140,957 of CM060180.1, read as the reverse complement.
TTTCTAGATGTACTAGAAAGTTATTTCGTTGTTAGTTGGATGATAAAGGCTAATGATAATAAATCCACAATAGGATGGACTTTTACATTAGTAGGAGGTGATATTAGTTGGGCCTCAAAGAAATAGACATGTATTACACATTTGACCATGGAATTGGATTTTGTAGCCCTTGTAGTTGCAAGCAAGGAAGCAGAATGGCTACAAAAAAAACTGTTAGCAAGAATAAAGTTGTGACCACAACCTATGCCAACTATTTCAATATATTGTGATAGTGAAATGACTATGTCTAGAGCATATCATCATGTTTATAATGAAAAATATGGACATATATAGGTGAGACATGAGTATGCAAGAGAATTGATCATAGATGGTATTATTACTATTGTTTATGTTAAAACGAACAATAATTTAGCAGATTTATTTACAAAAAGATTACGAAGAGATATGTTAAGAAAGACATCAAGTAATATGGGATTGAAATTCTATGAAATCATCGGTAATAGGAACCCAACCTTACGTAGTGAAACTAGGTAAATGTTTATTGGATAATAATAAGTTAATGATAAGTGTTTCATGAAACAGTAATTCAGTGTTCATAAGTGTTGCATTTGCACTTAGGATGAGTTATAACTCTGTATGGAGAAAAATTGCTTTTTATTTATAAATGTGTAAATAAAGAAAGTTCATTTATTTGGATATAGAAGTGGTGCCGCCTCAATAAGAGTTTTGTATAATTTAACTCTTATAAATATCTATGAACCAGTTTAGCACATGGCCATAATAGTGCTACAATAGTTAGAGACATCTCAAGATATTGGATGATATTACACGCATAGTATTTTCGGTTTTAATAGAAGAAGTTTTGATATAATCTTTGGACACCATGAACTTCATTAAAATTTTAAAATACTAAAGCTATGGATTGGTTTAAATTGAAAGATAACTTTTCTTAAGCATAACGTCATGTTAAACAGATAAGTATTTACTATAGTCTAGTGGGGGATTATTGGAGTAAACTATGATATAATATATGTGAGTATATAATTTAATTGAAAAGTTGTACCGACTTAAATGAAGAGTCATGAACTTTGAAAATGGACATACATCTTTTTTGCAACTCTTCAACTAGTATGAATAAGCCATAACCTTAGAAATTAATTAATTTAATTAAAAAGGTATAAGGGCTCAAATAAAGAGTCATAAATTTTGAAAAGGACGTACATTTTTATTATAACTCTTCAACTAGTATAAATATTTGATAATATTAGGATGAAAAAAATTAATTTTGAAATATTTGGTTGAATCCTATTAATACAGTTATTAAAAAGGTCTCTGTATAAATGATTTGTTATATCCTAAGACTAAATTGTTGTACCAATATTACATTTAAGACAGTGTCCTAAAAGTTTCAAAGTAATATAAATAGTCCTATTAATTGATAATTCCACCTTCATAAATTCAAATAATCAAAGATTACGCTATTGGAGCCATCCACTTGACAATGATCGCGTGCCAACGTATTTAAATCATAAGATGATCATTTTTTATTGCATGGTTCTAATGACTATTATATGCTCTATAAATTAATTATCAAAAATTAAAGAATAAACACACACACACCCACACTCACTCTGATCTCTGTCCTACACTAATACAAACTAATTAACTAATGTTCATGATCTTGATCTGTACTAAATAAATGGCGACAACTATAAACAGAACAAAAGGACTGCAAAATCATAAGAGCCAGATACAGTACAGCAGCCAAAAATATAAGCACCTTCCATGAACCATAAACATAAACCTTCATCATCTTATACAACTTAACCTTCCGTGTATTATTATAATACACATTAGCATCGTGTATCGCCTTATCAATAAACGGAACGTTAGTTAAGTTAATGCTTCGGTTCATCCCGTTCCAGAAATCAGCCACTTCCTTATCGCTCTTCAGGCGATTGATTATAATATTTTTTTCCCTCAGCAGCTTTGCATCCTCAGCCGTGTCTATGATCCCGTTCATTAACTCCACGAAACGACCTAAGACTAAACGACCCGATACGGCCGAAGCCTCGTAGGCCACGAGGTTTCTCATCACCACTTCTGTGTTACGATCTAACTGTACCACAGGGAGGTAGAACCTCTTCTTTCTGGCATCGAATTTGATCGCGCTTATGTTGTTTCCTTCTGCAGGACAGAATGTAATGCCCGCGTCGCACAAGTCCGTTACGGACGGGATCATGATTTCTTCGACTAGGGGGGCCTTTGATTCGTATTCGTCGTCGTCCTTCTTGTTGTGCTGGGATTTTTCTTCGTTATCAGAGGGCAAGAGCTGTTCCAAAATGGGTGCTATAGCAGAGACTATAGGTACCTTTGAAACAGCCTGACGGGGAAGCGTTATAATTAGCCCTATAGGTTTATTACAATCAATGAACTTTTTTAAACTCCTAACCACACCGAGATTAAGTTCGGACAACAAATTCCATGTTTTAGTAAGAGTTTCAACACCCTCGCCGATTTCATCGGCGCCATTTTCTTCTCCTTCTGCTTCAATCTTGATCTGATAATCATCTTGCTGATTCTGCAGATTGAGTGACTCCTCCGCCTTTGGCAAGATCAAGTGGTAAAGGAGATCTAACAAGTGTGCGTGTTCCATAACTCGCGAAAACGGATAATCATCCACCAACTTCAGAGGAGATAGCTCCTTACATACGCCCAACAACATCGAAGGCAAAAGGTTATCAGCAGCTACCGCCTCCCCGGATGAGCATCGAAAGCGTAAGATCTTTTTAAGCACGAAGATCGGAATTTGATTCTCCAGCATCACCATATCCTTAAGGATCTCTCCATAAGCTATTGTCTTACCAACGTTTAAGTGAGACATCCTAGCTGAGGAAGCTAAGGCCCCAGTACATTGGTTGTTCACGTAGGTGTGAAAGAGAAACTCAAGCAAAAATAAGCCATCAATAGCCATCATCAAGGCAAGTGTTTCCGCATCAATGGATAGGTATTTTTGGTAACAAGAACGAATTCTGTATTCTATTTTCATGAGCTTTTGAATTAGGTGTTGGAATTTGAACATAGGCTGGGATTGTGCTTGGACTCTCTTGGCACACAATAACTTGTACCTTTCCATCTCGTAGAGATCGTCGCGCCAGTGATGGTATGGACCTAGGGCGATTAGTTGCGGCGCATAGGCTTTTGGTTTGAAGATGGCGATGGCTTTTGGGATTTTGAAGATGGAAACGGGAACGAGATTGTCGTCGTTGAAATCGTCGTTTAAGAACGATTGGATTTGCTCGACCCAAGGTTTGTAGCTGGGTGAATCTGTGCTTGATTTGCTAAAGGATGACATTTTGCTTGTTGATTTGATATGTGTCTTCTAATTCCTGCCGACATGGTTGCTTGCTTATATAGTACCCACTGGCCAGCGGGCTCCTTGTCCTTGATTTGGTGTGGTAGCAGCTCGTTAATTAGGTATGCCCCAAAAAACCAGATAATGTTTACTTTGACTCGCACGTGGAAAATGAGATAAACAGTATCCAACGGATGTTTTTACGTTCACGACTCCTACGTGTTCTGTTTGATTCACTTAGTGAGAAAGAGACGCATATATGTCCAGTAGTGAAGAGTTTTAGTCGTTTTCAATCAAGAAAAGGTCAGTCGTATATCACCTCGTGAATAATATTTCATGCATCGATCTGTTTCCGACCGCAATCCCAGGTTGGAAAAACATCACAGTGGATCCATGCAAATTTTAATTAACCGCCCTTTGGTAACTCATATTATTTCTACATTATCTAATAATCAAGAATTTAGGTTATTTATTTTAAGTATTATTTTCAAATTACTATAATTTTATTACCTATGACTTGTAACTATTTGTAAATAGGTTCCTCCAGTTTTAACTTAATATCAACGAGGCACCTGTCATTAAAATTGACCCTGCTAACCCACCCACCAATTATTATTATCAATAAATGCAAAATAAGTATAATTATTGATTATTAATTAATTAGAATATTGTTAATTATTCTATTATTGTTAACAGTAGTAATTATTATCATTATATATTATTACTATTATTATCATATTATTATTATTAAGATATTCTATTAAAAATATTCAATCAATAATTATAAATAGTGCTGATGATTTTATGAATATTATACTTTCATTATTCATATTTACAATAATATATTATTATTAGTCAATAATAATAATTTAGTACCATTTATTGACAATAATATTTTATTACTATTATATTGTTATATATTAATAGAAATAATAATTAATTAATAATTATAAATAATATTTTTGATTAATGCTTTGAATATTAATTAATTAGAATATTATTAAGTATCCTTTTATTATTAATAGTTATACTAATGTATTATTAATAATATATTATTAATCATAATATTTTATTATTATTATTATTATTAAGATAATATATTAGTTATTATGATTAATAAATAATTAAAAATAATATTTTTGAATAATATTTTTTTACTAAGTAATTAGATTTTTGTTACCGATACTTTTTTATTATTAATTATCACAATAATATATATTATTATTAGTTATTAATGATAATATTTTATAATAATTATTATCAATTATTCATAATAAAAATAATAATATATTATTAGTAATATTAATCCGATCCAAACACGTTTAACTATAAAGTTATTTAAGAATAAGTTTTCTAAGGCTCCGTTTGGATTGAGGTGAATCGAGGTGAGGATAAACATTAAAAATTAACCTAGGTGAAGGGAACGAAGGTGAATCGGGGTGAATATTTTAAAATGTTGTTTGGATGATATTAACCTAACTTGAGTGAATGTTTTAAAATTTTCGTTTAGATTGAGGTAAATAAAGATTAAAAAAATAAAATAAATGATATTTATATCCTTGTATTAAACAAATAAGTCCTATTGAGGAGTATTTTGGTCCTATTAAGTCAAAATTTTACATATTCTTTCACATTCACCTCGGTTACTCCCGAAATCGGAAGTTAATAAAAATGAGGTTAATCGAGGTGAATGGAGGTAAAACTTTAACCTCAATTTATCTAGGTAAAATTATAAACCAGATACCTAAATGGGGTTGATTCACCCCCATTCACCCAAATCCAAACACAACATAAAAAGAATGCATACCTTATTGATACAGGTAGTATTATCAATCATTTAAAACTTTCACTATAAGCCACTAACTTAGGGGTATTACAATTAATTCTACTTTTTTAATAACCATAATAATATATTATTATTAGTTATTAATAATAATATTTCATCATCTTCTTCTTCATTATTATAAGGATATTAAATTAATAATAATAATAATAATAATAATAATAATAATAAATCAATAATCATAGATAATATTTTTGATTAACAATTTTGGGTATAATGGTTTATGAGATTAAAGCTAAAATTGTAAAGTTATATTTATCAAATATTAAAATATACATTAATTATTTATAAAATAGTATATGTCTAAAATTTTCATTATACATTAATTAAATTTATTTCGGATAAGTTATCAAAACTATTATTATTTCAGTTACATTTATATTCAAATAATATATGTCTACTAAATGCTATATTACTATTACATCATATATTATTACCTTATATTAAATTCTGATTATATATTAAGTTATCCAAATGATATCTTACTCTCTCTCTTTCATAATATAAGATCCCCATATATTTGAAGGTAAAATTTGACCATTAATATTTTTCACTATATATTGATAAAAAATTATAATAAAAAATAATAATATCACAAAAAATGCATTTAAATATGAATATCATACCCTTAGGGTTGATGGGCTCATTTTAACTTAAAAATGTAGCTAACATTAATATTAATTATCCCAAATAACCCACTTATTATACTTAACTCATTTTCACTCAAATGGAATTCATATAACCCAAAATTTCAGACTTGATTTAAATTGATCAAAGTACCCTTAAACACCCTAAAATACTTTTGAACTTGCAAAAATCATATATGATTCTAAACAACTCCAAACCTTAATATATTACATACCAAACTTTAAGTAAATGACTTGATGAACACAATGGAAACCCAAATTTTCTAGAAATTAACTAAAAATCTAAAATTCCCTTGAGATTGAGGACATACAAAAAGTCCAAAAGTTAATTAGCTCCAAATCACACCAATTTCACATACAAGCTTCTACCTACTAATGCACATATAATGTCATTCTTAACTAACTAAAACAACTAAAACACCCTAAAAACCAAGAAGGCTGAGAGTAAAGGCATATTTCAACATTTTAATAGGATTAACATCTTACAAGGTTTTGGCCGTAACTTTTTATGCACCAAATGTCATCAAGATCTAAAAAATCTACAGTAATTAGAGATCTTGATCTTTCTTTTGGTACCTTACATGTAATATAGCACCAATCCAACACAAATAATTTTACATTGAAATTGAGAGCAAATTATAAAACTTGAAACTAGTATACTCATTTGTTTTTCATGCATTTATTATATAAAACTTAATACATGAATAAAACTCTTAACATGTAATCATGATCTCATAGGTTTGAATTTATATTCTTATCATTCTTAGAGAAATATAAAAAATAGCACATAACACAAGGAAGTTCTATATCAAGAGTAAAAAATCATATTACCTGGTTAGCAAGTCTTCTAACAAAATACTCCTAAACTTGTTCTCCCACAACAAGATTTCAACTCCACCTTCACTCAAACTTAACACTAAAACACTTAAGAAAAGTGTTTAAGGGATAAGATAAAGTAAATTAGGATGAAAATAGTAAATCTAAAGAAGAAGGTTTATTGGCCAATAGAAAAAATGCAAGGAGCAAGGCCAAAAAGAAGTACCAAACACATACCTAGGAAGAGAAAATGGAAGGAAATTCATAGAAAATGTGTGCTCAAGAAATAAAATAATAGAGAGAAAGGGGAACAAAGAACAAACACAACACTTAAAGATAAAATTTATGTAAATGAACAAACTAATTTTTGGTAGTAAGGGGAAGGTAAAATAGTAGCAAAACTCACTCATATGTGGGAAAAATTGGTGCAAAAGATAGTGGAGAGAAGGTGGGATAACTTGATAAATACTTCACTTAAAGGAGGTAACATGTGTACACAGGTTAGGTAAAGTAGTAAGAATGTGTAAAGTGATGACATTATGGTGAAATTTATGGTTGATTGTATAAGGACAATCTATAAATTTGATCTCATGATAAAGGGGATTATGGAAAATAGCAAGGGTAGTTAATGAGTTGGGAACAAGATATTTTTAGATGAACTAAATTGTGTAAAAAGTCAAATAGTTGGTATTTATAGGGGAAAGTATCAAATAGTTTCAAATATTATGACAAAATGAGGAAAAGGTGTGAATAAATTTAGGAACCCAAATATATATATATAAATATTCCCAAAATAAGTCATCAATGAATACCAACATGAACTAATCTAGATATGGCTAAAAAATTCCATTAATTAAATCCATGAATACTGTTGGTGCATTGGTGATCCTAAGAAGAATCATTGTGAACTCAACGTTTTTATACCATGTCTAAAAGTTTGTCTTAGATATGCATGAATTCGTAAATCATAGCTTGTGATATTTCGACCTCAAATCATTCATGGGAAAAACTAATGCACCCCTAAGTTGAATAGAAAATCGTTGATAATAGGCAAGGGATAACGATTCTTCCACATCAGTTGGTTTAACCCCCAATAATCAATGCAAAATGTTAAGTTATTGTCCTTCTTCATGAAAATAACTAGTGCTCCCTAAGATGATACAATGGGGCATATGTGATAATGAGCCAAAAGCTAGTCTAGTTAAATTGTCAACTCTTTCATTTCAACTAGAGTCATATGGTAAACTGCACTAGAAACTGACTTAACTCTTAAAATCATATATAGCATGAAGTAGACCTCTCTAAGTGGTGGTAAACCTAGAATATCCTTTGAAATAATATCAAGAAACTATCGAGAAACATGAATATTCTACAAGGTAGTGATGTGGATGTTCCAATATCTCAAACACTACATACGTACATCAAATAATCCTTCCAAACTAACAAAAGCATAAGGACCGACACAACCTTCACTTGGGGTTATACCTGTGTCTTTGATAATATGCCCTAGCACTCAAAGGATTCCTCAAAATGACATGATTCTATGTATAATCTAAGACTACTTAGTCCTCCCCACCATGTCCATGCCTTGGATAATATTGAAATCATATATATTGAACCCTATAAGTTACATAGAAGATTCTAAGCCACTTATAACTAAGACCACATTATAGAATTAATTTAAGCATGCAATAGAGTCTCCAAAAAGCAACATGATAAATGCATCAATCACAAAAAGTAGGTAAAAAACTAGCTCTAATAATAAAAGTCACAAATAGAAAGGAATGATTAGTCCCCATATCAAATAACACATAAGCTAGTGTGGAAGAGATTAAGAACATACCAATGAATATATCTACTTATCGATCAACCTCAACGTAACTCATAATATTTAGTGCTCATATGAGTACCCTATTATACCTCTAACAACTCTTGGATTGCATCCTCCCTTATTATGATTTATGAGCAAAAGGATGAGGTTCTAAACCCCTGCCATGACCTTAAACACTCAATGATGCTAGAGTTTCCTTTTGTTATAGTTGTGGTGGCGGCTACCAGCAAGTGGTGGAGCCTCTCTGTGTGTACCAACAATTTAATTCCTTATAACCTATCTTAATATAAACCCTACACAAAATTAGACCACCTTTATAATTTCTACCTAGGTAGTTAGCCCTAGATATCATATAATGGCAGGTTTATTGTTGATAACCTTGAAGTTTGAAGTCTGAATTATGAAAAACTCTAACCCCTAAAGTGTTATATGAGATGCCAATCACTACTCTAAGAACATGCCTATTATTACCCAAAACCAAAGTAGACTACTCATGTACAAGATTAGAGGTGGGATATACATGCTAATGTGTAGGCCAGAAAAATTTAGAAATGTGACCGCAACCATCATCCTTAGAACAATAAAGGATAATCGCCTCTCAAAGTAGAACATGGTTTGACATGGCATAACTATCACCTTTAGCACAAAATGAAGCAAATCCATAAATAACGTGTAGTCCTTATGCATAGTTAAACTACCCTAGGATAGTTGAATGAAATCTTTGAGTTTGCCTCTCTTTAGGGTATTGGGATAAAAACAATGATGAAGGGCTTCCTTGAAGACATCCCAAGATAAATTTGGTGCTCTCTACTCCCTATGGCTTATCCACCAATTTTTGTAAAAGGATTAGAGATGGAACATTGCAATACTATCCTTCCTCAACTCGGGGTAGTTAAATTCCTCAAATGTATGGTTAAAATATTGGATCAAGGGCTCCAACTAAATAGATCCCTCTTTCCCTATTTACATAGGCAAATGATGGAATATGACTATCTTAATCAATCCTTCTGCATGTCCTCGTGCATACTATTGTGGTTGAGGCAGCGGTGGTGGAAACTCCTGAGCCTAATGTCAGGCTAGATTTACAAGATTCACAAAAGCGTCCTCTAAATGCATAGTCCAAGATGGGGTAGCTATGCTGAGCTAATAAACATAAATCATGTTATGAAATAGTCCTATCTTACTAACACCGAAGGATAATCACTTAAACACGTCAAACCATGAGGTCACTAGGCTACCTGTTCGCACTAAACTCATAAATGTAAGCCACATTTTTACAAATAGTTAACATTTATTGAAAACTAAAATGGAAAAGAAATTTTTTTTAAGATTTTCAAAAACCAAAAACTCTAATACCAACTTGTAACACCACAAAATATATAATGAAAAAAATATTTTTTAATTATAGAAGTTGAACACAATCCTGGGTGTCATTGCCGCATAAGTATAAGTTCGGCTCCCTCGCCATTCTTCTATGAAACTTAAGGTTAAAACATTTAACTTTAATAAATAGATATAAACAAATAAAAAAAATGAAATGTATATACATTATATGATCCAAAATGGAGATAATAACTCTAGAATATTACAACAAAATAGAGGGGTGTATCATGCAAAATAAGTAAGGAATATCTATATCTGGCTAAAAATAAAAATAAAATAACACCGATAAGATGACCCATATACCCCTATTCTAAACTCACCCAAATCGTAATTGAATAAGATCATTGTCCTTTGCAAGGACATAATATAACATAAAACATATATGATGTGGTAAATCACATTTTTTGTAAAATGGTAGAATACATGTAGAAATACTAAATTGTCCTTAGGTTATGAATTGTTCACTTTTAAGGCACGAAAAAAACTAAGGCATAACATAATATTTCTAACATTAAATAAAAATTCTAAACATTTCAAATACATCAATATGCATCAAATTACATGTAGGAAAAACTATTTTTCTAGCAAGATAGTACAAAGAATAAATACCACTAAACATGCTCAAACTTGAATATAGCATAACAAAATTTAAATATACTCAACCTAGGTATACTATACATCAAAATCTAAATAAAATACCTAATGAAAATCATATAACACTTAAAAATAATTAAAAACCACAAACACCTAAAATAGCATAAAGGTTAAGAGTCTTATAGTAGATTTTTAGCATTTGATAGATTTAAGACTTTGTATGGTTTTAACCATAAATTATTACATTCTTAATTCAATAAAAATATAAAAAATGCATGGTAAACTAGAAAACCCAAGCTTTCATATGGTACCTCACACATGCAAAAATGCACAATCAATATAAATAGTTTATTCCAACAAATTGCAGTAAAAATAGTAACTTAAAGCTAGCATAATTCATGGCATAACTTATTTGTTATCATGATATTTCATATATAACTACATAGGTGCTTAATAATATAACAAACCATAAAAAGTATGTTTTTCAAGATATAAAAATAAACTATAAACTTGTAGCTCCAAATATTTTATATCTACTTAGAATATATTATATTAATAAGATACTCTACTCTTTTAGCAATATTACTCCTCTAAAATTGAATTCCTACAAAACAGTCTAGGTCAAATTCAAAAATAAAGATATAAATCTTCAAAAGAGATTAATGACATGAAAATGGAAGGAAGAAAAAGGAATAAAATTTTAGAAGGTGAACCCTTGACTTGGAGGGACCTATCTTTAAAACTTAATTCTAAAACACTTAATAAATTTTTGTAAGAGTTATGCTAAAGGACAATAAAATCAAAATAACTAAACAAGATAAGAATAAGAAGAAGTAAAGACTTGGTTGTCCCAAGCAAAAGCTCAAGAAAGAGGGGGAGAGGGATGGTGCCCAAATAAAGAGAAAAACAATAAGGAAAGAAGAAGGAAAAGAAGTTTAATGAATAATGAATGTGTAGAGGGTTAAATGATAACAAAACAAGAAAGGAAGCTAATGGGAACAACCACAAACAACAACGAAATAGAGAATTAAAAATGAGGGAAAACAAAGGAAAATAAGGGGAATGAAAGGTAAATGAGTTGTAGTGTGTTTGGAGACTAAAAGGCAATGCAATCCTCAGTGCTCTCCTTCAATTTCTAGTGTGCAAATTAGATGGGGGATGGGTGTTGCCTTGCTACTCACTTAACCAAATATTTATAAACATAGTGTACTATAAGCAGGTGAGAAGTTTAATAATGTGTAAAATGATTGGATTATGGTTCATATTGTGGTTGATTGCATAAGAACAAGAGCAAATCTAATCACAAGGATGAGGGAGAAGAATTTTATAGTTAAACCATATCGTAGATCAGCCAACAATAATTTAAATTTATTAAAAAAATAAATTGTAAAAATTATGAAATTTAGGAAAATGTGTCGAATAATTTTAAAAACTTAAATATATAATAATATTTGGTATTAAAAGAGATTTGGGGCCCAAAAAATTCAAAACAAGCAAAAGTGAAAAAAATGTCTAATAACATAAATAGGTTTTTTCATAATTTAATATATAGAACAATAAAAAAGTTAAATATAGAAACAAAGGAGTAAATAATAAAGGTTGGAATGTTTTAGAATAATTAATGAGCCTAATCATATATGATAAGTAGGGTTCGAAAAATGTGATATTAAAATAATAATATATTATTTTAAGTTATTGAGAATAAAATTTTATTAGTATTAGTTGTTATTACTAATACTACTAGTACAACTATTAATATTATAATTTAATATTAAATAATAATTAATTATACATAATATTATTGATTAATTATTGATTATTAAGCAATGAAAGTATTGTTACTCATATTATTATTATTATTAGTCATGATAATATATTATTCTTGGTTATTTAGAATAATATAATATGAAAAGTTATTTGTGATAATATTTCATTATTATAATTATATATATGATAATTATTATTGGTGATGAATATTAATATTTTTGTATTATTATGATATTATTCTTAAGATAAATTTTTTTAATGATAATAACAATTATAATTAATTTTATTGATTAAATGTATTTTTATTAAGTAACTAGAATAGTATAATTTATATGTTTGTCAATAATAGTTATAATAATATCTTATAAGTTCTTAAATAATAATGTTGATGAAATGTTGATTCTTAAGTAATTTGAACATTTTTACTTATAACTTTATTATTAATAGTTATGTTCATATATTATTATTTTTTAATTATTATTATTATTTGTTACTCGTAGTAATATTTTTTATTGTTATTATTAAGATAATATGCTAATAATTATCATAATTAATCCACAATTATAAATAATATTATTGATTAATAGTTTGTTTATAAAGTAATTAGAATATTGTCGGTTATACTTTTATTATTATTAGTTATAATAATATATTAGTATTATTATTATTTATTAATGATAATATTTTATTGTTATTAGTTATTGATAATACTATTTTATTTTATTAAAATAGTTTTCAAATAAAAATAATCAATCAATAATTACAAATTATATTTTTTTATTAACGATTTTGTGTCTAAGGATGTATAGGATTAAGGGTAAATTTATATCTATCAAAATTTTAAAATATTAATAAAATTTAATGTCTAAAGTTATTATTATATGTAAGTTTATTTTATTTTTAATCAATTACCAAATACTATTATTATTTCATATATATTTATATATAAATAATGTTTATCAAACAAATATACTAATTAATATTTATATATTTTTATTTCAAATTAAATTTAGATGGTATATTAATTTAGGTACCGTAAAACGTCAACCCTAATCAACTTCGAGTTTATACCCGAGACTCACATTCTCCCATGTATCCTTACCTAAAGCCGAAGCAAATCCCTGACAAAAAGAAAAAGAAAAAAAAAAAGAAATGGTAAAGGCACGACTCGTAGGCAAAACGGGGACGAAATGATGATGATGATGAAGATGATAATAATAATAATAATAATAATAATAAATAATAATAATAATAATAATAATAATAATAATAATAATAATAATAATAATAATAATAATAATAATATATTTTAAAAAATAGACCAAATCTACAAACATTAAAAAATATATAAAAATATATAAAATTACTATATATATTAGTTAATATAAATCATTAATATTAGAATCGGATTAGGAAATTCTTGGAGTCGTGTCCAACGATCTTCCTTCATTTAATATCCAGTCAACGCTTTTCTGTACTCGATGTCCGACATCTTTGTTCTTCTTCAGATAACAATATGGTTTGAAAAATGACTCACTTTTGACTCTACAAATCAACAACAATTCTAATTGCTCGGAGTCAGCACCCTAAATCCGTGTAATTTTAGACGAAGACAATCCATTCACTTTTGGCGAAGAGGCGTATCATCAGACCAGAAACTCCCATATTTGACGCATCCGCTGCCAGCAACCACCACCTGAGACTACTTACCTTGTCAGCGGAGGACAATGATGATTGATTCAATTCGAGATCAACCCCATTTGCAGACGGAGGTAGTGGAAGAATCGGAAGCGGAAGGCGGCAAAGCACAAATACGGTGTTTGAACGCCGTTTTCCGTCTCCTAAATATTCCAAAAAAAATTTAGTTTTATAAACGATATCATATGCATTCAATTAGTTTTTTTTAAATTATTAATAATTTATATTAATTAATATAGGTAATAATTTTAAATTTTTTTCTTTAAATTATAATAAATTTAATCTATTTTAAAAAAAAATTATATAATATGTATGTATATGTGTGTGTATGTATATATATATATAATTTTTTTTATTGATTCTTTCTGTTTTCCTTTTGTAAATTTTTTTAAAATAACATTTTTATATTTTTTTTAATCTTGTTTCTTCGTCCTGTCCCCGTGCAACATTCGCAACATCAGCAGACGGAATAGGATATGTCGGTGATGCTTTTGTAGGAGAATTGTTCTTAAGTCGACGGTCCAGTTCCTCCATTGTCTAATGATCGATTATGAGCAAAGTTGTATAAGGACGGACAAATAGTGACGGAGAAAAATGTAAAAGTATCATTTCTTAAAAATTTTAAAAATAAGAACGGTATAAAATGTTAAAAAAAATTATATTTTTGTTTTTAAAATAGATCAAATCTCCTAAAATTAAGAGAGAAAACAAAAAAAATTCTAGAATTATTATTTATATTAGTTAATTTTAATCATTAATATTTTTTAATAAAAAAATAATTAAATAATTTTAATATAAATTTTGACACTAAAAAATTTCTAAAAAATAAATATTTTTAAGACGTTTTCGGAATGAGGGACGGCACCGAAGTATCGTTTCCATGCATCAGAGATTGTGAGTTTTGGAAACATAATTTAACTATAGCATAAAAGTTACACAATATTAAAAATAAATAAACAAATATCATCGGCAAATACTAATACTAATAATATAATAAGTATAATTTATTAATGAAATAATATTGAAAGCTAAAAAATAAAATACCAAAATACTTTTTTCAAAAGCAGTCTTTAAGATAATTTTTACTTTCTTACTTAGGTTTTAAAATTATAAAAAAATTATTAATCATATTATAAACAATACTTCAATCTTGCAGAATTTCATCTAATTTAATTTCTATGCTTAGAACTCAACTAAAAATTATTTGGAATGAAGATAAAAGGAGAATGAGAGAACTAGAAAAATTATTTAATTTTCAAGTTATTAATCTAATGGATTATAGGATAATTATAGATGTTTAAGTGACCATATACATCATAAACGTAACTCTTTTAAACAATCACAAGCGACAACAAATACCACTAATTATCCTCGTTTAGGATTATTTAAATATATATAATTTAGAATATTTGGTTTGTATGCAAATGGCTCCATGCTATAATATTATAATCTTGGGTTCTTCTATTAAATAAATGGTCCGATTTTAGTTATTATGTACTAAGTTTTGTGATAGTTTGGTGACTTACTAATCTTCCGGTAAGTATATTGAAAAATTCGTATTAAAAAATATTCTATTATTAAAATTTAATATAAAAATTATTTAAAAGTTTTAAAATCTAATTTTTTATCTATATTTTTAAATTACATATAGATTAAATATTTTATTATAAAAAATACAAATATAATTTTAAAATTAATTTTAATATAATTTTTAAAATGTATATAAATTAATAGAATATCTTCCGTTATTGTCGTTCCACCATCATTTGTTAACCATACAACTAAATATTTAATTGAACAACTGTTGAACACGCCCGTAGCATGCTTTGTTCCCCCGTAACTAGGCAGTAAAGCGATTAATCAATTAATTAATTAGCACTTACCTGTACTGTATTCAGTCTTTCTTACACCACGTGGTGGACAGATATGAGTTTGAATTCAACTTATTTAATAAATAAATATAAAAATAAAAATAAAATTTAAATTTAAATTTTATATAAATAAATTAAACTTTTAACATATTAAATTAAATTTTTAATAAGTTAATTCGTAAACTTTTATTATAAACAAATTAAATTTATATATTTTTATACCGTAAATAAATTTAAGTTTAAATTTATTATACTTAAATTTAACTTATTTAATAATTGAATCAAACTTAAACTTAATTTTTAAATTTATTTAAATAAATAAATAAATCGAGACAAATCTTTAATAAATCGAATTTAAAAACGTACCTGTTATTTGGAAAACAGGTATTTACTGCGCAGAAAATATTTGCGTAGTGAATACCTATGTTACCCTCTACAGCAGGCTAAGGTATCGGCAGTTTTTGCCGATGCACCAATTTTTTTTTTTCAATTTCAGCCGAAATAAGTAAGTTAACATTCAGGCCATCGGCAATTATTGCCGAAACCAGGCCATTCAATCGGTAATAACTACCGATGCCGCATATATATATATATATATATATATATATTTAAAAAAATTTCGGCCGAAAAATTTAAGTCAGCATATTTATTGTTATTATTTCGGCCGAAATTGAAAAAAAAAATTTTGGTGCATCGGCAGTTTTAAGATCTGGGTAGGTTTCGACAAATTAGACCTAAAGTCGGGGCGGATTTCGGCGAAATTGACCGAAGGGGGAAGGGGGTTTCGGCAAAATCAACCGAAGGAAGGGAGGGCTTTCGGCTAATTTTGCCGATGTGAGGCATGGGATCCGGTAGCATGGACCGAAGAGGGGGCTTAGTTTCGGCTATTTTTGCCGATGTAAGGTTCTCCAAAATGGTGATGTCAAGACCGGGTATGAGGATCAAGATGGAAAATGGGACAAAGAAAAATATATATAAAAAAGAGAGAGAAACAGACAAAAACACAAAGAACAAAAAATTGTTTTTGTGTTTTTGGGGATAAGCACACCTGTCGACAAATTTTGATATACCATTGTTACTTAAATAGATGTGGCAGTGGGATGATAATTTTATGATACGAAAAATTTACTATTATATCTTGGCTCCACCCATTTTGCTGGTCCGTGTTCATCAAAAAAAAAAAATGGTACATCGGCAGTTGTTGCCTATGGTTGGCCCGGTTTCGGCAATAATTACCGATGGCCTGGGTCAGTTTCGGTAAAAATTACCGAATGTCGTCCATTGTTTCGGTTGAAATTGTCGATGATGATCATGGCTTTCGAAAAAAATTACCGATGTTAAAATTATTTTCGGAACTTATTTTCCACGAAGTAAAAATATATTTTCTATATAACAATACCCTTTAAAAAACCTCCCGAGCTGACTTACTTCGTTATCGGCCCTAGTCATATCCGAAGAGACTTCATCGCCATCTGATTGATGACTGATGAGTACGAGAATAGGAACAATGCATGGGCCCCTTACCATGCCCCACACGCACTTACGTTCATATACATTCTAAATTTATCTATATATATATAAAAACGGAGTTGTCTAGCAGACAATATACAGACAAATTTTCCCGCCTAAATTATATTCATTATTACTAATCATAAATTACTTCTGTCATATATTATTGCTAATTATTATTATTGCTAATTAACAAGATGGAATAATTAATATATCTATTCATTAATATAATGCAACTATTCATTTCCTATGTGCATTAAATGCATATAACTATTCATTTGCCGCACATTTATCGAACAACTAATTTTAATAAAATATTAACCAAATATTTTCTTAATTCATTATCTAAACATATGCAGAAAACTATGCAACTGTTTATATCCTATGTGTAGTAAATACATATAACTAATTTTAATGAAGTATTAATTAAGTATTTTCTTAATTAATTACCTAAACATATGCAGCCAACTATTCATCTCCTACGTATTAATTGAGTTGTCAAACTTTTCATCTTCTACATATTAATAAATAAATAATATAAATAATTAATACACTATATAAAGTGCCATATATTATTGCTTATTAATAAGATGGAATAATTAATATAACTATTTATTAATATAATGCGACTATTCATTTTCTATGTGCATTCAATATATATAACTATTTCTTTGGTGTACATATGTCGAACAACTAATTTTAATAAAGTATTAATTAAATATTTTCTAATCAAATATTTTCTTAATTAATTATCTGAACATATGTAGAAAACTATTCATTTTCTGTGTATTAATTGAATTGTTGCGCATTTGAAAACTATTCATTAATATAATACAACTATTCATCTCTTATGTGTATTAAATGCATATAACTATTTATTTGCTGCACATTTATCGAACAACTAATTTTAATAAAATATTAATCAAATACTTTCTTAATTATATCCTATGTGTAGTAAATACATATAACTAATTTTAATGAAGTATTAATTAAATATTTTCTTAATTAATCACCTAAACATATGCAACCAACTATTCATCTCCTACGTATTAATTGAGTTGTCAAACTCTTCATCTTCTACATATTAATAAATAAATAATATAAATAATTAATACACTATATAAAGTGCCATATATTATTGCTAATTAATAAGATGGAATAATTATTATAATTATTTATTAATATAATGCGACTATTCATCTCCTATGTGCATTCAATATATATAACTATTTATTTGGTGTACATATGTCGAACAACTAATTTTAATAAAGTATTAATTAAATATTTTCTAGTTAAATATTTTATTAATTAATTATCTGAACATATATAAAAAATTATTCATTTTTTGTGTATTAATTAAATTGTTGGATTATTCTACATTTGAATATATAAATAATTAATACACCAAATAAAGTGCATATTCATTTGATTTACATGCATATGTCTATTGATACAATGTGAATATTCATCTCTTATGTACAACAAATGTATATAATTATTTATTTATTGTATCTATGTCAAACAACTGATTTTAATAAAGTATTAATCAAATATTTTTCTTAATTAATTACTTGAACATATGCAGCCAACTATTCATTTTATGTGTATTAATTGAATTGCCAAACTATTCATATCATACATATTAACATATAAATAATTGATAAATAATCAATACACCAAATGAAGTACATAAACCAGTCAAACAATACATATGCACCTGCTGCCATTAATATAATACAACTATTCTTATCCTACATGCAGCAAATGCATATAACTAAATTTAATGAAGTAGTAATCAAGTATTTTCTTAATTAATTACCTAAATATATGCAACCAATTATTCATCTCCAGCGTATTAATTGAGTTTTCAAACTCTTCATCTACTACATATTAATAAATAAATAATATAAATAATTAATACATTATATAAAGTGCATAAACCAGTCAAACAACACATATGTATAGGTTCATATATATATTTATTTGTTGTCATATAACTATTCATTTGTTGTCATTATTATAATATAATTATTCATCTCCTGCGTATTAATTAAGTAATTATCTATAATTAAAACACCAAATGAAGTGGTTATATAAATTAATTACATATAACATTTCTACTTCTCACTTCCTCCCTTTATTAATTTTGATTTTGTCTCTAATTATATAATTAGAAGCCAGTTGAAAAATTTAAAAAAACACTGCATAAGCTCAATAGGGAGTAAAGACAGAAGCATTCAAGTTTCAGAAATGACACCTATCTACATATATCTAAACCAAATTCACCCATCAGAAGATCATTAGTGCATAATGGTGTAGTGAGTTAATCTAATATTTTCTAATTATTCTTTGTTTACTAGATGTCATAGGTAAGATTGTGAAAATAAAACTTGAAGGCATACGTGAGAACCAAAATAAGAATTTGACCGAGTTAATGGATATTTTGCTGGAAGACAATAAGTGAGTAGAAAGAAGAAATAATTTATCATAGTATTGTTAACAGGTATAATAGTTGCATAAAAAATTAATTCCTTACTTTCTAGGTGTGATTGTAAAAAAGAGAGGTTGGAATGTTGACTTTGGGATGATGAAGTTGGTCAACTTAAGAATTTTTTTTAAGAGTAATTGTATGGAGCCAGTGGTTGTTTTATGTTTAAAGCAACTGATTTTAGCGGTATTTTTAATAGCAAATATTCCTAACTAAATGTCATAAAAATTTGCAACATCATTTGTTTGCAAAATTAATATTTTCCCCCATGTTACAGGTACAGTGAAAGTACATAATACTTTTCATATCAGTAAACTACTAATTATTTTATACAATGATAATAAATAAAAGTCACGGTCAATCAAAATCCCATGTTGAATCACTATTGAAAAAACTAATATTTGGTCACGGTTTGTTTTACGTTATAGTGTCAAGAGTTACACATCGTAATAGACTAAAAATATTGATATGTGACAATGAAAGAAAAGAAAGTACATCCACAGCAAATGTTGTCTTCAATGAATTGTTCCAAAATATCTAGCTACATTATGTATTTTCTTCTTCAGTTATTTGCTCCATATACTTCATATTTGTCATTTCTATATATAATGTATTACTTTATTATTTCATATTTCTCCCAATATCTTATCCTTTATATTAACTATGATTTCTTATAATAATTTTATTACTTCTTATAATATTTTTTATTCTTATTATTTTAAAATTTATTATTACAATGTCTAAAATTCTACCCGTTCTACCCGTGCATCGCACGGGAAAATGTAACTAGTTTATAATTTAATACAATGATTCCCATGAGATTGTAATATAAATTTAGCCCATTAAATATGTTAATATCGTACTTTAATTAATATCTTTCACCCTAGTCTACTATATATATATATATATATATATATATATTAATATCATTTTATTCTAGAATACGTTCATTTTTCATATACAAATAAAATTAATTTTCATTCTATAGTCGAGCAAATGCAATATAAATAGAAAAAATATTGTATTTAGATAAGTATTATGTGATATAAGATATTAAACCTTCTATAGTAATATTTATTTGGATTTTACTATCCAATTAATGAAAAAAAATTTCTTAAACAGCGAGGTGTTTATTGTATATTGAAATGATAGAAAACACACAATTTCTTTCAAACATAATTTTTTTTATCATGTTTGTGTTCATTTCAATTATAAATAAATTCTAGTTATGTGAGTTTTTGTAACATATTATTTTTTAAATACCTAAGTTATTTATAAATTTATTTTAATTAAAATAAAATTATTATATTTTGTACATCTTTGATGAAATCAAAACCCCATTTTTCAATTTTAAAATATTTTGTTTCTATTTTATAACCCTTTATCACATTGTTATATTCTTAATATCTTCTAAACCACTTTTGATTATCAATCTTATTTCATATCATTCTAATTCTATTATTTTTGGAATCCTTTTTTTTTTAGTCTCCTGGGCTATTTCAAAATTTTAATTGAAGATCTCTATAAATGATATGAAATGATCCTTTTAGCTTACTTTCAGTGCTTTAAGCCTCATAACAATCCTTTTAGCTATCCAAAATTTATAAAGATTTGAAGATCACTATTTTATTGTTATTTATCTCAAAATGATTTAAAAATGCTCCATAATTAATTTTATAATTTTTGGATATCGTAAGATATTATCAAGATTTGCAAATCAAATTTAATTTTTATCCCCTAAACTTTATGAAACTTTATCCCAACCTTCCCTTTGTCAAAAGCAAGAAAATGGATGGCCTATACTAGCCTTGGGCTGTCAAAATTCTCCATCCACACACCACAGATATTTAACCTTGTAAAGATACCAAAATACTCTTTTATACACCTAATTAAGCAACTAAAAATATCTAACCACTTCATCATATGAGTTTATCTTTTATACACACTTTATCATATTCATATTCTCTATTCTTCCCTTCTAAGATGGCGCAATCACCACTACCATCCACACCACCATTAACGTCGCCCCTAAACACCACCAAACCACCGTTATTCTTCATCATTTCTTCTCTTTTGAATCTTAGATTAATTCCATGTTATTTTTCACTACATAAAAGGATATTAATTATTGAGGATTAGGAGAAATCCACCATTTCTTCAATATTTCATTTTATTCATTTTCTTTGAAGATTATGTTAGGTAAACACCTCATTTTTACTTGTACATAGATGTTTGTATGATTAGCACGATTAGTTGTCATTATAATTTATTATACTATGCTTTTTTGAATCTTGAGATTTTCAAATTTTGGTGCCTTTTGATTCTCTTATTGTTTTGTTAAATTACTGATATCATGGTAACCTTAATAATTTGTAGATCAACTTTGATGCATATCATGATATAATTTGATTATCTTAAGTATGATATATGGTTGATTAAAGTTTTGTATGATTTAGGGGTTTTTGATCCTTTGAGTTTTTTATGAAATTGATTATACCATGTTATAGGTTATAATTTGTAGATGATTTTTCATACTTAGCATGATTCAATCCGTGAATGTTATGATGCTCTAATTTTTTTGTTGAAATCTTAAAACCTTAGATGTTTTTCCTGGTGTTCTTTATGTTCATAATATTCGAAGTGTTCTTGGCAAATGTCGTCCTAATCATCCAAAGTAAAATTTAATATTAATTAATTTTTCTTATGATAAGTATTCTCACTAAAGTGAATAATTAAGCTAAAATGACATTTTTAGCATAATTAGGGATCACTGATTAACACTTGACCATTAACCATTGACTTCGACCTCATGAAGTAAATGAGTGTGAATAGTAAATCTTAATGAATAGTAGTTTTTGATAATAAATTTTTGTTTGGTTTTTATTTTTAAACTTCTCGACATAAAATGATGTTATTTGTTATTCATGAATAGTAATTTTTTAAAAACTTACAACCTTATTTTATGGTGGTTAAAGCCTAAAATATCTAATATTTTCATCTATTTGACTTTTAAAATTTTTATGGTTATTGAGCTATTTTTTCTGTTTTGTCATAGCTTTAGGATGTTTGAAACTGTAATACAGGTTTCAAGTATGGAAAAGTATTTTGATTCATTGTTTGACTAAATAGATGAATAAGAACTGTAATAGTTTGATTAGATTTTAAATCTTTGTTGACCTAAGTTTGATTTTAGCTATTTTTCTAGAACTTAAACTCTGTAAGAAGTGTGCCTTTTTTTTCCTAATGAAAGTATTTCTCATAGATTCTAGCCTCTGATTTTAGATTTTTTCCTATGGCCTATAGCTTTTGATTTGGGGTTTTTTTTCCTAATTTTTTAGGGGTCTTCTAATATGTGGTGATCTTCTAGATCATTGATTTTCATTTTTTTGAATAATCTATAATTATCTCTAAGATTTTGTGTTATCTTTAAACGCTAATGTGGTACGTGATATATTTACTCTTTTAGTTTTCTTTTGTGGAATACACTTTGTGCTGGCATTATAAAAATGCAATCCTCTAGACCCTTCTTTTGTATTATTGTAAAATGTTAGGATTTGTTTATCGTATAATAGTTTGGTACCTTTTCTACTATATATCATCTGTCGAACTCTATAAGGGATATGCATACTTAAAAATTAGGATACCGTTAGAGAGACTCCCTTGGCTAGATTCCATTGATAGTGGAGGGAATATTTGACCTATGGTGGAATTTATGGTTCAAGGCTAGGTGGACATTAAATTCCTCATACAAACCCTCCGACATTAATATGCTCATTTACAGTGGAGAGAATTTTGTAAATGATTATTATTTATACCCTTAATTTTGTTCAACGTGGTAGGAAAGATGTCCCTATATGCCTTATTTTTTATACCTTACTGTTGTTATTTATATCCTATCGATTTCGTCCATTGGTGGTAGGACTAAATGATTAGGCTTGTACATTAGAGTTCAAATCCATATTTATATGTCCTATGTGATTTTCCTTGATTGTGTCTTATGGCTTATATGTCCTTATGTGAAACTTGTTGAAATGTATGCTAGGGATGCTACAAGCTTTGCTTGGTTTCTTCATGCTAGTTAAATCATTGTGATACCCTATTTTACCTAGTATACCCTTGTGGTAGAATAGATTATATATCATTTCCTACCTTGGGTTGCTAGCTTGAAGCTGCCCTTTGTGGTTAACTATCAGTGTGTTATCATGTATGATTTCTTATCATCATGATTAGGAGTATTTTCTATATTAATTATGATCCATGATTTTTTCTAAGTCTCAAATTGCATTACATGTATTATGCGAACATGTTATCGCTTATAGTATGTTGCATTAGTACGCTCATCGTACTAATACCACATCATGTTAGTTATTGTGCAGGCATAGTATCATTAGATACTCCATTTGAACATATTAAGTTATTGGAATCACTATGTAACACCCTCATTTTTTGCTTCCTTTAAAACATTATAGAAGTGAAAATAGAAGGCACTTTCATGAACAAATGGGTGCTATTTCCATATCTAAGACATGATAGGTGCCTCACCACCTACCTCACATTAGACACAAAGATAAGTATCCAACCAACCAAACATAAGAAAGACTAGAGTGTGCAAGAAAACACTTAGAGATATAAAAATTAAGCTTTACAACCCAAGGCTATGTAAGACTAAAATTTGTAAAAAATATATATTAGAGGAAAATGTTAATAGGAGGAAATAAATTTCAATGGAAGATGCCTTGGTCACTCAAGGACTATAAAAGAAAGTCTTCGGAAATACCTACTCTCATATAACCCAACTAAGCTAAAGAAGAGAATAACCCACTTATTGGTCATCTTTGGAAATTTTCACAAGATCCCTTGCTAGTGGGATTGAGAAAGGGATTGCCAAAACAACCCCATCAGTATGCATAAATACTGATAAAACCAATCTACCACTATTATTTAGGACATAGGGCAAGCAAGTCTGCACAACATGTTCATGATACCAAAATGTACATGCAATGCTCCTATCACGACGTTCACACAATATTGCACAAGGGTATGCTTGAAGTGATTATATGGATGTACACATATGAGTCTTGATCAATGGATTATCATAGTATAAGTGTGAACGTCAATGATTTTATTTTATATTAACATGGTATACCATCCTTTTGGTGATTTTATTTTAAAAAACTCCACAGTTAAGCGTGCTGGTTGTGGAGAAATTTTAAGATAGGTGACCCTCCTGGAAAGTTTCGAGAAATTTTCTAAAAATTTCTCGGGAAGTACGTGAGTGAGGACAAAATGTACTGAAAGGACTCGTGTTGATCTATGGGGCTAGCCGATAAATCTGAAAGTGCTCCAGGGTAGCCTCCATGTGGTTGTATTGACTCGGGGTGTTACAAATGGTATCAGAATGAAGCCGCAACAGTGAGCTGAACTTGGATGAGTTAGTAAGCCACCTAGCTGGACGATTCTTGGGATAAACTGCATTAAGACAATTATAGGTTGAGGTGCAACGACGACGTTGCATTCTTTAAGTCGGGATGAATGTAATACCCCAAATTGAACAGAGAGTTATAAGAATTGATTTGGCTACTTATATCAACATGGTATACTATTCTCTTGGTGATTTTATCCTAAAGAACTCCATAGTTAAGTGTGTTGGTTATGGAGCAATTTTAGGATGCGTAACCCTCCTAAGAAGTTTCAAAAAATTTCTAAAAATTTATTGGAAAGTACGTGAGTGAGGACAAAACGTGCTGAAAGGACTCGTGTTGAGCTGTGGGGCCAGGCGATCAATCCGAAAGTGCTCTAGGGTAGCCCCCCGTGTGGTCGTATTGACTCGAGGTGTTACAATAAGGATCATGATTCCATTTCATTACAGATTAGGTGATAAGTCATGAAGACATGCTTGAACAAGAGGATTACATGACAATGCAACACTCAAGGGAAATACATGGTAGCACATGTTGCATGTAGGTATATATGTATATATAATGATAGTTATGTCACATTATAAATTCAGAGGAACACGTGATTGATATAACATTTAAGAAAGGTAAATGGGGGTTACATGATATAATTATAAACCATTGGTCACTATCTTTTATTAAGGTGATAATGTCATTGCTTTATACCAATTTATTGAGAAATGAACATGATTATGCAATAATTCCCAACTTAGGTAAGGCATAAGCTTTTAACACTTTATGAGGACAAAACCAATTATCATATTAATGAAGTGACCATATTGAGTTTAAGCATAAGATAACATTAGAACACTTATATGCCTCAAGGTGTCATTTTGGTTATTATCTTTCGTTAGGTGAACATAAAATTCTTCTATCCCAAATTATTGAGCAATAAGTAAAGCTATTCCCTATGGTCTCTCAATACCTATGGAAGTTAAACTAAATAGATAGGCTTAAAGTTCCACCGAAGCCAAGATAACTTGGTGGATATAAATCCAGCCAAAGTAAATGTAACTTGTGGGTATAAGTCCAAATCACTCCAAAGTAACACTCATGTGGTGACCACACCCTTTAGCATTGATACCCTATAGTATATCTTTAGTGTCTAGATTAGGAATGGTGTTGGGATCAATTAAGATCCCACTCGAAGGCACCCTAAGGCAAAAATATTTGAAGGCAGACTAATTCTCGGTAGCTAATGAAGGATTGAATAATACAGACCTATAATGATGTCCATTCCACTTTAAGTGATTAATGTCTTATTAGATCAAGATGTCATATCACATCAAGGCCCACAAAAAATATCATACCAAGTGACAAGCCATGTAAATCTAAAAGCAACCATACAAGGCTCTTACCTTATTAACATTTTCTATTAAGGTATCTTTAAGTGATCATCTCGTTATCAGATAGATTATACCAAAAGAAAAAAATATACAATGTTAATATCACTCATAAATGTTCAATCCAACATTTAATTTTTAATTGTTTCTCTTCATTCATAATTCAAGTCTAGCTCAAAGCGTAAGGCTAAAGTAAAAATCATATTTCATTACTTAACCATAATCCTACCATTCATCAAAGATTGTTCTAAATTGATCCCTGCAACCAAAGATAAAGGTTCACTTAAAGGTCCACTAAGTTCCAACCCTAACTCACATCATTTATCCACTTATCTAAATAGCCATGTGAAAGTCATTGTTTATAGATAAGGTGAAAGTGAGGTCAATATGAGATCAACTTAAGGTCATCATATATGTTCATGTTATTTTCTTCTGTTCCTGCTAAGTCATTTAATCTTACAAGGTTATATATTTTAAGGCCATGATATAAGTCATTAGAAGTCTATTAGTAATTATTATGATTTATTACATAGATACCAGCCATAAGAAAAATATATTTTTAGCCATCTAGTCATCTAATAATTTCATGGACAAGATCAATCTTTTTACTAACTTTAATCCATCATTAAAACTCAATTGGTCCATGTAAAATTATAGATATTAGCATCTTATGTCATCATCCATGCATAAGGGAACTCAAAGTATCACTTTGGGAAAGAAATAGGTAAGAAACACAAATCTGGCTAATACCAATCGGTGGGTTTTTGGGGACCAATCAATCGATCGTGCTGACCACTTGATCAATCTCATAGACCAATTGATCGATCTAGGTGTTGCGAAACCCCCATAGTGGTGGTGAACCAACCGACTAGTCAACCTGACTAATCGATTATTATAAGAATCAGATAATTGATTTGGTCAAAAAAGTTGATGGGTCTACGAAAAGGCTAAGACTACTGAGTTCATAGACTAACTATTCAATTGGTTGACCTAACCATTTGGTTGTTCTAGGAACTGATCGATTGCCTTAGTCAAACCAATTGGTGGGTTTAACCCAGGACTAATACCACTAAATTCATAGGCTAACCGATAGACTATTATATGAACTAGTTGATTGGTTTGGTCAAACTAGTTGATGGGTTCAACTTGGGACCAAAATCAATGAAGTAATAGGCCAACCAATTAACTGGTTGATCCAACTAATTAACTGTTCTAGGAACCAATCGATTGATCGGAGCAAAAATAGCCCCCCACCAAACCCATTACACACAATCACATTCTACAAACTTTACTAAATTAAACCTAACATCAATCATACCTCACTCATGGTTCTTAAAAAGTAATAATCATGATTTAACATGAAAAATAGCAAAATCATACTGAGAATCTCATTGGAATAATAAAATCATGCTTTTACCTCATGCACTTAATAAGAGATAGGAAATCATACATCATATTCTTTTCATGATAGGCCATCTTTCATTAATCTACACATCATATTACACATACTAATGTTGCTTGAGATGCTCAGAAAACCAAAGACAATTAGGAAATTCAAATCATACCGATGAGGCTTATGCACACAATATTTCAACTTAGACTCCCTACCAATTCTTTCATTTATGCAACATTTACATGCTTAACACCATTTTTATTTTTAAGACTTGGATTGTTACAGAAATATAGTATATAAACTTCACTTACTTGTGTCATTTCCCACAAAATAGGGGAGACAATGATTTGCTTCAAAATAACTCAACAAATTCACCAAAGAGAGCAAAAATTATTTGAAAATCCAAACCTTTTCTAACACTCAAACACCTAAGAAAACAGAGAGCCTGAGGAAATAAAAGTTAATTCCTAAATATTTTCCCAATCTAACCTTTTTTTGCTTAATATCAAAATAAGAAGAAGTTTGAGTAAGGATTAGAAGAGGAAATAAAGATTAAAAACGAAGGTCAAAGAAAGAAAATGTGGGTGAAGTAAGTATGAAGAGAAACGGGGAAGTTCGAAGGTTAAGGAAGAAGGGAGAAAATTGAATACTTTTATTTAGAATTGATGGTAGAAAGAAGGGTAATGAGAATTATAAAGTGAGATTCCAAAACCTAGCCCAAATTCAAGCTTGCAAGTGCATATTTTTGGAGGTCAAATATGGCCCATTTTGCTATTAAGCTTAAATGGTATAAAGTGAAATGTTTTAGGCAATATGCATCATAAATTTTGAAAATAAGATGAGAACAAGGATAAGGACTCGAAGTCAGCAAATCTTCAGATGCTTTATGGATGATTTTCCCACTCAGGTTTCTCGCTGAAGAGAGATAAAAGGAAGAGGAAGAAGATAAGGGAGATAAAGTCATAAAAGTGACTTTTGAGAATCTACCCCTCTACAAATCCATTGAAAATTGATATATATATATATATATATATATATATATAGAAGGTTAAGCATGCTCAAATGCTTTGTAAAATTATAAACAAACCGCTCAAATCAGAATCACGATGCCACAAAATTATTGAGGAAAGATTTACAATGAAAATTAAGCTTGAAGAACAACAAGCTTAATCAAACTAGTCAATTAGTACCCAAAAATAGTTGATTAGTTTGTTGGGTTTTCAAAAATCCAATTTAAGAAATAAAATAGTTAATCAATCCCCTCGAATAGTTGACTAGTTGTTTCAAGAAAACCAATTATCTCCTAAATCCAAACCAAGCCCATCCAAAATAATACCAAACTTTAAGCATACCTCTAAACCATGATTAAACACACTTAGATTACAATCGAATCCATAGATTAACTCACATTAAAGATCCTAAAAAGGTGGAGTATTACATATTAAAAATATAACTTAACATTATCTTATTACTTGCATTATTTCATCAGGGAAATGGGTAGATATAAACAAGTTCCTCACTGCAATGTTGAGTTATCACTACTATAGGTTAAGGCTTTATTAACATATAATTTAGCATTTAATAGCGGTTATCATTCATCATTGAATATATTGTTGTTAGATCTTCAATAATGGTTAAATTAATCATCATAAAAAATACATAAGGGAAATATTTGTACTTTTAATAACAATTTCCTATAAAAATTTTATCAAAACCCACATTTAATAATGGTTCCTTGCCATAATCATTATCAAAGTAAAGTTCTGATAATAATTTTTTTGCATAACCATTATTAAAAACCCAAATCAAAGATCCTTGTAGATTTTATTTTCAAAACACACAGAATTAATATGAAACGTGAGGAAGTTCAACCCACATTATAGCACCCCTATTTTTCACTACCAAAATCTTTTATTATAATAATTATGGAAGCATAAAAATCTTAGGAAAAATTGGGCGTTACCACTGTACCTGATATAGGATAGACATTTGCCACCTACCCCATATTAAATACAAGGCTAAACCAACCAAAACACTTAAAACAACAAAGTATGCACAATAACAATTTAATTAAACAACTCCAAATGTGTTTACATTTGAGA
This sequence comes from Tamarix chinensis, assembly GCA_030549775.1. Classification (NCBI taxonomy): domain Eukaryota; kingdom Viridiplantae; phylum Streptophyta; class Magnoliopsida; order Caryophyllales; family Tamaricaceae; genus Tamarix; species Tamarix chinensis. The sequence goes on along the minus strand of CM060180.1, from coordinate 28,110,861 downwards.
GCTCTAATGGGTTCCAATCAAATGTGACACAGGAATATGAATTTTTTTTTATAGCACCCTCCTGGAAAGTTTCAAAATTTTTTTAAAAATTTCTCAAGAAGCGTGTGAGTGAGGACAAAGCATGTTGAAATGACTTATGTTAGTCTATTGAGACAGCTGATCAATTCGAAAGTGCTCCAGGGTATCCCTACGTAGTTGTATCTACTCAGAGTGTTACAAAATATGAATAAAGTATGAGGCTACAACAACATAAATTAGGGCATGATACCTAATTTAAAACCATGATCCGCCACAGACCCCACCAAAATCTTTCGGATATCCTTGCTCTTAATCCTAGACCCAAATGAGGTAATCCCTTTATTGGCCATCCCCAAAGACCTACACATAGTCTTCTACTCGTGGGAATGAGCAGGTAACGTGGCAAACGGGCACATCAATACACTACATAATGAGTAAGCCAAGTTGCTCCCTCAACGCAACACAATTATACTAATTTACCATATAAAAATACAAATTATAGTTCGCATCATGATAAGGCTATATATAAAGGTAGAAGTGTATAAAGACATGATATCACGTACAAATCCAGCACAGCAAAATACATCATGCTTAGATTCGCAACCTTCCCATATAAGCACTTACATAAGTAGTAACAAAGAGCATCCAAGCAACCTCTAGGGTTTATTTCCAATTATCCAATTCCTTAGGTTATACCATTTACTTATCCATATATCAGACAAGTCAATTATTTGATCAATATTCCATTCCATAATCAATTAGTTATTTCAACCGTTAGCCAAGTGTACAAACTAGCTTTATTCATTTTGGTCAATCATACCATTACTTCCATTTCTTAACCATTCACTTGGTCATCACTCATAAATTATCAACCAATATTTACCATCCATATTTATTATCATCGAGCGATGGAATGTGCACCATGAAAGCCTATCTAAATAAGGTACATAACTTCTAGGATGAAGCCAATCACCAAGTAGACATAAGTCTAGGCTAAAGCCAACCAATATGGGCATAAGTCCAAGTCGAAGCCACTCACCTAGGTAACCATACCCTTTAGTATCAATACCCCCTAATACATCATCAGTGTTTGGAGTAGGTAAGGTATCGAGATATCTTAAGATCCCACTCAAAGGTAATAAAAATACCCATACTCAACTCAACTAGACTCCCTTTCACTTTACGTAATTAGTATTTTATTCATAAGGATGGGTGATCATACAAGGCCCATACAAAAGCAAGTAAATCAACTTTCCATATTAATTCATATAAATCATTTTCTTTCCATTTTCTTACCATGTGGGTTTTCCATTTGTCCGCAACCAATAATATTCATAACCACCACATTATTTAACCTAATCCCATATTGATTCTCATTACTCTTTTCTCAATATTACCACTTGTCATAAGTGAAATACTCAAATAACCTTTACATTAATCATAATATATACCATAAGTTATGATCCATTTTAATCCTTTTATAAGGCTAATAATCCATGATAAAATATATATTTGATCTCACTAATAATCATGGTATAGTCCCAAACATAACCTCAAAGCATAAACAAACCAAAAAATAAATAAATTATGCAAACCATTCGATCGGTTTGACTCAACCAGACCATACTTTCCTTAGACCAGTTGATCGATTTTGCCTAACCAGTCAATAGGTTTAAGCAAATAGCAAGACCAAGGTCTCTACAGGCTTATTAGTCGATGGGTTAGGTCAACCATTCAATTGTTCTAAGAACCAATTGATTGGGTTGCCCTAACACAACACCAATCCATAAATTTTATGCATATTCTTACATATAAACCATTCTTAATCACATTAAAACATGTATCAACATAGTCTAACATATTTCCAACCAAATTAACATGCATTTCTCAACATGGAATCATCATATTCTATTTTTACCCAATTTCATGCTTTTTACTCAGCTCATGCCATCTAACCATCCAAATTGCTTAGACAAACTACATTATCTCATACCAACATGTAGAAATCAACTAAAGGTAACACATAACATGCATAAATACTTACTAAATATTTTTGAAGAAATAATTACTTACTTGATGCAGACAAAATCCCCTTAAAAGTAGAAATTCCAATCATGGAAAATCTCAACTTGAAAACCTTAAATTAAAATCTTAAACTCAGACACTATACCAAAATCTTATCAAATTTCAAACTTAAAAACAAAAGAGGATAAGGATATACCAACTTGAATCTAAAAATAGGGAAAGAGATAAACTGATCTACTCAACCTTTTTTACAAAATCTAACTCTACCTTTCTTAGCAATCAAAATAATATAGAGCTAGAGACATGATCAGAAGAGTGTCAAAGGATTGATTGGTAATACTCAAAGTGTAGAAAGAAAAAAGAGAATTCAAGACTTAGAAAATTTCGGTGGCTAAAAGAAAGATGCATAGCTGGGATGATTAGGGCTATTTATAACCAATCAATAGAAAGAAAATACTAAGGGTTCAAGAATCAACTCAAAACCCTACCATTGACCGTTTGAATTTGATCAAAGCTGATGAATATTGTCTAGGATTTGCTAACCTCTTATCTAGAGCTTAAATGGTGTCTCTGGATAATGTAGATCAATTACACTAAAATTAACATTCAAGAATGGAGTAATGGAAGGTCAACATGGAAGGAATCTTCCAGCTACTCAGAAGTGTGCTTGAGATCAAGTATTCGATCTTAGAATCTTCTCTCCCTCTCAATTGCCCTAGACAACCTCTAGATCAAATCGAGGCAATAATTTAGGTTAAATGCATCATAAAAATGGTTATAAATATCTTAGGGAAAAATTCTCATGGGTTGGTATGGTTTTATTTTAGTGTAAGGGATTTTTTTTGAAAAATCAAGTTTGAAAAACATAACCAGCTCGACAAATCAATCAATGGGTTTGGGTTCACTAGTCAACTGTTATACCACTAATCGATCAGTTTTTTCCAACCAGTCAATTGGTTTAGTCGAGAAACCCAAATTGGCTAGAATGACAAACCAGTTGATCGGTTCATGAAACCACTTGATCAATTTGCCAACAAAACTCAATAAACTCCATTTTTCAACATGATTTCAAATCAAAATTTATCCCAAACCAAATCATAATATTAAATCAAAATCAAAGACCCAAAATTTGAAAAAATTATCATTCAAACATCATATAAAAATGCGGGGCATTACATTGATCGCAACTGGGAGATCTCAATTTAAACACCAAACCCAAAAAGAAACTAACATACAGAATAAGTGTGAATCCTTCCTAGCATGATATGAGTCACATAAAGAATAAGAGTGCGAAAAAAAATAGTGTGAGTTTAAGTGAAATCAAATATGAGCATCCATGTAGAATTGAGACCCCAAAACACTAGATCTATTTAGATTTAAATTGTGTATGTTAAATAAGAAAGTGAAACAATGAACTTGACTAGCAGATTTAAATCCCCTTGTCCAAACATTTAATTTTAAAAATTTTGGGTACACAAGATGAGTTATAGAAATAAGGTCAAATAAATGAAAGAAAAAAGATTAGATAGAACATACCTAACAATAAGCAACAAAAGGGAAAGCTTGAGCAGTCTCAAAGATGAAAGAAAATGAGGAGAAGCCATGGCTAAGTGTAGGAAGGTGAAAAGGCAAGGTTGCAGAGGAAGGAGGGAGGGAAAGAGGTCATAGATTAGAGGTAAGAAGTAACCTAAAGATACGGTCGAATTAGAAGTGTGGTGGTGGGTGTCATTTGAGAATTTAATGCCAAAGACTTTTTTTTTTATTAATGATTCTTTGTAAAACCATTGTTAAAACCTAAGGCATATCAAAATTTAAGGGTTTGATAATAGTTTTTTCTCATAACCATTATTAAATCTTTATCTTAAAGTTATGGCCAAACTTTCCACATTTATGTTAATGCTTTTTTTTTCTACCTTTATTAATGTTCGAATATTAAAACTAGTTTCTATAGTTGTGCATCCATAGTTCGATTATCTCATCGAACCTAGATATCAAGATCTTTAGTCAGCTAGTTTTAGTTTCCACCATGATGACTATATATATCCATAAGATTTAAGCCCATTCCCTTTCATAACTATATCCTTTGAATTTCTCTCTAATCAATACCTTTGTAAGAGAATCCGTAATATTATCCTTTGGCTTCACATAGTTAATAATGATAATTATACTAGAAAGTGATCTCCTAATGACATTATATCTACCAAAAATATGTCTAGAATTACCATTATATATCTTACTACGTGTCATACCAGTTGTAGATTAGCTTTCATAATAGATACATGTAAATGACACAAGTTTTCCTCGACATGGGATATATTCTAAGAAATATTTGAGCTATTTAGCTTCTTCCCCAACTTTATCTAAAATAATATATTCAAAATTAATAGTTAACCTTGTGATACATGTCTGTTTTGATGATTTCTACTATATTGCACCACTTCTAAGGGTGAATAGATATCCACTAATGGCCTTAGAATCCCTAGAATCTTATATTCAATTTTCATCTATAACACCCCCAAAATTCACTACTAAAAAATTTCGTTTTATTAAAGAATTAGCGGAAGAAAAATCACAAAATATGAATTATGGGGATATTACCGCCACACTTAGTACAGAATCGGTTCACTCCTATCGTTTCAGTACCAAGTGTTAAGGCTGAAGAGGATTATTATCAACATGAGTCAATACTGAAAACATAAATTCATAATAGAACTAGAAGTTCATAATATGGAAATCAGAGTATGCGGAAAAGAGTTTACAATCCAGAGTGCATAATTAAAATTCCTTAAAAGGAATAGAGATTACAATACAATAAAAATCACGACTAAGTAAACCAGTACAATATAAAGGAATATAAAAAGTAAATCCAGCCACGACACTCTCGAATCTCCAGGCTAAGTCCATGCTCAACTCTTAGCCCCTCCTGATGCCTCGTAAGCATCGAAGGCATCAAAAATAGTATCACCAACCTGCACAAAGTCAGAAGGGTCTTTTACTCGTGGGAATGAGCAACACCCATGAAACAGGTGGTCAGTACACTACGTACTGAGCAAGGTAACCCTGCAACTAAAGCCAACACACAAAGGCATATAATACAAACATGATAACATAACAGCATATAAGCATTACAAATAAATAAAGGTCAAGCTATAGTCCAGATCAACTGATTCTTTAAATCTTTCATCAATAATCATTTCACACCATACTTTTTATCAATCCATGCGAATACGGAACCCCACTATTATAGTCGGTGGATCGGTCACGTACAGGGAAGAATGCACATGCCCACTATTATATGTCGGTGGATCAGTCTCTAGAGTAAGATGCTCCTGGCTACTATTATACGGGTGGATCGGTCTAGCTCTAACTCTCATGGTGTTCCACTATAAGTACTTAGTGTCTTTTACGTGTCTTATCAAACTTAGGGTTTGGTTTATTGAGCTCGGGATCCCCCACTATTATAGCCGGTGGATCGGAAACGTACAAGGCATAACACACCTGACCACTATTATATGCCGGTGGATCGGTCTCCATGGCACCCCGGCACTTGGTCACTATTATGTTGGTGGATCGGTCTGGGCCCAGCTTAATAATCTTCCACTTTAAATTATTAGTATTTTACTATATCTTATTCAACGGTTTCACCCTAGACATGCATGACCAACTCCATCTACACTTATCCTCCCAAGAGGGCCCGTCCTATATCTTGAGACTTCTGTACCTCCTAACACTCCCCAACATCCTTTCCTTATTCCACTACTCACACTAGAGGCCCAACTCTTAAGTGTATGGGTCAAGGCCTGCTACCTAACACCTCCAAGTCCACTCACAGTCTTACCCTAGGGTTTTCTTCAGAAACTCTAATTTGGGCCTATGTGGCCCATCCTTCTCTGCCTCACACAACCAAGGCTATTTTAACACCCCATACATCATAACCCTTAGATTCAACCCTCATCATCTCACTTTACTCACCAAAATACACCTGTGACCATGAAATCCTAGGTGGCCACACCAAACCCTATCATCTTCTTTTCCACATGTCACCCCTCCATTTCTCACCTTCGACTCTTGTTTTCCCATGATACCCATGCTTTCCCCACACATGACAATCCTCCATCCTCATCTCATACACCATTCCCCTCCATTTATTTTTATTTTCTCCACCATCTCAAATTAGGGCTTCCTCCCAAACCCTACCTCAGTCTCCTATACACCCTTATACTGTCTCACATACTATTTTTCACCCAAAGCCTCCAATCACCCAAATAACTCTTCCATTACCTTCCTCACATCCCAAGGAAACTTTCCATACGTAAATTTCACCCCCATGAGGACTCTATCCATCCCATATAAACCCTCAAAGTTTTCTTACAACACCCTAAAATTCTCATGCAAAACCCTAGATTCTCCCATACAGACCCTATATTCTCCTATATAAATTTCATCCACTTTATTTTGCTTAAATTCCCCTTATATTCTTCCTCTCATGGATCATGGGTATTTAGGTCAATCTCACATTCCTTGGTCAACTTATTTCCCCTTGGTTAACTTACTTCCCCTTGGTCCACATACTTCCCCATTTTTCTTTTTCATCTTTCCACCCCATATCACTACATTAATTATCCTAGCATGCATGTCCTAAAGGGCCATATCACATCACATCACAATTTACAGCACAAATATATTGTACACATGCCATAAGAGAACACAAGAGTATACCTCAACTCCAAGCTACGCTACACATAAAATAATTATAACAATAGTACAAGATACACAACATATCATTATACATAGCACACATAAGGCATTGGCTACATCCTTACCTAAAACGTCGCTAGTCTTTGAGCACGCTCCTACTCCTCCTTAGGATTTTGACTGGTTTCACCTATAAGAGGTGAACAAAAGGATTATTTTCCCTCCTACCAAAATACTATTATTTCCTATTTTATTCTAAGATTAGGGTTACTATTATTAAAGGAAACTTTACAAGTGAAAATAGGGTTTTTCATTCTCAAGTTAGCCTACTAGAGTATTACTAGTCAAAATAGGTTTGTGTTAATATTTATAGTCATATTTATATTATTAAAGCTAATAGCTTTATTTCTTCTAATGATAGTACTAACATTATTTATAGCAAAAATAGTGATACTAATACTAATACTAATAGAAACCCTAGTATTTTTAAGGCTAAGGCTAATAATAGAGTTAAGGACAAAATAATAATTTAATAATAGTAATACTAACAAAATACTAATATTGCTAAGGATAATGATATTAATAACAATATTTGAAATAATGATAATATAAGGGTTCGAATATTTTTACCATAATAATAATAATAGTAATAGTAATAATAATAATGCTATAGTGACAATGTTAATAATAAAGGCATTAGGAATAATATTAGCAATATTCAAATAACAAATAATAATGATATTAAGGTTTGAGTATTCTTCTTTTATAGCAAAAAAATTATAACATGCCAAATCTAGTATAAATAATAATAATAATAATAATAATAATAATAATAATAATAACAACAACAACAATAATAATAATAATAATCAAACTAATAGTAAAATAGGGTTTCGACCCCTTAATAATAATAATAATAATATTCTGAAGTTGTAAATAATAATAAATATGATAAATAATAATAATTATGAATAATAATAATAATACATAATAATAACACTATAAATATAAGTAAAATGGATAAGGCTTGCATAATTAGGGTTTAAGGGTTGAGAGGGATTAGGGTACCACCTAGGGTTGGGGGTGACCGGAGGCACCGGCGGCGACGATGGGGAAAGAGGAAGAAAATGGGAATAGATGAGTGTTGGGAATAAGAGAGGGGGAATGAGGGTGGAAGTTGGGTGGTTGAGGTTGCCCAAGTTAAGAGCGTTGGAATGGGGGTGGTGGCGCAACCAAAGGCAGCGACGCTGTGGTGGCTGAGGGTGGTGGAGAAGGAGGAAGGGAAAATAGATGGTAAGAAAAGGTAAAGGAAGGTCCACAGGTAATTTTGGAAGGTGTAAGGGCTGGTGGTTGCAGCGGGAGTGGCGGTGGACGGTGGCGCAAAGGCTGCTATAGCTGGGGGTGTGGCTAATCGAGAAGGGTACTTTGCATGGTTGGGGTGGCTCGTGTAGGGAAAAATGAGGGTGGTGGTGGGTGTTGCTTGGTGGAAGGTGATGCCGAGAGCAATTTGGTAGGTGGCTCGGGCGGTGGCGTTGGACGACAGTGGAGCAACGGGTGGCGAAATAGGCGGCGACAACAAAAAAGGAGGGTTTATGGGTTGGGAGAAAAGGCTTGAATGAGGGGTGGTAGAGGGGTATTTATAGGCTAAGATTGAGGGGGGAGGAGAGAGGGAGAAGAGGAAGGGTCGATGGTAGGAGTGTGGTTGCTAGCCAGTGGCCTAGTGGCCTGGGAAAGCCTACAAAAACTTGCAGCTTGGTTGCTTGAGAAGGGAAAAGGGGAGGAGAGAGAGTCACATGTGAGGAGAGAGAGAGGGGTTGGGATTGGGTGGAGGAGAGAGAAGGAGTGTCGGGGAAGAGGGTAGGGGTGGTGGCCTGGAGTGTAGTGACGTAGGGGATGCATGCCTGAGCTAGGAAGTAGAAGGGTCGAGCACGGGGAGAGAGAGGAAGTCGGGGGAGAAGAAGGGGGTGTGCGGCGTTGGATCGATGGTCCAGGAAAAGAAGAAAAGGAGGGGAACCAGACCAGCTGGGGGGAGAAGGGGTTGTGCAGCTCGAGCTTGGACCGCCCAAGAGGAAGGGAGGGGGAGGGAGTTTTGGGCCGCAGGCTGGGCTGGCCCAGGTTGGGGAAGGGGAGGGGAAGAAAGAAAAAGATAAATGAGAGGAAGGAAGAAAAGGAAAGAAAATAGAGGAAAAAGAAAAGGGGGGGGGGGAAGGAAAGAAAAAGAAAATAGGTGAGTTGAGGGTGTTTAAAATATTTTGGTATTTTGGGATATTTAAAAATAATAATTAAATTCCCTTTTTATGTTAATTTATGATTTTTGAAAGACTTTTCCTAAATTCCATTTTAATTAGCAAAACACTCTAATTTTTCCCAATTAAATTATTTATTAATTTCTTATTGATTTTACCCTAATTAATTCCTCTTATTTTAACAAAATAATTTATTTAATTAATTTTTCTAATAAATCCTTAATTAGCTATAATTTCTTAAATTAGGATTTTGGGGTATTTCAGCATCATTGTATCTACTACCACTGCTAGATATCATTTTTCACAGAGGTTTATGTTTTTTGAAGTAATCAACTTATTTTTCTTTGATTTCTTATTTTGTTTAAATCCTTTGATGTATTATATAGTTTTACCTTCTTTTTTAAATATATTCTCCTTTAAGACAAGTCTTCATCTCTTATCTCTTTTGATGTTAAAAGGATTTCTTTTATATAGAAAAGCTTGAACTGCTATGATAGGGCATGCATATGTGTTTTTTTTATAGAGTTAGATATATGATGATTTTAATCATGTTAATTTATCATAACCTGGATATCCAACAAATTTTGTTAGATTTTAATAATTGAAGTTAACTATGTTTGTTTGATGTTTAATTGTCCTTTTGTGGAATTAAAGTTAACTACTTTTAATAATTGAATCACACTCAGTACGTCAATATGGGAGTGCATATCTAAGTTGTCATTACTAGGTGATTACCACAACAATAGCCATTGAAACTATTAGGAAGTTTAGGTATATTGCATGAAGGAATTGTTCGAAGAAGAGAAGAAAGAGTGATACTTTTTTTTTCTATAAATCGTGTTCTACTTGTGGGTCATTCCATCAAAGTAAAATATTTACTGCCAATGTTATATGAGCACTATAATGCCTTCATATGTGTATCTCAGGCTAAATTATGGCATCCATCAAATAGGTGCAGACTTTGTGTAACATTCTAATGGCGTAAAGGGTGCAACTATTTTATTATGAGATAGGAGTGATAAAAAATGTTGTTGATTTATGCATGGAGGCAATCTAGGTGATTTAAAAAAAAGTAGCATAAAATATATTTTCAACATTATTTTATCATATAAAATATATTTTCTTATTATATCATATTTCTTAATAATATATTTTTTAGCAACTCCTACTATTAGAATTCCACATGAGATTCATGCCTTAGAAGAAAAATAATGTACTTTTTTGGTTGAATTAATGGATATGCATTTTGATTCATATTGAGGCTTTAATTTGGCTAAATACCTTGTTTACCTTTTAGGTCAATCTTTGTTATAAGCCTTATTTTGATGATAACAAACATGTTCAAGGGTTTAACATATATGATTAAGTGTGTGTGTGTGTGTGTGTACCACAACGATGATATGTGTGTCAAGCCACACTCACTCAAACAATCCTGCAAGTGCAAGCATAAAAGTGCAATCAAGTTTCAAAGTGTACTTACTCAATACTTTTATCAAGTGTAAGATTTATGAGAACAATCAACTTTTAAGCATGAGAGAAGATTGTATGAAGATGCCTATAGACTCAAGAACTCAAGGTTTAATCCTTAAATCTTAGAATTGTATTGCAAAGTTGATTGAGCATTAACACTTTTGATTTTATCTCTTAGGATAATTAAAATTTTCCTTATAATATATTTGATGTAAATTATTTGTTAGTTTTAAATCCCAACCCTTTTCAAAGTATTTTGAAAATGTATAATTTTAGCTAGAACCAGTCAACTAGTTTGTATTTTCAATCAAGGACCTTAACTTTTCAAAAATCCTTGCAATTGATCAATTGGTTTGAAAAATCAACCAAATGATTATTAGAAGATTTTTTTTCCTTATAAAAGTTGCTTATCCTCAAGTTTAACACATCCAATAGTTTTAGTAAACTATTTGATTAGTCCTCAGATCGGTCAATTAGTTTGATCAACCAGTCTATGGGTTAAATTTTATAAAAACTAATTTTACCTCTTCTTTAATACATTAATTGGTTTTCAAACCAATCAACTAATTCTTAGAACTAATCAACTAGTTTGACTCAATAGGTTATGGTTTAAATTCAATGCAAAATTGTTTTTTACCTTAGACTAAATACATCACCTAGTTTTTCTAACTAAGCCATTGGTTTACACCATGGAATAAAAAATGAGAATGGATTGGAAAATTCAACCAACTATCAAAATGTCCCTCATATTTGAATTTGCATATCAACAAGGAAAAACATGAAGAACATGTCAAACCGGTTAGATTGATTGAACAGATTTTACATCGACTAAACCTAAAATGATGTTGTTTAACTCTTAGTACAAAAATTTAAACTTATTTGAACATCTTTGATAGGATTTTTGATTAGGGTCAAACCCAAGAATTTATCAATTCAAACCAACTTACGATCAAACAGTGGTTAGATTGGTTGGGTTGCGTACTGGACATTGCATCGAATCAATTTTTACTTCAATTATTAAAATACATGTTTGCATAACCATTTAATGGATTTTTAATATGTTCAAGGACCAAAAATTTGTATATTGAATTGATCGATTAATTACTATAATGGTAACATTTTTCCATTAGGTTTGAACAAAATCATTCAGTAAGTCACACCAACCAATTGACTAGTTAAGGTAACCAATTGACTAATCAACATTAAATGTTGAAAACTTTGCTCATTATTCGCAAATGGTAACTTGTTTTTACCACCAACGACTACCTTGTTGGATTATGGTATAAATATCACTCATAGGTGGAATCAAAATTGACTTTTAAGCTATCATTAATTGCACATTTAATTCTCTACTCACTCTCTTGCAATAAGTTATCAACTCTCATTTTCAAATTAGTTTTGTTGAGAAATGTTTCTTCCTCACTCATCCAAGCTAAAGTCAATCTTTAATTGTTAAATCTTATTGTTCTAGCTAGATTACATCCCACAAATTATTATTACATTTTTAGATCTCTAATCTTTGTGAAGATTCTTGTAATCGCAACACCCTTCATCACAATTTAATAATAACGGGATCTAAGGGTATCTTCTTAAGAAATTATAATGTTAGAATTTAAAAAAGATAAATAAGTTAAGTTGTAAATCTATATCAAAGAGGCCATTGGAGTTATTGATCTATAAATGTAGGAGAAAATCATAAATAAACTCATCACAACATTTCAAAAATCCAAAAGCAAAACCTTTTGATAGTTGAGATAATTAAATTAAATTTGGTTGTCTTGAACTACCATAACTTTTATGTTTTAACTATATTTTATTCAACCCTATACATCTCCTTCTAGGTCCTTTTAGATACAAAAGTAATAGCATTTACCCCTAACACAACTCTTTTTATATAAACTTTTTTTTTGGTCAATGCTCCATATGATTGGTTTTAAATACTAAGTGATTTTTTTGTATAGCAAGATGAGCATAGTTCCGTGTTACCAAAGATGGGTGCAGATAATGAAAGGTGCATGTTTACTTATTATACTCAATACTAAGAAGTTCAATATTATAACTCTGGATATATATCCACTCACTAAGGCTTAATACAACAATCATGATGGTGTTATCCGTTGAACTGCTTGCAATTAAAATTTGACAAAAATGATCATAGATTCAATGTAACGGAGATATTTTTCAACCCTAATTTTTTGAGAACTTTGAATTATTTTCAGCAATATCATTGAGTACATTCAGGCCTTTCAACTGATTATTTGATTTAGTTATTTATTTATATTCTATTGATGATAGCTAAATATAGTTTCATCTTCTTAGGTTTTAGGTGGCCTTTGGTTCTCAGGATGAAAATCGCTAAACTGTAGGCTAGATTTTTGAGAAATTTTCAAATTGTTTCCTTATTTTGATAGACAAGTGCTTTCAGTTTTCTTTTGATTTTTTTAGCGCGTGGTTTGTCATGCCGAATTTTTCTTATAACACCCTGACTTGTTTTTTTGGTTTTTTTTTTCACACAACAGATTAGGTGCACCCAAATCCATGACGCAAAATTTATAGTATGACTTATGAGAGCATTATATATATCGACTTTCAAATGGCCATACATTATACGGACTGATAAGCAATTTTTTATAAACTAAAGACTGATCCAAATATGGAACTAAGAACATGGCTGGAAACCAAATTCACAGACTTTGTAGACTAGGTTATCCAAACTAGGTTTAAGAACTAAGAAGGGAATTTTGGGAGGGTAAGTAACGAGTACATAGGAAAAGTGACGAGTACATAATAGCTTTTACAGAAACATCATGCGAGTAATTCATCCACCTCCACATACATTGTAGCAATTGGCCATCACACACACACACACACACATATATATATATTAAACAAAGGTTCAAACATAGACTACTAGAATCTACTCCTCTTGTTTGGCGGATGTCTTCTTAATGTCACAGGATTAGGAAGCTCGCTATGATTCTCTAGTCTTTTATGCGGCAATCCAGAAGTTGGGGTTGGCGGGAGCACCCTTTCCTGAGAAATAACGGGCAATGCTTCAGCATTTGGAGGCGGATCTAAGATAATATTTTCGTGGGCATCAGTAATTGCTTCTGATGATTTTTCCATCAATGGATTTGTTTCTGAAGAGGAACCAGCCTTTGCAGTCATGTCATATGAACTAGAAGCAGCACCACTTCCGAGCCTATTCATCAAATCTACTGAATTAGCAGAGGACAACCACCTCACTGTACTGGCCAACTGTGAGAGATAAAATGATTTGCCACTCCTCCCGTATTTGTTGTAGCATTCATTCTCAAGCAAGCTGATTGAAGTCTCGAAATCAATACTGAAATAGGGATGATAATGTAAGTTGTCTATCAAACAAGCTACTTTGTTGCGAATATCCTATCCGCTTAGTTGCTATTTCATTCCTAGTAAAAAAGACAATCATGTAAAACGTAGAGTCAACTGATCAATCAAGCATAGTGAAGGTCAGGCTCCCCAATAAGGGTGAATGTTTTCAATTTACAAGGGATAAACCTTAAAATCGTCACTATTATTGCATATATGTATAAATCAAGAACAAATATTGTTTTGATGGAAAACATAAGGAATAATTTGTTACTTACTGAATACCAAAAGCTTCATATTATCGCTTCATATTTGAATAGTCAAACACTTTTAAAACTAATTTGGACAACTCAAGCATTTATTCCTAACAAAATAACAAAAATGACTTAATAGTGGTACGTCTTCTAATCTTCACTCGGAAATGCAAAATGATTATCCCTGAATGTGAGTCAGGCCTAACATTTATGTCAGACTGATTCATCAACTCAGAAGACAGGAAAATTAACATCTCAATCATAACAGGGGGTTTTGGCACTACAACAGCAGCATCACCATGAATTACTCGATCAGATGTATATCAAAATTGCTGTTGACACTAAACCCAATAGAACCTAGGTAGTTCGGGAACTAACATAAACAAAGAAAAACAATAATATCTCTGATGAGTTGAGAGAATTAAGGATGCGCCACTTACTAAAAGCTTCCAAGCCGCTGTTCAGTCTGCTTCAGCGCATTTGAAAGCCTTTGCTTGCTTGATTCTCTCAACGTATCAGATACAAAATTCTTCTCAGATTTACGCACCTATTTACAATTATAAGTAGTGGTAAAAGAGAAAATAAAAAAACAGCGCAAGATAGCCAATATGACATTTCAAGCTAGTAGAAAATGAAAGAAATGAAGGCAAATCTTTGATAGGTAATGCTAAAATGCCAAAATGGCCCAGAGTAATAAGTAGCAGTTATCTTCAAAAATTCTTATTCCGGACAAATTCAAAATCAAGGTATATAATGATCAAACATACAACAATTTTCATAAAACAAATCACTACATACATAAATGAAAGAATTTTTGTTTCAGAGCATACATCCACTAGAATTTATAATCTGCTCAAAAGAAATCTCACTAAATGCAATCATCGAGCATATTTAGATGATAAAAGTAAAATTAAGGTTTTCTCTTTTAGCAAGAACTTAAAAATATAAAAATCTACATTTAAGCAAATCAAAGCAAAGAGGAAGGAAATTAAATGAAGTCTTACATATTTAGATGATAAAAACAAAGAAAGATGCCTCTCTATCTTGCAGTATTAGAACAAGAAAACATTTGAACTTCTACACATTTTCATACAATAACTTGAAAGGATAAACTAGAAAGAATTAAAAGACAGTAACATTTGAAGTGAGAACCAAATAATTTAAGCATCAATAAAGATCAATTGTTGAAGATATCAATATTTAATTTTAGGGTCCAATTAATATACAATTACAATTTATATGATGAACTTTCAACATTATGGTCTCAAAAAATCTTAGATGCCTTTCTCAAATAATGAAATTAATTTCAAAATGACTTATGCCAGATGTAATCACACAAGAGCGCTAAGTCAATCAACAATATACTCATATAATATGCTCACCGACCTTTTAATAAACCTTAGATGTGAAGAGCATGTCTGGTTCGTGCACCACATGAAAGTCTATAACTCTGTGTAACTATGTGGATAGTAATTCCAAATTGCCAAAATATGAACGTGGCGATTAAAAAGAATCTTGCATTCAATAAAATACTTCTCTCATTTTCCTTCAAAGATGATCAAATGACGGGTTTCACACTTCAACCACCCAGCTCATTGCCAACAATAAAATTGCTAGCATAGTGGTAGTCACTTAACCAGGATAACTCCCAAACTTTTATTGTTGCATAATCAGAGTAAGAACATTTTTTCATTATTAGCATAACTTTTTAAATTAAACCACCACCCATCTTCTATTTAGGCCCTGTTTCGTAAAGAACAGGGTGAAGAGCTTTTAGCGGTTTCGAGATATATTAGGAGTTTGGGTGTTTGGTTTAGAGTGCTTTGTATTAGTGGTTTAGGATGAAAAAGCTCTTTCTAAGAAACTTCAAAATAAGAGTGTTGGATTAACTTATTTAGAATTAGCATTTTTAAAACTTATTTATACTTTCAATCCACTTACAACTACCACTTTCATCAAATATTACCAAACTCCTATGTATACACAGCTTATTATCCGCTAGTCAAACCAGCTAATGTAATCTGCTATCAGGTAGCTGCTAATATAATCTAATAACCACAATCAATTATCCACTAATTGCCAAACAGGACGTTAGTTATTTCAAATAGGAAAACTCTTCAGGAATAGGAATATAAAAATGTAAACCATCTCATGTATTGCCAAAATATACTCCCTATAGCCATTTTTTTGTCCTAGTTGACTTTCAACAGCCTTAGAAACCAAACCATTATTTTTAATAAGATATATTGGTAAATTATTTTCATACAGATATAAGGATGGTACTTTCCAATTATAATCCAATATATTTTATAATATAGTAATAGTTACAATTACAAACAATTTTGACTTTAAAAGCCAATTAGGAAAAAATTTGGGTACAAATGTAGTAACTTGTAGGCAAAATGCACACACAAATGACTAGAAATTTTAATCACTAAAAAAATAAATCGACATAACCACTTATTATTATACAACATGAATATTGTACTTCCTCCGTCCCATAAAAATAGGCATATTTAGATTTGCACATGTTAAAAAAAAAAAAAAAAACACTAATGACATGTTTATAGTACACTTATCATTTTTTGTTTCTATGTTTACCTTCACATTGAAAATTTCTGTAATTAATTATTTAGAGAAATTATATTTTCACTGCAAATTAATTAAGAGTAGTATAGAGAATAAGCAAAATAAATACAGGAAGAAGCCTATATATTGGGGCAGACTAAAATAGAAACCTATCATATTATTATGGGATAGGAGTATGATAGGCCCATAATCAAATATACCTATGTGAGGAGGAGCAAGAAATGAGAAGTCCTGACTATTATAGCTGGTCCAATCTGGTTATCTTATTCTTATTCTTATCCTTTATATTTTGTCTATTAGTGAGTCTGGAGTCTGTTTTTAATTAATTTAGCTGAGTTTGTTATTCTGTCGGGGGGGAGCCTGAAGGTAGTAAGGTGCGTCATCCTTTTCAGTTTTGGTAGCTATGCTGAGTCAGAAGCTAGGGAGTTGTGTCCACCTCTATTAATAGTCGCGGAAGGGAAGAAGCAGGGTAGGCTGGTAAGCGGTTGGATTGGGAAGGCACCAGGACCTCGAATACCTGGTTGTAACTTTCATTCCCTTTTATCAATCTATCATCTAGCCCTTCTTCTCTCTTAATTCAATCTGTTGCCTGTTCTCTGCTCACTGTTGCTATCTGATTACTTGGTACCTAACAAAGTAATATCTTATCTCCCAGAGGAAAGAAAAGTATAACATGTCTAATGAAAAAGTGAAAAGATGACCCAAAGTTAGAGGCAGTATTTCTTGGGTACGAGGATAAAGGGAAAAACAGGGTATAAGGAAATGGGAAAATGGTAATTCCTAAATATGTAAAATGTTTTCCATGTAACGAGAACATGGAAATAGGAAAAGGAAATTTTGTCAAAACGAGAAACATTGGTCCAATGGAGTTTCTGTGCATGTGCATCACTGGTTATCGCATGCAATGGAGTTTTTTTTATAGGACTTGATTGATAGTAGACACAATAATAGCAAAACATAGATTTATGAGAATACGAGTGAACTGTGCAGTTCCCCGACTAACAAGAGAAGGGCTTCAGGAATTAGCTCATCATGCACAATCGTGCTCGCATCTATGTGGATAAGTGGCTGGAAGAAGGCGGCAGTTAAGTGCATCCTCACAGAGAAGAGATACACATGAATGCAAAGAAGCAAACAAGCCCATCAAGATTAACATCTTTAGCCGGATTACCATATGATTATAGTAGATCTACCAATTCACTTTGTGACAAACATACAAACACAAACTAACCTCTTTAACAGAGCCTTTATTCTGGTAATAACTTTCTTCCGCATGTTGCAGCATTTCAATCTTCTCGCTGATGCAAGATTTCGACTGAACTTCTGATGTGTACAAGCTATCAGAAACCTCAAGAGCCTCTGAAACAAACATGGAACAGTGGTCACCAGATCAGACTATTGAAATGCAGGAGTAACCCTAAGCTTCACACGGCTATGTCAACATGGAAAGACAACGCTCAGTTTGGTCATGCATGATAAACAAAAACACTTGTACCATCAGAATCAGATATATCATCCTCAGAATCATACAATGCCTCATCATCACGACTCCAAAATTCACTGAACTGTTCTCCTACTGGCATGTCTGAGGAGCTGAAAAAGAGAGCCATGGTTATGTACTGCAATAGCTCCTCCAGAATAGCACAGATCATTAAGAGTGAAAGAGAAGAAACTAAATACAAACATTTGCATCTCAAAAACATTCAACCTAAAATCCATTCTGGAGCCAGAATGTGTGCCACAAGGTACTGATTATGAACTTCAAGGAATAAAAATAACCTTAGTCTTAACTCCACTAACAAATGGCATCAAAGTAAACATAGATGGACATTTCTCTTCTATATACACAAGAAAACAGCGTAAGCAGTTCAGCTTCAACCATAATTGATAAATCCCAGCATGCAAAAAGGGAAGAAGGGACCAAAACCATAAAAACAGCACTACATGACTACAGACATCTCAGTCTCACACCATTAGATCAACAAGGTAAGGTGTTTAGATCAAACAATCATATTTCTCCACGAATTGAAAATATTATGACACAGTAATGGTGCAAATGGAAATCCCCCATTCCACAGAGCGATGATCACTGCAGTCTCTTTCTTCTCTTCATCTTCATCCATTTTTGCTCTCTTTTTTTTGTCGTTTATCCACGAATCAGTAAGACTTGAATTCTTACAGAACCCAAAAACACAAAATATCTAATCAGCCAAAATGTTCCCAGAATTCCTCTATCACAGCTTGGTCTCTATAGTGAGTTATTTTCTTATGATAAATCTCTCAAGTGCTTGCCAGCATCAGAACCACAGGCCTTCAAGTAACTCAGTATACCATTTAGTTGTAGCAAAAAAGGAGAAAAATGAACTATAACATGTAGGAGGAGTTTTCATGACAACGAATCCATTGCTTTCTTATTCAAATAACTAAAGGTGAACAAGTATACATGTGATGAAGCAGAAAAGAGATACAAGTAGAAGACCCTTCATCTCCCTTTTGTTTCCTCTTCAATCTTTTCTGTACAACCAAAAGCATTATAACTTGTCGGTTGGAGTTACAAGAAAAAGATAGAGAAGCAAAAAAATGTCTTATTTAGTGCTTCATGCAACAAGAACAATCAGCTTGGATGCCACAAAAAGTGAGGACCAAAAAAGAAGCAAGAGCTAAGAATTTACACATGTTCTTTCAATTTATATAGAATTTTGATGACAACTTAGAATAAAGCTGTACCAAATGTTACTCAATCACCAAGAGCCACTAATGGGTGCAGGCCAACCATTTTCCTGATGCTCTATAGCTTCATATTGAATTCAAAACAGTTCACAGTTCTGATATCTTCAAGTCATCTTACCAAATACAAAGTTACTTATATCATGATGGCTCTTCCCCTCATAAGAGGCAATATAAATGAATCTCATTAGTCCAAATAGCAATTGATATCACACAAGATATCTACTTAACAAACTATATGGATTGTCTCACAGCCAGCCAGCTTTCATCTCTGGTGGGGCAAAACAAAAGATCCCCTGAAGTTGATAAAAATTATGCTGAAGAAAGTGATAATTTAAAAGCATCCATCCAAAAGCTCATTCTCCATGTGAATCTTATCCAGTAGGCACATGTTTTAGTATCCAAACCACTAGCTATGTAATTGGGACTCTGATTTAAGTAAGAGAACTAAATTGATCTGGTATATAACATTGCAATTAAAAATTGGCAATAAGATGGACTATAAGACTTATGGAATCTTACTTTTGAAGGAAGGATTGATGAATGGACAGAATCAAAGATTCAAAACCGCAACTGCAGGCACCAATGTGGCTTCTACTCATACAATTAAATAGTAGTACTGCTATAGCACAATGACTGTAATTTAGCAGATTCTAAGTCAACTATAACACAAAATTACTGATACACTATGGTTTTAAAATTTCATACTTTATAGACCGATAACCCAAATATATTACTAATAAATTAAGAAATATCGCCTATAAATAAGTAAGTTATTGATAATTCCTAAATCTACCAAAAAAACAAAAAGCATGTGTGATAATTTCTTCTTATTCAGTTAACATATATATCTTAGACCAAATTACCATTGAATTATAATAAAGTATTGTTATTTATCAACTTTGCATCTACCCAAAGCAAGCAGTCTTTTTTCATTCCAATGTAAATTCAGGGTTATTATGACAATTTAACATATAATAACTCATTTAAATGCTTCTAATATAATATAAAAAACTTGTTATTGAATAATTATATATAAATGATCAATAAATAATAATTAGAGCATATGTTGAAATATAAATAAAAATTCACTCAGTGACACATAATCTATCGTTCATGACACTTCAATAACGTAACACCACAACTGCAACTGCTATTTTATTACCTGCTTTTACTGGAGCCTTTTATCATCTAAAATTTTCTCAATAGACTGAGTTGCATCATGCATGCAAATTTCAAAATCTTTGCGCGGACTAAAATGAAAAGATACCCATGTAGACTTTTTCTATATCGTTCCTTGTATACTTGATACTCACACTCCTACTTGGACCTCCATAAAACCTCTGCCCTGAGCATCAACTTCGTGTGAAGAGACTATGCCAAGAGATTTCCTAAGTGACTAATATGTTTCATGAAACTTATATTCTGTGTAGGAAGAAGTCTGCTTTGTGGTGAACAAAATCTTCCAGAGGCAGATCCAGGATTTCTGTTGGGAGAAGCAGGGATTAATGAGTAGCCTTTCCTTTTATTTATCTGTCTAATCAATCGGCATGCCTGTTCTATAATAGTGAGAAACATATAGCATGCTAACAAAATATAACTACATTGTCAAAATTTTCATAAGAATTATAATATAGAAGATGACCTAGAGAAGTGATAGCCATGCACAGAAAATCAGTTGAAATTTTCTCTAGAAATCTATTTAATCATCAAAAGGAAGAAAAAAATAATTAGTGGAGGAGATGGAATATAATATGCAAGAGAGAGGGAAGGAGGCACAAACGGCCATGCTGTAAAATCATCCCTGCAATACACTCCTTCAAATGGTAGTATGATTATACGGTTCAATAACGATAAGATAGAGTCATACATTGAATATCCCACAACAGAAAACAAGATAGCAAGGAGAATGCCCTCAACAGTGTATCAGGCCCCACGCAACGCAGAAAGAATGACCTTTAATATGCATCATGGCTATTAAAAACATTTGAACAACACAAACCACAAAAGATGCAAACATGAGCATCCAACCCCTTGGCTCACAAGTAAATGTCAAAAAGCTCACCAGAAAGGCTATAATGAAAGGTAACCTCCATAACATTCATCACATCAGTATAGTATTCTGCAGAAAGTCACCCATAAAATAGTTCAATAGGTAGATAACCACCCATAAAGAACAAAATTAATTAAACCACCCACATAATTGATTTTGTAGCAAGGTACCACCTCTTACAATTTACTATTTTTAAAGAATGTTAACAACCAAATTACCCTAAAAACCATTCTGAATCTCTTTCTTCTACATCTACATCCCTAACATTCATCCAATTTTAAGTGTTACAAAGAAGAAAAGCAAATGAAATGGAGTAAAACAATGGAGTTTAGAAGTCAAAATGATGAATTTTGGGAGTATAAAAGGTGTATTTTCTTCAGTATATCCATATTTATACGGAATGAGGTGGGCTTAGTACTATATTAACAGAAGTAATTTTGCCAGTGTAATTTCCTTGCTTATTTATGGTTATCTGCAATTTCACTATTTTATGGGTGGTTCAATGCATCTTGCTCTCTATAACCTAAATTTGCTAAATCAGACTCATGCCTACCTCTAGAAGCAATCATCTTTTTAGTTCGCCAGTATAGCAAACTCTGAAGGCAATAAACTGCAGTTGTGATCACAAGTGTAGACACGTTCGCAGACACAATGGCAATGGTATCTGAGCATCTCGAACCATAAATAATATTTTATGGTTGTCACAGTGATTTATATATCAGCCTGTATTGGTGAATATCGTCACATACCCATAAATATCAGTAAATATCATGTATCAGCCTTGTATCACCTTGGCAGAAGAAAAGCCTGATACTTATAGACTTACACATTGCATATTGGCAGCTGTTGTATTCTTCAAAAAGCAGAATATCCACCAGAGATCCAGGAAACAATCCAGGCAAGTATTTTGGTTTCCGCATTGCATTCTTACCATCATTATGGGGGGTGGGGAGGAGGTGTTTTGGTGAGAGAGAGATTGTGATGATGGGAAGGGAAACAGGAAATGATCTTGTAGACCTCAAAATGCTATTTGCAATTCTAGTTTTTGTCCTGTCTCCAAATATTTTGTCATATGAAAATAACCTCATACTGCTGCCAACAGAACGTGAAACTGACTGAACAAAGTTGAATTCAGCAAATCTGTTGAGTCAAACAAAATATAATATATGTATACATGCTTATCAAGTTCAAAAAACTACCTGTTCATCAAAACTCGAGGCAACCAAGTCTTCTGATGAACAGCACAAGCAGTGAGCTCTTCGAGAAGCTTAGCCACTAAATTGGGATATTTACAGGCATCGCAGGACTTTTGACAAAGGGATTGAAAAGCCTGCAAATATAAGAGAGAAGGTGCAGAAAATAATAACAAAGAATCGGAGTATGAAGCTATAAAGAGCAGCAACTTCAGTGCAAGCCAAATTCAGGTATACAGTCATGCAAATGACTGATGGCAAATGAAGCATCACAAGTTTGAAAGACTATATAAGACCAAACCAATTACCTGCTCCCCAAAGCTCTCCAGAATCTTCTTCCTACGACAACCAAAGCCTTCACAGTAGTCAACCATCTGCATATATAATACATAATCATTCTCCAAAACCCTTGATGATAAGAGTTTTGTCACTACTACAAAGGGCACTTAGTTACCAGCTTGAAGTCAGCTAGGGAGCTTCTAGATGGCCCGTCCTGTGAGGTTGCCCGTGACTTCTCAGTAGCACTGCTAAGAATGAATTCCTGTAAAACATTATTGAATTTCTTAAGGCACATATCAATCAAAGCTCAGCAACTTAAAGATCAGGAATTATAACTTGACAATGATACCATCTTCTTCCGATCATTGATTCCATAATATAGAAGACTCCTAGATGCCAACTGATCACGACCAGCTCGACCAGACTCTTGATAGAACCCTTCCATTGACTTTGGGATGTTGAAGTGACAAACAACTCGAACATCTTTTCGATCAATACCCTAAAAATATAAAATAAAATAACCTTAATGCCACATTACAAATGATGTATCAATATTTCACCAGAATTAATACAAAACATGTTGGTTTAATAAAGGCTCAACTTCATAAACCACCTGATATTCACAAAATGCAAGTAACCACCCATTGAGAGGAACAATAATGAAGACCAAGTGACCAACCCCTACCTATCTTCCTTTCTCAAACCACTCTTTGGCATCCACCATACAAGGTAAGAATACCAAAAAACAGAATAAGAACAAATTCACTTCTCTTGCTCAATAAAGAGTAGCTAGCCAGGGGTATACTTGCGTTTAAATTTGTTTTTTAATCCATTCACTCTTTTTTCAACACAAACTATTAATGGGTGACAGTTTGGTAGAAAAGCAACGATAGTTTGAAATGATTACATTTCCATATGTGGTAGTTATATTTGCAACAACTAAACTAACGGGTCACTTTGTGAAGTTTACCCTTTAATCTATCAAAATGACATTAAAATAAACATATAGATAAAAATGCATACCATCCTGAAGGAAATATATCAGCCCAATTACGCATATGCACGAACAAAGCTCCAACCAGTTCTCCAACCAGCATAGACATAAAAAGCATCACGATTTTTCAGTCTAGTACATCAGAAACTTCAAATGTAATACATTAAATGTCATTAATAAACTATGCTATGTCTAAAATTAACAAGTCTTAATACATATATAAAAGTTTAAGGCATAAGTTTACACCCGAATTCAGCACTTAGATACAAGCTTCATATATGATTGAACAAGCCATGTGCACATATTCAGCGAAGCAGATTAAAGATTCATCATTCATGTAACATAGGGATAAGGTTAAATCAGCCTAGCCTCCCAGAATCCTGCAATGTTAGAATATACCAGTATATATCCTCTAAAGCTTGGGCAAAATACTATGATCATGCTCAAATAGATCATCGTATACAAGTTTTTTCATTCCCTCTCTGAAATAAGTTCCTTCCTCCTACACAAAAAAAAATGCATTAGCTTCTACAGAAATAATATATATGTATATATGGAGTGTACCTGATGAGAATTAGACTTATGGATGAGAACTGAGAGCAAGACATCAGATCAAGGTCTAGAGGCTACGATTTAAGCTAAACAATAGACCTCAACACTCCCCACTTTCAATCCCAGCAGCTTTCACCACTCAGTAATACCAACTGTCACTGGTGCAACCACCAAATTACCACCATCCGGCGCTGCCACTACACCACCGTCAAATTTCTCCAAATCTGAACAGTGAAATTAATTTCCAGCCAAATGTGAATGTGAGTTTTAACTGGGTATTTGAGCACATCATAACATTGTGTTGGATCGTGCAAGTGTTGGAGAAGTTTAAATATAAAATGTGAACTATATGAGAAACACAGGAGTCCCGTGTTAATAAACACGAACCGCGTTTCTCTATGAAAATTTTCATGTGTTTTGGGCAAAAGTCAAGAGTAAAGAAATAAACACGGGATCCTGTGTTTCCTAAACACGGACCATGTTTTTTCTTTATTTTCGAAACATGTTTTGCCCCGCAAGGTTTTTCTTCTATAAAAAGAGACATATGAAACCCTAGCCGCTGGGAGTCGTGCGTCCCAACTTCTTCTTCTCCACAGAATTCTCCATTAAAAAAGAGTTGCATATTTGTGTAATTAATTGATTGATTAGTTTAATCATCTTGTAATTACCCAAAAGCACGAATAAAGATCTCTAATTTTCCTCAATTGTTACGTTTTGTGATTGAATCCTCAATTGTGTTGTTAATTCCGATTTGGTTTAGATCTCTTTAAATCCATGTTAATTCCGCAACAATTTGGTATCAAAGCTGCATTATTTAAGAGATCTGATAATCGAGATGGGTACAAGATTCGATATTGAGAAGTTTAGTTGATCCGTCAACTTTAGATTATGAAAATTGAAGATACGAGCAATTCTAATTCAGAACTGGTTGAAAACAGCTTTATCTAGTCATTCAAAGAAGCCAAAATAGACGACAGATGAGAGATTTGAGGAATTAGATTTGAAATCCTCACTACCATACAATTGTATTTGTCAAACGAGGTATTGCAAGAAGTGCCAAAGGAATCAACAGTGGCTGCCTTGTGGTTTAAGCTTAAGTCATTGTATATGAGAAAATTAATAGCAAATTGGCTATCGTTGAAGATTCGGCTTCATAACCTGAAATTAGGTGGGGGTCAATCTTTAAAAATTCAATTGTATAAATTTGACTCTATAGTTATAGATTTGCATAATATAACTGTTAAATTGGATGACGAAGATTTACATAACAAGTGAATTGAAGCATAAAGAGTCAATTAGCAATGAAACAGAACATGAAATTGAATCCAAATCCTTCAATTATGAAATTCACAAAACTTTCAAGCATTGTCGGTCAAACTTTGTTTATCAAACATTTATTGGTTGCTTCAAATGTGAGATTACTAAGGCAGTGATTCGATGTTGATTTGAAAACTGGGAGAAAGATCAAAGGAGGAAGAGGAAGGAGATGTGGAGAAGGATGCAACACTTTGACGGAGTACCGACGACGACAATCAACAGGTGGTGGTGATGGAGGGAGTCGACAGGAAGGATGATAGAGATGTAGGGAGACGTGGGAGGAGGGCAGAGGATGGAAGTGCAGGACAAGATTGGGGAGGAGAAGGAAGACTACAGGTCTTCAGGGTATTGTTATATTAATTTTAGAATTTTTTATTTTGTTAAAATCATAGCCCTTAGATCTTAATCAGATGACAGAGAATAAGAGTTATTAGTTCTTACCCAAAAGTCTAGTTCTTAATGTATACACTCCCCATATATATATATATATATTTCATGAGCACAACAGACTACCAATATACCATAAGGCAGTTTCACCAGGGGCATTAGATCATAAGATGTGATAACTGACCGGGACAGACTTCAATACTCAAGATCCTTAATGGTTCACATTCAGTCTTAATTCATAAATAATATAGATAAGGAAAAGATTCCTGGTACCGCCATCCCAGTTAAAACAGAATAATGAACTTCTTTAACTGAAAAAAATCTACAGACATAGCCCAAGTCAAAAGAAATGTACACAGATAAACATGGCAAGATATTCACGAAAGACATTACCCAAAGGCCACTGTTGCGACAACAACTTGAATCTTTGAAGATATCCAATCGTCTAACACAGAGCTCCGCAACTTGTTATTTAAACCAGCATGATAAGCTAACCAGAAACAGACGTAAAACATATTTCACCAATCACAATGCAAATTGTTTCAAAAGAAAATTCAAAGGGGCATTTGGTGTTGTTTACCAGCACACAATACACCATTTTCTGATAGATGTGCAGCCAAGGCATCACAAGTAGTTCTTTCAAGGCAATAAACAATAGCACAGGCATTCCCGTAAGACTTAATTGTACTGCATAAATCAGCATATGGATTGTCCAAGAGATCTTTGTATCGAACTGCAAAAGAGAAAATGTAGCTAGAGTAGTCAAATATAAGTAGGCAGATTTAAATAAGGAAAAATGCTATGTGACATAGTGCTACAACTTTTAAGTGAAATGAAAATTTTGGAACAAGAATCTAGTTATTAAATACTTGTATGCACAAGATAGAAGCTACTTGCACCAAATATAATTCCACACGGTAACTCATGTTATGAAAAGTATCTTATTATTTAAGCCTTTTTATTTCTCCAACTCTTCTTACTATCAGCATAGGAGGAGCCCAATGATAGGTTTATGAACGGAGTTCAAACACAGCTCAAAGATGGAAAAATTACCTTCCAGAAAAAAATACCCAACAATTTTAGGATGAAACTGTAACTTTTAGCATTGCATTACTTTACCACTATCTCAGGTGCATTCTGGAACTAATTAGAGAAAAACAAACTAGTGAACAGAATTTGGCAATCAAGAGGTTTACTTATACAAGTAGCATTGCAAACACTTCCACACATTCCAAAATAAAGTGTTGAAAGGAAATTGAGATAGAGAGAGTGCATAACCCAGACAGCCCACACACAAGTGCAGTTCTATTAGATCCGGCACAACTACAGAATAACCTGGTATTAATTAGCTCATGTGAAGTCTGTTTGACCTAACAAACAAGTGAGAGACGATGTGGAGAAGTAATTCAAGTATATCAATAAAAAAACGAAGTTATGTGTTTCATAAAATAAGAAAGAAAAAGATTGAATCAGCAATCAATAATAAGCATGAAAAAGGTTGCCCACCGTTCAATTTTACTCAGAATATCATTTGAAGTTCTAATTTGTTGGGAAGAAACTTTTGATCTCTGATTGGCAATCACTGGCTACTCAATTTCATATCCCTCACTGTTTCCCCAAATAATATATTGATCAAATGCAAAAAGATCAGAGATTTAAACTTAATTCCACATGGAACTCACCCTAGAATCCAATGATAACATCATCTCATAGAGGCACCAATAGAGCCATAAAGTGAAAAATGTGCATCACTTTCAAAGTCAGGCCAAGAATACTGCAAGTTGCATTTATATCATGTAAAATATGAGAACTCTAATTTTTGTTTTGTGGCAGTTAGAGCATAAACTAACTCACAGATCCAAGAACATCCATGAAACTTCACCTTCATAATATATATTAGGACGGTTAAAGGATGATTTCAGAACTAAGGGATCCTGCAAATACAACGATTCAATCACATCCCTCTGAACTCTGCACAAACAGAATAAATATAATGTACGATCATTAGATATTGCGAGGGGGATATCTACATAATCAGATAATCCATATATTGCATGAAAGGCAAAGGAGACTGCATGTTTACTTTGTGAGTAACAAGCAGAAAACATGCACAACATAAAAATCATGCAACTCCGCTTACTAGTTAATACAGGCAGTAGTTTTACTTAGCTTATAACTGATAAGCCCTGTATTTCAGGAGGCACAAGAGGATCTAGCAATGGGCTGGGAGTTGTGGCTACTGAACAATTTGGCCCATTTTATCTGGCATTATCATTTATCATTGAGTCTTGGTCTGCTAGTCTGTGTAGTTTAGTACAACTTTGCTATTTCTCCTACTGAGTCATCTTTTGCTATTACACTGGGTCAGGATGGATTAGAAAATCTGCTGGGAATCTGTTGTTTTACTGTTAGTTATAGAGGATGAAGGAGTGGATGTCATTAGACGGGGAATTACAGAAGTTGTGAGGGAGGGCCCTTGACTACCTGGCAGCAATCATCAACCCTATTATCATTTATCAATACATCCTATTCTCTATTCCATCATCACTTGCAAAGTCCTATTTTCTCTGTAATTCTTCATAATCATTTCCATTTAGTATTGTCTAGCTGTTTCCTATCAGTAACATCTGAGGATCCACATAGGAGTCCATGAATGGTACAATAGCAAGTGCATATGGTTTTATTTTGTCTAATACACAACCATACCCAATATGTGCATTATATAAATTTGTTTATAAAAGCACACATCTAACAAGGAGAAAGCATATTAAATAAATTTGTTTATAATCTATTTTATAAAAATATGTATTATTATTTTAAGAGAACCCACATACGTAAAAAGTATATTATGTTATAAAATATGCGTATTCTTATTATAAAAGACATGTATTCTTTTTAGGATGCGTATTTTTATTCAGAGTTGTATTTGTATTCTTTAAGATGTGTATTTTGTTAAGTCTAGCAACAGAGATCAATGCTAATCAACAAAAAAACTGATCAAAACAGCCAGATAGGGAAGAATAAGAGGGCGTGAGTGAGATTTCTTCATTGAGCTCTAGGAATTCCAGGATCTAGCTCCTCCCAATACACCCCCAATATTCCCCGATACCCTCCTCTCTCCCTCATTTCCCTTCTTATACCCCCTCCCAGTAACGAACAATCTGACTCCTCCTATAACAGAACGACGACATAACATATTAGAGAATAAATGATAAAAGACTCCACTGACCCTATGTAACATAATGAAATAAAAATATACTCCTTAGCCCTGACTCAGCCCCATGTAACCCACCCCTGCTACTTATTCCTCCTCACATAAGTGTATCGCACCAAGGGTCTATCAGCACTCCCCTGCTGGACTTTCACCTTGTCCTCAAGGTGAAATTCAGGAAACTAGTTGGCATTGACCTAAAATTTCTCCCAAGAAGCTTTGAAACTGGACAAGTCCTTCCACTTAATGAAAACCTCCAAAGCTACCTGTGAGTCATAGCGAGTCTAGGACTGATTCAAGCTGCACCTTCCACTCCAACTCTTCAGTCAGTGCAGCAGGAAAGGGCAGCACGCATTTCTCAACTCCAACAGCCAGCCAGAGCATCGAGACATGGAATACTGGATGAATAAGTACATCCGTAGGTATTTCCAACCGGTAGGCTACTTTTCCTATCCTAGCGAGCACCTTATAAGGCCCAAAGTATCGAGGAGAGAGTTTCTCATTCAACCATTTAGCTAGGGACTTGTGGTGATAGGGTCTTAGCTTCACAAACACCCACGCCCCTTCCTCAACCTCCAGCCCCCAACGCCGCCTGTCTGCTGACTGTTTCATACGCTGCTGCGCTGCGTTAAGTTGGTCTTTCAAGTCCAGCAAAACTTGGTCTCGTTGTTGCAAGCCTGTATCCACTGTTGCCAGTTGAGACTCCCCTGGGTCATACCGCAAAAGCGGAGATGGGGCCCGGCCATACACCACATGAAAAGGAGTGGTTTTAGTGGCGGTATGAAAGGAGGTATTGTACCAATATTTCGCCTATGGCAACCACTGCATCCAACTCTTAGGCTTCCCTCTGGCAAAGCAGCGTAAGTAGGTCTCGATGCATCAATTCACGACCTGTGTCTACTCATCTGACTGTGGGTGATAGGAGGAGTTGTGGCACAATGAGGTTCCCTGCAACTTGAAGACCTCCTTCCAAAAATTGCTAACGAAGATTTCGTCACGATCGGAGACCATTGATCATGGAACTCCATGAAGACTCACAATCTCTCTAACAAAGACAGCAGCCACACCCTGAGTATTGAAGGGGTGTTTCATGGGTATGGAGTGTGCGTACTTAGAGAGACGATCCACCACTACCAGCAGACCATTATAACCCTTTGACTTTGGTAAAACTTCCACAAAATCAAGTGAGATATCTTCCCATATATTATCTGGGATAGGAAGAGGGTGCAACAGGCCTGCAGGGGAAAGAGCGAGGTATTTATGTTGCTGACAAACAGTACAAGCCTCAACGTATTGTTGAATTCTACAGCGCATTCCCTACCAATAAACTTCTCTAGCCAACCTTTGGTAGGTCTTCAATACCCCTAACTGTCTCCCCACACTGCTGCCATGAAACTCAGCAAGTAGTTGTGGTATATACGGGGAGTTCCTTGGAATTACTATCCTTCCCTTATACATGAGGATACCGGTACGCAAATGATAACCATTAATTTCCCCTCCTTGGGCTTCCAATTGCATTTGGATCGGGCCTAGTTTCAGTTCCTTGGAAATCTCAGCTTGTAAGGCCAGCCAATCTTTCTTGAGTTGGGCCATTAACGGGGCTGCTATATGTCTATACCGGTGTACAAATTTCCGGTAGTAGCCCGTTAGTCCCAAAAATCCACGTAACTCTCTTTAGATTCTTAGGAACAGGCCAGCTTATCATAGCCTCAATTTTGACAGGGTCTACCAACACCCCCTCTTTAGACACAATATGCCCCAAGTATTCAAGTCGAGATTGGCCAAACAAACACTTCTTCCAATTGCCATGCAGCGAATGCTCCCTTAAAAGCGATAGGACCAACTCTAAATGCTCACAGTGAGCTTCCATGGAGGGTCTAAAGATTAAGATGTCATCAAAGAATACTAGAACGAACCTTCGTAAGTTTGGCTAGAACATTTCATTCATTAGGGCTTGGAACATTGCTGGAGCGTTGGTAAGCCCAAACGGCATTACCAAAAACTCATAATGGCCTTCATGTGTTTGAAAGGCAGTCTTCGGTATATCTGGAGGATGAATTCTGATTTGGTCGTATCCCGATTTAAGATCCAACTTAGAAAAAATCGTGGCCTCGTGCAACTCATCTAACAGTTCGTCAATGACTGGAATCAAAATTTATCAGGAACAGTAGCTTGGTTTAGTGTCCGATAATCAATACAGAAGCACCATCCCCCATCTTTCTTCTTAACTAATAGAACCGGACTAGAGAAGGGGCTACGACTGAGTTGTATGACTCCTGCCTCCAACATCTCCTTTACCATCTTCTCAATCTCATCCTTTTGTATATGGGGATAACAATAGGGCCATACACTTATGGGAGCGGTGTCAGGTTTCAGCTAGATCCAATGGTCCAAAGCCCTAGGTGGCAGAAGACCTATCGGGGCTGCAAACACGTCTGAAAACCCCTTAACCAAGTCTTGAATCAATTCTGGAATTTCAGCAGTCTCTTCCTCCAGTTGACAGACTAATGGACACAATTCCACTAGTACACCCTACTAACCTCGTTTCACCATCTTCATGAATAACCTCAAGGACACCTGCGATTTTTCTAGGTTTGGCTCCCCATTCAATGTGACCATAGCACCCCCCCCCCACTTTGAATTTCATGGTTAATTGTTTCTAGTTCACTTGCATCTCACCCATTTTTTCCAACCACTACATCCCTAGGATAATGCCAGTACTGCCTAACTCCAAAGGTAAGAAGTCCTCTACCACCAAGATATTCTAGAGTTTCGATCGAACCGCTCTGCACACCCCCTCAGATTTAACCGCATTCCCTATACCCAGCAAAACCCCATATTCAGTCATTGGAGATCTTGGCAACTAAAGTTTTCGCACCACATCCAAGGCAATAAAATCGTGAGTTGCCCCACAATCAATCAATACCGTAACCTCTGTTGTGCCCACCTCCTCCTTAAGTTTCATGGTCCTCGAAGAGGACAAGCCGACTATTGAATTAAGAGAAAATTCCACCGACCCAATAACTTTTTCCTGTGTTTCTTCGACCTCCTCCTCCGCCCTATCTTCCAATTCGTCACCCCCTGAGAATCATCAACTAGCAGCAGCTGCAATAAGCGGTTCTTGCATACATGAGCAGGCGAGTAGCGTTCATTACATATGAAACAAAGGCCCTTATCCCTCCAACGCTGAAGCTTAGCATCGGTGAGCTTGCGAAAATCAAGGTTGCATCAATCAGTGTTAATTTCCCCAATCCCTTGGTGATGAGCGACGGAATGGGTAGAAGTGGGGGAAGAGGGTACGACGCCGTTTCTCGGGACTGATTGCAATCCCCTAAAATTTTAGAAAGCCAATAATTTAATAAATAGTTTCTATTTGAAATAAATTAGCTTTTAAAATTATCTAATTTAATTAATTTATGGATTTTTGAGTATATAAATTTGGATGGGAATATTTAGTAAATTAAAATAGATATTTTGTTATTTTATCATGCTATTTTTATTTAAATAATTTCTCAAACTAATATTTTACTAACCTTATCCTTTTTAAATTAATTAGATTATAAAGAATTAAATTATTAAATTAAATAATTTATCAAGAATATTACATTTATGATTTTATAAATTAATTTATTTTATTTTTTCTATTTTCTCATTTCCCTTTTTGCCCTTTTTCCATTTTTCCTCTTTCTTCCTTTCTTTTTCTTTTTTTTTTCCTTCCCTCGGGCCGCCACCCCCAGGCCAGCCCTTCCCGCGCAGTGGGCCTCGGCCCACCTCTCCCTCTCTTCCTCCATCTCTCGCGCACACTTGACCCGACCGGCTCCCCTTTTTTTCTTTCCCCCCTGGACCGGTCGGCCTGCCTTCTTTCCCTTCCCCCGACCAGGCGTTGACAGCCTTCCTTTCTTCTTTCTTCTTCTCCCCAGCGTTGACAGCAGCCCGACCACCTGCAGCCGCCGCCCGACCACCTGCTACTGCCGCCGCCTGCCACCGCACCTGCCCCCCTGCTACTCCCTCTCTCTACCCCGTCCTCTTCTCCCCTATTTCGAGCCAAGCTACCCCTGCACCCTATCCATGTCTGCAACTCCCTCCTCCCCGTCGCCACCCTCTCCCTGCCACCCTACCGCCTCCCTGCCACCCTATGCACTGCCATCTGCCCCTTACCCTTCCTCTTCTTTTTCTTCTCCCCTTCGTCCATTTTCCTGCCCCATTTTCGAGCCATCTTCCATCCCCCGAGCTCCCTCCTCTCTCCTTCCTCCTTTCCATTTTTTTCTGTTTTCTCTCTGCGCCGCCGCTCCGACCGCCACACCCAACCCCTGCGCCGACTCCTGCCACCACCCCCTACTGCCCTGCACCCCCACGCCGCCCCCTTGAGCCCTACACTTCCTCCCTTCTCCACCCCTTCTTTCTTTTCTCCCCATTTTTCCCCTTATCGCCAGCCATCTTCGCCGCCTTGCCGCCGCCGTCTCCGCCGCCTTTTGCCGCCTCGAAACCATCCTTAGCCACCACCAACACCCCCTCTTCACTCCTGCATCCTTACCTTGCCTCCAATCCTCCCCCACCTACCTTATTTTCTAGCCTAAAGACCCTAACCCGAAAATAACAAATCTTGCCTCCTTTACCCCCCCCCCTCTTCGAGACTCCTCTTTTTATTTTGCATGCAACTCATGCTGCATGAGCTGCTGCATGATTTAAGTATTTTGATGCAAAATTCTTAAGGTATAATAGTATTTTAAGTTAAGTATTTTATTAATTAAATTTTATGAAGTTTTATGCTTAGATTTTTATTTCTAACATAATAATGATGGATATTATTTTTAGGTGTTGAGTTGCTAATTAAAGCTCAAATCTTTAACCGGGATACCGGTAAGCTTTGATAATTGCGGGATTAAGGTAATCGTTAAACCTTCCTTAAATGCATGGAAACGTATGCTAGCACATTAGGAATTTTATTATGATTTTATGTATGATTTGTGAGCCAAGCATGATATAGAAATGGTTGTTTACATTTATTGAAAGAAAAAGGGAAATGCATGATAGCTTTGTGCCATGTGTAGGAATGATAATTAAGGAAAAGGTTGATTATTGATGGAAATGTTAAATGCTTGTTTATGATGTATTATGTTGCTAAGGCATGAATGATATTATTGTCTAAGGGTATTCTAGTAATTATTGTTATGAAGTATGTGATATAATGTATGTAGTTGCTAATGAGTATTATGTTGATTAATGACAAGTTGGTGGACTTAGATGATAAGAATGAAGCACTAATATCATTATTTTATGTAGTGTTAGTAAATTCATAAAAATGGTGAATAAAGGGGTTGAGTGGAAATTTCATAAATGAAAAAGGGTATTTTGGTAATTTCAAAGAGAAGGGGTGAGATGATAATTTCATAAGTAAAAGGATAAAATTGTAAGTTGTGAGAAAGAAGGGTATTATGGTAATTTTTGGAGAAAAGGGTAAAGCGGTAATTTTGGAGGTAGAGGGGCAAAATCGTAATTTCATAAGTAAGTGGCAATATGGTAAATTTGATAAGTGAATGGCGACGCTGTAATTTTGTAAGTGAGGGGTATTATGGTAATTTTGTCAGTAAAAGGTTAATATGGTAATTTTGGAAAAGAAGGGCAAAATGGTAATTTGGTAAGGAAAGATAAAAATGATAATTTTGGCTGTAAAAGGGTAAGATAGTAATTTGGAAAGAAAAATGGGTGTTATGGTAATTTTACAAAAAAAAGGGGTAGAAGGGTAATTTTGTAAATAAAAGGATATTATGGTAAACTTAGGAGTAAGGGGGTAACTTGGTAATTATGATAACGACAAAAGATAATTTAGTAATTAAATTATGATTGTAGAAGGGCAATTGGATAAGTATGATACTAGAGAAGGGTAATTTGGTAAATTAACCAATTAAAGGGCATTATGGTAATTTTAATAAAGGAGAAGGGTAATATAGTAATTATACATATGGAGAAGGGTAAATTAATAATTATGATTATGAAGAACGGTAAATTAATAATTATGATTATGAAAAAGGGTAAATTAATATTGGTAATTATGAAGAAGGGTGATTTGGGATTCATGATAGTCAAAAAGGGTAAAATGGCAATTAAAATAATTGAGAGGGGTAAAATGGTAATTATGATAAAGGAGAAGGGCAATTTAGTAATTATCCAACTAAAGGGGCAATTTGGTGACTTAGCCAATTAAATGATAAAGTGATAATTATTTAACCAACTAAAGGGGCAAAATAGTAATCATGATAATGAAGGAGGGTAATTTAGTAATTTATCCAACTCAAGGGCAATTTAGTAATTATAACAAAGGAGAAGGGCGATTTGGTAATATAACCAACCAAATGGGAAATATGATAAGTGTAGCAATTATGAGGGGTGAATGGTGATCTAAAAAGTGTAGGGGATAATTTGGTGATCTAAATTGGGCAAGGGGTAATTTGGTAATTATGTAACCTAAAGGGTAATATGGTAATTTGGCGAGTAAGGAATGGATACTTAACAATTATATAAGTAAAGGGCAAATGAGTAACTTGTACCTAACATGTCTTTGAGATTGTGGAACATTATAATATGATTTAAATAATGCTGATTAGCCAAGTAAGAGTGTTTGATAATTAGTATGGCCTTAATGATTTCTCTGTAATATCCTGGATAATCATCTGAATAAGAAACGATTAATGATATCAGAACGATTGAAAGTGAATAAGTATCAGATTATCGTGCTTTTTGTGATCACCTTAATTAAGACACTATTACTTAAAGTGAAGGACCTCGAGATCGGGAATGGTGACTCCTTAGGGGTCGCTACCCTAAGGACGTGGTTTAGTCCACGATTATTCTGGTATTTGCTGGTGTGCCTTTGTGCCCCAGCCAGGCCCTATATCTTACTCTTTCTAGCTCTACGGACCTAGTTAGGGGGTATGCATACTTATGGATTAGGTGTCCTTGTCAGTAGGGTACTGAGTTAGCTTTATGCACCAGTACGACCAGGGTACCTTTGCGTCCTTGGGTTCATGGTTGAAGGGTACTGAGTAGCAGATATGCACCGGTACGACCGGTGTACCTTTGTGTCCCGGGTTATCGATCTCCCGTTCGAGGCAAATAAATATGATTGATGTACTGATTAAAGAAGGGAAAGATACTATTATTGAAAGTGGAATATTAATGAGCCGGGCCCAGATGATTATGATATTGAGTACCGGTCCACCGGTTATAATAGTGGCCAGGAGCGTTGTGCCCTGGATGATGATTCTTTATATATCCCGGTCCACCGATTATAATAGTGGCCAGGAGCGTTGTGCCCTGGATGATGAGTTATATGTATTCCGGTCCACCGGCAATAATAGTGGGGGTCCCGAGCTCAATAAAACCAGTTATGTATGTGAATAAAATTATGGGAAAGTACAAATCACTTATAGTGGAACAATAGCTTAAAGCCTGATTGTTTTGAGTTTGCATTATGACATGGCTTAAGACCGTAAGTACCGATTGTACGTAACGATATATTGATATGCTATGTGAATGTTATATATGTATGTAGCTTGTTTCATGAGTTACATTGCGGGCCTACTTTTAAGTGGGACTTTAAAGAGTTACTTAGTACCGTAGTATTGAAGGGTTCCATTCGTGAGGCCCCTGCCTATTCAATGGGCAGTGTCCCTTGCAAGTCTTTTCAAATGCTACTCAAGTGGGCAACGGGAAAGAGAGTAAGGTCTCATCCGGAACTACTAGGGTTTTTCTCTCTCTCTCTTTGAAATTTTTGGTTTTAAATGTATATGTTGATACTGTAACCACCATTGGTGGATTTCATTCGTGTAAACGTTTGATACGCTACTCTGATTTAAGTATGTTAGAGTTCTTACAAATTGTCTTTCTTTTCCTTTAGCCTTAGCACTTAGTACTGTAACCACCATCTCTAGACGTAACCCATTAAAGAAGATACTGTCCAAGACCTCACTGGATAGGCGACCGAGCAGCAATGATGCCAATTGCTCAAATTTCTCCATGAACTCCACCATTGTGCCCTCCTGCTGGGCGGCCAAAATTTTCTCACACAAAGACCCTTCGTGCTGCAAATGGAACCTCGTCAAGAGGATCTCCTTAAATCCAACCCAAGAATTAAACTTATTGCTTTTGGCATACTGGAACCAGGCTAAGGCCCTTCCCTCCATAGCTATGCCGCTTCCATTCTCTCAACTTCCCCCATGCGATTCAACTGAAACTACCTTTTCGCCCTAAAAATCCAACCATCCGGGTCCTCACCATTAAAATTGGGAAGCTCTAGCTGACGAACTGATCAATACTCGGTGTGTTAGGAGTCGGCAATAAACGAAGTCAATGGTGCACCAATGGGTGGAGGTGAGAATTCTACAAAGTCAACCTCCTTCTGTTTCCCTGGATTCTTAGAGGCTGACTTCTCTCTCTCCTTTGTCATCATCTGCTCAAATTGCTTCATCATCGCCCCCATAGTTTCTTTCATCCCTTCTTCCATGGCCGATCTCATTGCTGCCATTTCCTTCTACCAACTCAATTGCATCGCCTCTACCTTCTCTTCCAGAGCCTCCACCTTCTTTTGATTTTAAGTCGTGTTCGCGCTTCTTGGTTTCCCCCAGCTTCCAAAAGCTCTAATACCAGATTTTCTAAGCCTAGCAACAAAGATCAATGCTAATCAACAAAAAAAAATGATCAGAACAACCAGATAGGGAAGAATAAGAGGACGTGAGTGAGATTTCTTCAATGAGCTCCAAAAATTCGAGGACCTAGCTCCTCCCAATACACCCCCGATATTCCCCGATACCCTCCTCTCTCTCCCTCAATTCCCTTCTTATACCCCCCTCCCAGTAACTAAAAATTTGACTCCTATAACAAAATGATGACATAACAGATTAGATAATAAATGATAAAAGACTCCACGGACCCTATGCAACTGAATGAAATAAAAATATACTCCTTAGCCCTGACTCAGCCCTATTTAACCCACCCCAGCTACTTATTCCTCCTCACATAAGTGTATCGCACCAAGGGTCTATTATATTTATATTCTTCAAGATGTGTATTTATATTCTATAACATGTGTATTTATATATATTTTTTAAGATGTGTGTTTATATATAATATATAAGACATGTATTTGTATTCTATAATATGTGTTATATATATATATATATATTTTAAGATGTGTATTTATATACAATCTATAAGACATGTATTTATATTCTATAAGATGTATATTTATATATATATTTTGCAAGATGTGTATTTGTAAATAGTAACATGTGTATATATATAAATTTTATAAGATGTGTATTTATATATATTCTGTAAGATATGTATTTATATTTTGTAATATGTGTATTTATATTATATTAAGATGTATATTTATATTCTATAAGATGTATATTTATAATTTGAAAGAAGAGTATTATGTTGGAAAATATGAATGTTTTTAGAAGATGTGTATTCTTTATATGCATATGCATATTTTTAATGGGTGTAGGAGTAATAACTAGCACATAAAACAAAATAACATATAAGACATAACAGTACCATATACACCTAGCAAGGTGCATATGGTTGTAGGATGCAATTCCAATCCATGGTCTTCCTTAGTTTCCCATGGATAAGGCACTCTCTCATGGTACAGGCTCAGGCAACGGAGGATTAGATTCTTTTATAATTTTCATTTTAGTTCAAAATGACAAAACAGATAGATCATTTAACCTGAATTCTTGCAAGTGTAAAATGTAAACTGCCCACTAGTCAAATTTCTAACAAAGAGAGGACCTCACAGGTGCAATACTTAACCATGGGCTGGCGGCCATATCCAAGCTCAAGCATCTACAACGATTTACCAAAAAAATAACATATGATATTCATTGACCCATGGTGTTTGCATCTTATCCCATTTTAAGTTGGGCCAAAGTATTTGCAAAGTTTCTCTTCATAAAGCATTGAATATATTTTTAATTTTTCTGTATGCCTTATATTAAAGATTTTCACCCATAAGATTCATTCTCCAATGAAAAAACTCAATGACAATGAAGGAAGATAAGAAACACAATCCGGTGATGTAGTTATTTTTTATTTGACTATTTTCTAAATATTAACAATTTCCATACCCTTGCAAACACTATGAGAATGAGGTGCATAATGTAACTCGGTTAGCATACAAACTGTAGAACTATTTTCAGCAACAATTGACAGGTGGTCCAAACTTGTGTAGATACTTATAATGCCAGGCTAATTCAAGTGAAAGCTAACAGCAGTCAGAGATACTGGTTACCTCATAAAGAACAAGTGTTATGCAATTATGAGGTGGTTGTTGTCAATTTCAAGCCCAAAGACACCAGAGTCCCAGACTGTGAGAACACTATTGCCCAGTTCACTTTCCTATTCCTTTTGACTATCAGAGCAAATTGTGGTATGAAAAATAAAACTTATGTGCCGAGCCCACTCATTCATACATCAAAGGGGATGGATACTCACTTAGGTACAGCAGTTGCTGTCAGAGCTAAGATTGGAACATCTGGAAAACTATTTCTAAGAGATGAAAGCTTGCGGTAGCTAGGCCTGCATCATTATCAAAAAACAGATCATAGTTAGATAGATAAAAATAAAAGACTAGCTTCAAACTGCCTTCTGTATGAAGATTTCCGCATTAAAAGGTGCTAGCTGCCTTAATCTTAATCACTTAGCATCTCTATTGTCTATCTACTTCACCAACTGTGGTGCAGCACTAGGTTAGAGAAGAAACATATCCTGCCTGCAGGTGACATTTATCATCTAAATAATGCCTTTAATAAGATAGGAAACAACTAGGAAATAAAAATGCATGGAAACACAACGGATCAAGCAAAATTTATTTGCTAACTTGATTTATGCAATCATGTCTTGGGCGATTTTGCTCCCTTCTTTGATGGCTGCACTGTTTTTACCCTTCGTTGTTGTGTTATCTAAAGAAAAAGATGATTATAACTATACACGTTCAAATATTTTTAATTTTATTTTTCCTATCAAACTTTCATTTTGAGATCACCAGATTTGCTGAGGTTCTTCTTGATGTTTTCAAGGACTGTACTGGGAAGTAACAACAGATTAGGTGGTGCAGGACAGCTTGAGGGAAAAAAGAAAGTGTGAAATAGATTAAGCAGAATATAAGCGTTGATCATCAGACTCGAGAAAATGAAGGGGACTTGATAGAAATGAAGTGAAATTTGATATTCCAAAAACTTGTAGTATCCAGTGACAACTGACTAGGAGTAAAATAGTAACGTGATTGAGGATACTGCACTTGATGTGGTCATCATAACTATACTTCGGTACTGTCTAAAGTATGATGACAGGAACTATATATTTCATGACAGTAAAAACTCCACATCATTATTATCTGGTACCTGCAACTGATAGATTCTTCTAGAGATACTTCCCGCAGGCTCCATGACAGAAACTTTTACCCAAAGAGAAAGAAGAGATCCTCAGTTAATCTTAAGGAGCTATACTGTCCATACTCCTAAGCATCATAATCTTAAAGACGCCTAATGCTGGCACTGATGTATGCCTCTCATTTAGAAAATATCTAAACTTCTCTCAGCTGCCGTTGAACCTTTAGGTACTTCACAATCCCATGGTGTCAAAATCCCATATTCCTCTCCTCTTCATTTATTCTATTACCTATTATTTCTCCTCTGTAATCTTTTTCCTTTATTAAGTTGTAATTAATCTGTCAAATTGCTGCAATTTCTCCAGCCTACAGATGAGGGGTCAAATTCCTATAATTTCTCCTATTCCCTCTTAATTTTTGTAATTAAAGGGATCCTCTCCTTAACTTAAGATTCTTCTAGCTTAGTATGTATATACATAGGACCCTCACTACTCTTGTAATTCTCAATTAAAAATTTATTCAATTTTATCTCTTTCCCTCTCAATATGGTATATAAGCAGGAAACTACCGGAGCAGAACTTTGAAACCAAATACAATGCCTACAATATATCCAAAAGCAGTCATTCAATTGGTTCGAATGGAAGAGACAATTCATCATTCCAACTCACAATAGAGAAACTCAATGGAGCCAACTATCCAGAATGGGCTCAAATTATCAAGTTAATTGTTGATGAAAAGGGAAACTAGGTTACCTCACTGGAGCCATGAAGAAACCATCCGATTCTGACCTGTTGCTACCCAAATGGCACTCGGAGAATGCACAAGTGATGTCTTTGTTAGTCAATTCTACACAGCCAATCATCAAGAAGACGTATCTCTTCTTTTCGACTGCTACACAGATCTGGGATGTTCTCCGAGAGACGTATTCAAATGTCAAAAATACATCTCAAATTTTTTAGATCAAAATAAGTCTGTGGAAACTTCAATAAGGAGATAGAAGTGCAATTGAGTATTACACAGAGATGCCTTCTCTCTAGAAAGAGCTCAATTTGAGCTATGAAGAGGAGTGGGCATGCTCTGAGGATCCGGTACTCTTTTAGAAACGAAAGAACAAAAGAGTTCTCGAGTTCCTTGCTGACCTAAATCCAGAATTAGATGATGTTCGCAGTCGGATTCTTGATCGCCGCCCATTACCATTGACTGAAGCTGAATTCGTTGAATTATAATGCGAAGAAGGAAGAAGCAAGGTGATGATAGGCGCAAAAATAAAAGCAGGAAGTTCAGGGACCTTGGCTGGAACTGGGCAAAATGGACTGAACTTTAATTACGGGCCTAAAGCTTTAGCACTTGCAACAAAAGGCATCTTTGCTCAATCCAATGCCCATGAAAAAAAGGAGAGAGAAGACGTGGTGCAAGCACTATCATAAACCGTGGCACACAAAGGATATGCGTTGGGACCTTCCTAGCAAGCCACCTAGGTGGAAATCAAAAAAAGGTCCATGGATTCCAAGTGTCTTCTATAAATCATAAGGGTAAGGGAGACAATAATCAATTATGATCCACCGGGATCAGATTGATAATCTTATCAAGTTGTTGTCCGGTACTCAAAACCCCAACCCAGTAGCATCATCTTCTCTCGCTCATAAAGGTAGTTTCCAAACAACACTGAATGTTAATTCTCGTTAAATTTTTCATGGATTATTAACTCAAGTGCTTCCAATCACATGACAAGTTCCTTTCATCTATTTACCACATACTCACCTTGTGTCGTAAACTTAAAAGTAAAAATTGCAGATGGAACCCTCTCATTGGTTGCAGGAAAAGAAAACATACAACTCTCATCTTCTTTGACTCTTGAATCTGTTCTTCATGTTCCAAAGCTATCTTACAACCTAATATCAATTAGTCAGCTTACCAAGGACTTGAACAGTTGTGTTAAAAAAACAATTTCTTATCTTTGTGTTTTTTAGGATCTATCATCAGGGAAGATAATTGGCAGTTCTAAAGAATGTGGAGGACTCTACTACTTTATTGAAGACAAAATGAGTAGGCAGGAACTGCTTGCTATCTATGATTCAATATCTCTCTGTAGGAATAGGCGTTATGTTGTGGCATTTTAGAATGGGTTATTCCATTTTTCAATACTTAAAAATTGTTATTCCCTTCATTGTTCTCTAATAAAAACGCCTCTCATTTTCAATTGAATTTTGCCAAAACATAACTCCTTTCCCAAAATCCAACCACCAATGGACCAAACCTTTCCGGTTAATACACAGTGATGCTGGATCTTTCTCATGTTCCAACTCATAACAATTACAAATGGTTTATTACGTTCATCAATGACCACACTTGTGTCTGTTGGGTCTCTCTTGAAAGATAAATCTGACGTACAAACTATTTTTCAAAATTTCTACTTTATGATCCAAACCCAATTTCAAGCACAAATACGGATACTCCACACCGATAACGACACAGAATATTTCAATACATAGTTAACAATTTTTTTATATCAAAACAGTATCATTCAACAAAGTTCATGTGTTAATACCCACCAACAAAATGGGTAGCAGAAAGAAGAAATAAACATCTTTTAGAGGTAGCCCAAGTCTTAATGTTTATAGGCAATATGCCAAAAATATTTTTGGGAGATGCTATCTTGTTTGTTGCTTTTCTCATAAATCGGATGCCTAGTCGTGTTCTCTCTTTCCGGACTCCTGTATCCATCCTCTAAGAACATTTTCTTTCTTTCGAGAACAGTCAAATATCCTTTAAAGATATTTGGATGCACTGTATTTGTAAACACTCATCTTCATCATTGTTGGAAACTTGACCCCGGATGTGTCAAATGTGTATTTATTGGTTATTCATCGACTCAAAAAGGATAAAAGTGTTTTGATCCTTCGTCTAAAAAGTTGTTTGTTAGTTGATATGTTACCTTCTTCGAAAATATACCCTTCTTCCAAAAACCTTCACTTTAGGGGAAGAAGTCTCCGGATGATGAAGTTTGTTTTTTAGACCTTAAAATTGCTGAACCCAGCAAATCTACTGTACCTCAAGATCAGCCTAACCAACTTGATCCACCACATGTAACAAGTCATATAAACTAAAGGTGAGATAAGGAGAACTAGCATAGCTAAGAGATAATTGTCTACTCACAAACAGAAAAGACAAAGGATGGTGGAAACCATATTCCTCATGCACAATCTAAGTTAGACCTAATGATGGCAGATCCATATACCCAAGAACCTTCCACAGACACAGCACACAGGTAACTCTAAGAGTTTAGATCTAGACTTACCTATTGCTCTTAGAAAACAACCTTGTTCTTGCACCTTACATCCTCCTATATCTCAGTTTGTGTCTTATAAAAATTTGTTCACTACATTTAAAGCATTTACCTCTAACCCATCCTCAATAACCTTTCCAAAGGATGTGAATGAAACCTTTAGCTCACCAAAATGGAAAAATGGCACCATGGAGGAAAATAATACATGGGAGATTGTAAATTTACCGAGAGGAAAGGAGGCAGAGGGGTGTAAGTGGGTTTTCACTGTGAAATACAAATCTAATGGCTCCATAGATTGCAACAAAGCTAGACTTGTGGCTAAGGTCTTTACTCAAACCTATGGGATTGACTACATTGATATTTTTATACTGGTTGCCAAAATAAATGTAGTTAGGGTGCTCCTATCCTTAGCTACAAACTTGGACGGGATCCTTCAACAACTTGATATCAAGAATGCCCTCTTGAATGGTACACTCCA
This sequence comes from Tamarix chinensis, assembly GCA_030549775.1. NCBI lineage: Eukaryota > Viridiplantae > Streptophyta > Magnoliopsida > Caryophyllales > Tamaricaceae > Tamarix > Tamarix chinensis. Next base: position 28,066,344 of record CM060180.1, on the reverse strand, counting down.
CAAAGAAGTGTACATGAAGATTCCACCCGGGTTTAGGGATGGCAATTTTTCCCGCGGGTTCAGGGGCCCGTCGGGGATTCCTTGTTTGGGTTCGGGTTCGGGTTCGGGGAGAGAATTCAGGGATCGGGTTTAGGTTCGGGGTTTTTTTTGGGACAGTGCAAGGGTGGGTTTGGGGTCCCCATCCCCGAACCCACCCCGAATAATTTTTTTATATATTTTTTTATATTTTTTATATAATTATATAAATATATATATAATATATATAATTTTTTATAGAATATAAATTAATAGTATATTATAAAAAAAAGGCTCGAGGATCGGGGATCAGGTATAAAGTCAGGTTTCGGGAATCGGGTCGGATATGGGGATTTGATCCCTACGAGGATTGAGTCAGGGAATCCCCGATAAAAATAAAAAATAAAAAATCGGGGATCGGGTCGAGTTCGGGAATTATTTTTCTTATCGGGTTCAGGGATGGGGACCCCGCCCCGTTGCCATCCCTACCTAGGTTCGACAAAGGTAATGAAAACAAGATATGCAAGTTGAGAATATGGACTAAAGCAATCTCCATGCACTTGGTTTGATAGGTTCACAAGATGCCTGAGATGTGAAGGGTACAAACAAGGGCAATCAGACCACACCATCTTTTTAAGCATAATGGAAGAGGGATGAAACCCATCTTAATTATATACGTGGATGACATTATATTTACCGGAGATAACCTACCGAAAATGGCAAGATTGAAGAATATCCTCGCAAAAGAATTTATAGTCAAGGATCTAGGACCAATGAAGTATTTCCTTAGTATGGAAGTTGCAAAATCAAGGAAAGGGATTAGTGTGTCCCAATGGAAATGTATCCTAGACCTTTTGACAAAGACTGGAAACCATGTGATACTCCAGTTGAAGCTGGAAGGAAATTTGAACAAGCTAGAAAACCAGTCGATAAGAAATTAAGAATAGATATCAAAGGTTAGTTGGAAAACTAATTTACTTGTCACACAGGAGACCTGATATTGCTTTCGTCGTTAGCACTGTGTACCAATATAGGCATTCCCCAAAGGAAGCTCACACAGAAGCAATATACCAGATATTAAATACCTCAAAGGCTCACCCATGAAGGGTCTGTTCTATAATAAAAATGATTGTAGAGATGTTGACTGGGTTGGTCCAACAAAGGATAGAAGGTCCGCTTCTAGATATTGTACGTTTGTTTGGGGAAACCTAGTCACCTGAAGAAGCAAGAAACATAATGCGGTTGCTAGGAGCAATGTTGAAGCTGAATTAGAGCTACAACTCATGTAATGTGTGAAGCTCTATGGATCAAGAAGATCCTTAAAAAATTGTGTGCGCCATTGAGATTTCCTATGAAGCTCTATTGTGATAACAAGGCTACAATCAATATTTCCCTCAATCTAGTGCAACATAACTGCACTAAACATGTTGAAGTTAACAGTCTATTTGCTTGACCTCATGTCCCTACAAAAGAACAAGTAGCGGACACCTTCACCAAAGGGTTGTCCAAACAGCCTTTTCAATATTTCATTTGCAAGTTGGCATTGATCAACATTTATAATCCAACTTAAGGGGAAGTGTCGAAATCCCATATTCATCTCCTCTGCATTTATTCTATTCCCTATTATTTCTCCTCATTAATATTTTCCTTTATTAGGTTGTAATTAATCAATCAAATTATTGTAATTTCTCCAGCCTGTAGATGACCGGTCAAATTCCAATAATTTCTCATTTTCCCTCTTAATTTGCTTAATTAAGGATCTCCTTAACTTAAGATTCTTCTAGCTAAGAATAGGACCTTCTCTACTCTTGTAATTCTTAATTAGAAATTAATTCAATTTTATCTCTTTCCCTCTCAATACATAAAGAAATTAATTCAATTTTATCTCTTTCCCTCTCAATACATAATTATTTCCATATAAGGAAAAGCTATTTGATTATCGGACAACCTTGCCATATACACCAAATAAATGATCTAAGGTCAAAGAGCTAACTATCCTACGCAAACCTTGTGGAAAAATAGCTTTTTCTTTGCCCACATGCTTATGATTGCTAAAATTGTATTCAAGGTATGACATCTTTTATGACAACAATATCAAAAACCTGAAATTCTACAAGTGATGCAATCTCAATCTATACTCCACATAATCGTCATGCCTGTACTCTGTAGCTTGAGCCCAACAGCTTAATGGAAAGCAAGCCCACTTACACATAGATATACCTCTTTCTATAGGTCTTGAAGGTCTAAGAGTATTATTTAGTAATTAGATATTATCTATCATTACTTTGTATTATCTTATTAGTCTTAACCGTTAAGTAATTAATAATTGATATCTTTTACTATTCACCTTCGTTTATCTCAACATACATTATTATTTTGGCGAGTTGAATAATAATTTTGTGTGGTTTGAAAGAAACCAAAGGCTAGAGTGTAGCCTTGCATCAATAAGTGTGTGTTTGGCATCCATAGAGGCTAGTTTATGTGCTAATTTTGAGCTTATTATATTGTTGAATAAAGCTGACTCTGAAAAATAAGTCATGTTTGGTAGGTAGCTTATAATAAAAATAAGCTAACATTTTCTAAGCTAATAAAACATGTTTCTAAGTACCTATAAGCTAGTTTCTTACAATCTGTCTCATTTTTCAACCCAAAAGAGGGGGGAGGGAATCAATTCTTTTGTCTATATAAATATGTCCTTGTCATTTTATACTTTTCAGCGATTTCTTCGATTAGTTACATGAAACACTTCTAAGAATACATGCTAGCTTATCAGCTAGTTGTGCCGAATAGAACCCAAATAATTTTACTTCATAGTGCTGTCTTTGATAAAGATATCAAAAGGCAAGGACCCTCAAGCAAGAAAATGGATTCCTAATTTATGTTCCCTCTTACCATGTTTATTTACCAAGTGAAGACTGCCTATTTCAGTTCACCATAAAAAAGAAGCTGTTCGACACAGACAGGAGGTTAACTGAAGCATAAACGTGCATTGCACATTATTAAGTGGCTGTAAGCCCAAATAAGGGGTGCCAAAGAGAGACACATTCACATTAATCTATTATAGCTAAAAGAAAACCATCCACTGAAGACTTCCTGATCAAGAAACACTCAAAACATTATCTAAATGATTCCTCCAGGAAGTCCAATCAGAAACCTCAAGTTGGCAGCATAAATACAAGAATATGAATGTTGAGGGAAAAAATATTAAAACTTCACTATAGTCAAAGACATGAGGATAACCTGAAGTCATGACCCCATGTTGAGATGCAGTGTGCCTAAAGAAAGAGAGAAAACACATTAAACAATATCAAAATTACATTGTTATAAATAATCTCCTCAAGAGTCAGTGATTGACATAGAGCATAAAGTACATACCTCATCTATAGCAATTAGATGCAGAAGTCCTCTCGAATGGATCTTCAACAATTTCAAGCTGAACCCTCCTGTGGCAATTAACTCCGGGGTCACATACAGCAGCCTCAATGATGGTTTCCCAGATGCAAGATCCTCATAAATCTAGAGAATAGAAGTGTCATGTCAGGGAAAAATAACAATCATTCTAAAAGTTCAGTGAGCAAAGGAACTTTAAGTAGACAAGCATAAGAATACATAAAGGGCAATCTGAAAAAACAATGAGGACATGAAAGCTGTCAGGACCTGAATAGATATCCACAGAATTTTATCTCAAAAAGGTCAAGCTCAGATTGTAAAGAACAGCATCCAAAAGTTCAAAAGCAGCACGAAAAAACATTACAATAGTTGCTTAAGAAAAGTGGAAAGGAAAATGTGCTTCAAAATGAAACTGGAAAGTGGAAAATGGAGTTGAAGGTATCACCTAATAAGGCCTCACTAGTCACTACAGCTAATTACCAAAAAAGGTAAATAAACAAAAAGGGAGAAGGAAAAAAATTATGCTCATAGAAGTGAAGCAAAAGAGTGTGTTACTAACAATTCTTAAAACATAAACAGCTCATTCATAAGCATTACACATGTCGCAACTCTCAACTTATGTGCGAAAACCAAGTCCCTTTGTGATTTCTTATACTGTCAACAACATTTACATAAGAGCTATGAGCTAACATCTCAGACAAACAACGAGTGGAAATCACCTTTTCTCTAGCATGAGATGTTTGAGTTGAGGACAAAAATTCAGCAGAAATACCCTTTTTCTTCAATTCCTTGACTTGATTTTCCTAAATTTTGAAGAATTTGTTTTCATATCAGATAACAGAAGTGAAGGGAAACATCTCAGGATCACAGACTATGTGGAAAGGAACTCTATGTCTTACCATCAAAGCTGCAAGAAAAGTTGACCCCTTTGATAGCAGAGATACCTCACGTTTGCAAAAATTAGATATAATCTGCATGCAGATTAAATTTTATGAAGTAATAAGGCATGTGATTTCACCTATCAGAGGGCAGACAACTAGCACAATCCCTTTCTTTGCCAGCGCTGGAATCTGGTAACAAATTGACTTCCCTCCTCCGGTGGGCATCAAACAAAAACAGTCTCTTCCTGCAAGTTACAGTAGATTTACAATTAAGTATCAGGTACTAATCAAGTCCAAAAAAGACAATTGACCATAACGTCCACACAGTGTGTGCCACCATGGATGAGACTGGCTCCCAGTAAAAGCAAACCCTCAAGAGAAAAGAGGAACCTGATAGCACAGATTCAATTGCCTCCAACTGCTTGCCACGAAATTCAGAATGGCCAAAGTGCCATCTCAGAATCTTCACAAGAGCCTCTTTTCTAGAAATTTGCTTCTTGCTATGACATAAATCTTGAACAGGCAGTGGTGATTTTTTCATACTTGCTGCACAAACACAAATATTAACTTCTTCACCTTCAAATGACAGCCAAATGAGAAAATGACACTAGATGGCTAAAAATAAGTGTCAACCTAGAGAACTACCGACCACTCTGGATCAGATAGCCTAAAAACTTTCAGCAATGAGAGACATCAAAATCAAACCCCTTACTGAGTATATGGCCGTTAGTCAAAAATCCAGTATTTAAAAACCAATTATAAAAGTTTAGGGATAACAGAAGGTGTCACTGTGTCCTGTGAACCTGCATATATATTATGGCATTCCTCTTTACAGAAATATATATATATATATATATATATATATGCTCATTTGTTCACCATGTCTACGTTACTACGACAGTGAGAGGGTGAAAGCGCGAGACAGTGTGGAATTAACAGACCAAAAAAGGGAAGAAAGAACTCGGTCAGCATCCAAATGCTGCCAGGATCAGTCGATAAAAAATTCATACACTAAGTAATGAATGAATAACAAAAAACTGAAATTACTCATACCAAACACATAGCGGATGTTTAATGGTATAGAGAATACCGGGGCTAACAATATATCATACACGTGTTTGCAACAACTCAATCATCGGCAACATACACAGCTTAAGGTCACATAAGTCGAGGGAACCGACACAGCGTGATGAATACATTTTACGGCTAGAGAAAAAAGAATAATCTAAGTTGACACAAAAACGATGGCGAACCAATACTACCATCATGGAAATATTAATCAACAATAAATCATTCAGCAAAATAAGTCAGCAATGATCATTAAATCGAGTGTAGCAACAATAATTTAGGATTAAACTGGCACTATCGAACTGCAAACTCCGTTAGAAATTGGCAGCGGCAAATAAAATTTTTCAAAGTCAGTATGATGCCTGAACTCAGAACAAATGCTATAATCTAAAGAAGGCAAGGGAAAGAAGAAGAAAAATGATAGTTAAATTAGCCATGCAACTGAAAACCGACGTAAGAAAGAGAACCTGAGATCGTCGAAGAAGGTTAGAATGGGTGTCAGAGAGAATTCGCAATTCCAGTATGTAAATGCCAGGAAATATGAGCATGACGACAGCAGCAGTAGATGAAATGAAATAACAGCGAATGCGCTCTCCGCCAAAATAGAAAAGGACATCTTTACCCGCGTTTCCGTCGGTCCCAAAAGGTTGCATACTCTCTCTTTTCTCTTTTCGTTGAACTCACACCTTTTAAATAGTATTTTTTTTTTTTATTGTTATATGGAAAACTAATATTTACTCGGTGGAAATTAATTTTTGAAAGTAATTTTAATATCGGTGATTTTTATCGAATCAAATACGTTGCATCGGTAAAATTTAACGAAGCTAAACATTAGAAAATTCGCATACGGCAATTTCAGCCGAAACAGTGGCACCATCTTCGGCAATTTCAGCCGAATACTACCAAGGTCATCAACAATCATTGCGGATGCCTTCAACCATTTTTTTCTTCTTTTTTGTTTCGGCAATTTCGGCCAAACAATTTCGTACGCTGGTTTTTTGCCCTTTACTTGTTCACTGAAATATTATATTAGAGCTTACTAGTTGTTATGAACATCCCCTCAACTCTCACGTACTGTATAGGCTCTAATAGATAATTAATAATGATTAGTAGATTATATTAATAATTAGTTGATTTAACAAACGGATAATATTAGTTGTTTGTATGAAAATATTTGGTAATATTTACTATAAATGATAAACCATAATTAATATATATAATTTTACATCTTAAAAATAACTAAAACCCTATAGTAGAAAGATAATTTATTAAAATCTAGATTTAATTAAAATATAAAAGTATAATTAATAGACTATAATAAATCTAAAAATATATTTCATAAAATTAATCAATTAACCATAATTAAAAAATATAATTAAGATAAAATATAATTAACAAACAATTATTATTAAACATAATTATAATTATAATTAAATTAAAATATCATTAGCAAACAATTATTATTAAATATAATTATAATTATAATTAAGATAAAACCCCAAAGATTGATTTAGCCGGAGCATCGGCATGTATGGCCGAAGCTGACCATAGGCATCGGCATTTTTGGCCGAAGTGGAGCATCGGAATCGGCACAAATTGTCGAAGCGAGCCTCAATAATCGGCAGTTTTTGCCGATCTTTCCCCAACCCATCGGTACCCAGCTTTTCATGTCATATATCGGCAGATTTTGCCGAACTTGGTGAGAATCATCGGCATATTTTGCCGATCATCATCAGATAAAGTAAATAATTATAAGGGTAACTTTGTCAATTCAGAGTATAAAGTTTTATACGGAGTAAATTTTTGATTTCCATATAACAGCTACGTTTTTTTTTCCTCAAATCATCTCCTTATATTGTCCGCGACATATTATTTTACTGAGCCTACTCACCAGCTCAAAAAAACACTTACAAACTCAATAAGCTTGAAAAATTAAACAAAGCTTTGGAAATAAAGCCCAGCTCAACCGAAACAAAGGAAAAAAAAGAGCATAGGGATGGAAAGAAGAGGGAGAGAGGGAGAAAGGAGCGAAGAGATAAATAATTTTTTGATATATTATATTATTAAGTTTTTTTTTCATGTGGAGTTAGGGATTAAAAAAATTAAATAATATTTTTTGATATGGAAAAGATGTTGAATTAATCTCACATCCCAAACCCTAAACCCCAAACCCTCTAACATCTAAATATAATATTTACTGATGATATTTTTATTATAATTCAAGGATTTGAGATAGAGGTAGAGATTTGATGCATGATACTCCCTCTACCATTAGGATGATAAAGAAAATTATAACTGTAACATTCTAAAATTCAATATTTTTTTTAAAGCATAAGAACTTAAAATTTAAAAATATGTGAATTATGGGGATGTTACCGCCATACTTAGTACCAAACCGATTCTCTCCGACCGTTTCAGTACCAAGTGCTAAGGCTAGAATAAAATTAATAATCAATTATGAATCAATAAAATCTAAACTTCAAATAAGTATTGAACGGTTGTAAAACAAAAACAAGAGTACACATAAATAATTATTAATCATAGTCAAAGGAGAAATAGCTTACAATCGATAAAAGATTTATTTAAAGTACTCAATACAAGGTAATAAATCAAAATGGATAAATCCAATACAAAAGAAATAACAAAAGGAAATACATTGCATAAAGAGTAAATATGGCCACAACTCTCTCAAACTTTGAGCCAACCATAAGCTTAACACTCAGCCCTGCCTGATGTCTCGTCCACCTATGCAAAGTCAGAAGGTCCTACTACTTGTAGGAATGAGTAGCACGCATGAAAAGGGTGACTAATACACTACGTACGGAGCAAAGTAACCGTACACTAAGGCCAACACATAAAATTCACATAAACCATGCAGGACAATAAAAAGAGCATAATCCAACATAATAACATGAAGGCATATAAACATTTAGGTGAACACACCAAGATCCAATATAATCCGGATTAATTACTTAATTAATCCTTTATCGAATTATTTTCACACCATACTCTTTATCAAGTCCATACGAGTACGGGAACCCCACTATTTTAGACGATAGATCGGTCACTAGGGTAACATACCCTACCACTATTCTATGCTCATGGATCGGTATGGCCCCTTCTCGTACGGTGTTCCACTGTAAGTATTAGTGTCTTTTTACGTCTTAGCAAACTGTAGGGTTCAATTTATTGAGGTCGGGATCCCCCACTATTATAGTCGGTGGAGCAATTGCCTAGGGTAACATACCCTACCACTATTATACGCCGGTGGATTGGTCTCTAGGATACCGCAGTACCTGACCACTATTATGTCGGTGGATTGGTTTGAGCCCAGCTTAATATCTTCCACTTTACATGATTAATATTTTCAGTATCTTATTCAGAAGCTTTCACCCTAGACATGGATGAATCACTTCATTTACACTTATCCTCGAATGGACTCTTTCCACATCATCAGAATCATATACCTCCCAACTTGCCCTAACATCCCTTCCTCCATATCCTATCTCACAGTAGAAATCCAACTCCTAAGTATATGGTCAAGGCCCACTACTTTACACTTCCAAATCCATTCCACATCTCACTCTAGGGTTTTATCCCAAAACCCTAATTTAGATCTAAGTGGCCCATCCTACTCCACCTCACACAACCCAAATCATTTTAACACTTCACACATCATAACTCATAAGTTCCACCCTCATAATTACGCTGTAATCATCAAATATACATGATACCACAAAAACCCTAAGTAGCCACACCAAACCCTAATTATCCACACAAACCCTAGCTCGGTCTCATATGTACCCTTATATTGCTCCATGTACTATTTTTCATCCAAAGTATTCAAACACCCAAACAACACTTACATTACCTTTCTCACACCCCAAATAAACTTTTCATACGTAAATTCCATGCACATGCAAATGTTACACATCACATGCAACCATTTGAATTTTTCATGCAAACCCTAAGCTCCCACGTGAAACCCTAGATTCAACCATGTAAAACCCTAAATTCTTTCATGCAAAATCCAAGATTCCTTCATACAAAACCCTAAATTCAATCCACACAAAACCCAAGGTTTCTCCATACAAAACCCTAAATTCAATCCATACAGACCATAGATTAGATCCTCCTATGTTACACCATAGATTAGATTCTCCTGTGTTACACCATATATTAAATTATCCCATACAAAATTATAGATTAAATTCTCCCATATAAAACCATATATTATATTCTCTCTCACAAAACCCTAAATATCCCATTTTATTCTTCCACTCATGGATCATTAAAATACTCAGGTCAACTCATTTCCCCTTTAGTCAACTTACTCTCCTTTGGTCATCACATTTCTCATTTTCCATTTTCCATTTTCAACCTTTTTTCCACACAATACCACTTTTATACATCCTCACATGAATGTCTAAAGGGTCACAAACTAATCATCACATACCACAATATTTCATCACATATACATAATACACATGTCATATAACAACAAAAGAACATGCATCAACTCCATGTCATACCACATACGAAATAATTATAATAATAAACATAGGATGCATAACATACAATGCATATAATACACATCAACACACACAATAGACCTTAGTAACACTCTTATCTAAAATGACACCGGTCTTGTAGCACGCTCCTACGCCACCTTAGGGCTTTGAATGATCTCACCTATATAAGGGAAATGCTAAAATTAGATTCCCTCCTACCAAAAATACCATTAATTACTAACTTATTCTAAGACTAGGCTTTTGATAAAATAATAAAATATTAATCAAAATGACATTAACTAATTACTATCTTACTAAAGATATAAGAAATAATAGTAATATTATAAAAGTTAATAATATAAGGTTGAAGACTTTACCCTAATAATAATAATAATAATACCAAAATAATAATAGCAAAAATACTAAAAATAATAACGATGATAGTATTAATAAGAATAAGAATAGTAACAGCAACAATAATAATAAAAAGGGCATCACTCAAAAACACAGTGATATAAGGCTTTTGCCCCTTTTACCAAAATAATACTAATAATAACATTAGTAAAATAATTAACAAAATGTAGTAATAATAGTAATAATGAAATAGTAATAATAATAACGATAAAAACCATAATAATGTTGTAAAAATGATAATAATCATAATGGTAATAATAGTAATGATAATAATCGAAGATAAAATGAAGTAGGGTTTCGACCCTACATCAAATAATAATAAACTTATTAAATAGTAATATTATTATTAACACTAATAATAATAAAATCGAAATAAAAATATAATAGGGCTTCGACCCTTAATAGAAATAATAATAATAATAATAATAATAATAATAATAATAACATTAATAATAATAATATATTTCAAATAAATAAAATAAAATAAAATAAAGCTTGTAAAGATATGAAAAAAGGGTTGGGAGGGTCTAGGGTTCAACCTTGGGCTAGTGGTGATAAGCGACGCCTGCGATGGCCGAAAAAAGAGAAGAAAAGGGGAAAAGTTGAGTGCTGGGAAAAGGAAAGGTAGAGTGGAGGTGGAAGTTGGGGTGTTTAAAATTGTCCAAAAGGAGAGGAATACAATAAGGGTGGTGGTGCAGCCAAAGGTGGAGGCGCACAGCGGCGGCGGCGGTGGCCGAAAGGGAAAGAAGAAGAGAAAGGCAGGAGGACAAGGAGGAAGAGGAAAAGAAAGGTAGGAGGAGATAAAGTAAGGCATGTAGGGGTTTTTGGAAGGTGAAAGGGGCAGTGGTGGTGGACAAAGACAGAAAATAGGTTGATTGAGAAGAGAATTTTGTACGGCTGGGATGGCTCGTAGAGGAAGAATTGAGGAACGGGAAAGGTATATTTGAGTAGAGGACGATGCAGGGAAGGCTTAGGTGGGCGGAGTTGGTGGCGTAGTTGGCCGAAGGCGGCGGGGCTGGCGTACATCTAAAAGGGCGGCAATGACAAGGGATGATTTATGGGTTTTAGGGAGAAAATGCTCGAGTTCAGGCTAGTTTGGGCATATTTATAGGCTAAGGTAGGGGATAAGGTCGAAGGGAAAAAGGGAGGATAGGGCGGGGGTGAGGGCACCAGCCTGTAATGGTTGGCCGGCGAAAAATTCAAATGGGCTGGCAGAAGGTGGTTACGTAGGAAAGAGAAGGTTGTGCATGAAAAAGAAGGGAGGTGGGTTGGGTTAACGTGGCCAGTGAGTCAGGGGAAGAGAGAGGAAGGAAAACACCCAGTCAAAAATGGTCGTAACCGGCGGCGAAAAACCAAGAACGTTGGTGGTGGTGTAGGTCAAATGGTGGGAAGAAGAGGAAGAAGAAGACGGTCGGGGGGAGGCTGGACCCACGGTCTAGAATAAAAGAAAGAAAAGAAAAGAGGGGAGATCGGCCGGGCGACAATGGCTAAAAAAAAAGATCAAAACGAAACGTTTTGATGGTGGGTTGCGCTGAAAAGAAGAAAATGGGCCGCGACAAGAGGGAAAAAGAAAGAAGGGGAGGGGCGACGGTCGCGCGGGTTAGGCCGCGCCAAAGGAAGGGAAGGAGGGAGGGATGACTAGGTTGCGGGTTGGCCTAGGTCGGGGGAAGGTAAGGAAGAAAACAAATAAAAGAAAGAAAAAGAAAGGAAAAAGAAAGAAAGGAAAGGAAAAAGGAAAAAGAAAAATAATGGGTTGGGTTAATTATATTAATTAAGATATTTTGGATATTATATTATAATAATATTTAAATCCCTTTTTAGGCTAATTTAGGATTTTTAAGAGATTTTTCATAAATTTCATTTTAATTAGCAAATCACCCAAATTTTCTCCAATTAAATTATTTATAAAATTAATATTAATTTAGAACTATTTTCTCCTTCTTATTTTAAATAAAATAATTTATTTAATTAATTTTCAAAATAAAATCCTTAATTAGCTAAAATACCCAAATTTTTATAATAAAAATATTTATTATCTTCTTCTTGAATAGTCCTAATTAATTCTTTTTTATTTTAATAAAAATAATTTATTTAATAAATTTTCTAATAAAATCTTATTTAACTATAATTTTTAAAATTAGAATTTTTGGGGTATTTTAATAACACCCTAAAATTTATTACTTAAATTTTTATTTTTAGCAAAAACATAATATCAATATAGTTGGATGTTACCATCATAATCGACATAAGTCTGACTTATCATACCATCCTTATATTAAATACAAGGTAAAATAGTTAAAACTCAAAACAAGATACATAGAAAACTAGAAACTTTTATGAAACTTAAATAAACATTTAGATATTAACCACAAGTACAACATTACAAAAATATAAGCAAAAGGGATTCATTAGAACAGAGAGTCCAAAAAGGTATCTAAATAAAAACTAGTAATAACATGACTTTATGTCCGACCTCTAAAGACAATATGATCACTCCTTCCCAGACAAATCATTATAAGTAATGAAGTTATCAAAATAATCCTCAGTGATCTATACAAAGAAATATGGATCATTTTCTCATGGAAATAAGCAATACCTATGAGAATAATTATCAGTACAACACGTACTAAGTAAGGTAACAATACAGTCATAGATAAAGGGTATGCATAACACTTAAGGCCAACAAGAAAGATGAATTATGCATTAAAGTAATATCATAATGTGACTCAAAAGAGGAACCGAGAGAGTTCCATAATAGGCATACTCATAATTCATTTCTTTATTAAGTTGAGCTCAATGACCCTTACTATACATGACTAGTGGAACGGTATCAATAATATACAACCCTACAAAAAAATGCTTCTGGACAATATTTTCGTCCAATGGAACTGACTAATATAACTCTAAGGAAACTATCCCAACCACTATTCTCATCCTATGGAACAGACTAGTACAACCCCAGGTTATAACGTTTCTAGCCATTATTCTCCTCTGGTATAACAGACTAGCACAATCGGTCTTGACTAATATGATATTTCACTTTAAATATTAATGGCTTATTAGACTGTTGATTATTTGGTATAAAAAATCGTATATAAGCATAAACATTCATGGTACATAACCTAAACTTAAAATAATTACACGAGGCATGTAAGACACAACCACGTGATGGGTGGGACATCACCTAAGGAAAAAGGACCATAATTCTCTTGGAAAATCCTAAATTCACAAGATGAGCGTAACTTCTCCCTTAGGATTCATCTCATTGCCAATTTTATTACACCATCCTACAATAATATAATTAACATCATATATGAAAATAAAGGTATAAATCCTCATATTATACATACAACAACGAGTCTGCCTCTAAGTTTATTATTCATCATTCAAGCCATTTTCTCATTTTATTATATTTATGATACTCGCAATTACCCTGAATATTCCAAGTATCATATTTAGTATATTTTCATTCTATTCCTAGTTTAGAATACCCAAAATTCTATATTTAACCTATATTGACATGATGCCTTATCTTACTGAAAGCTTCAAATTTCATTTTAGATGGCTTGAGTCTTACTCAACCATCATTGACTCATATTGCCTATGAAATAATTTATAAAATACCCAAATATTATAATGCCATTATTAGTTTGCATATTTTTTTCAAATGACCAAAATGCCCTTACGATAGCCATAATACCAAATTTCCACAAAACCCTATAAATATGATGTCATTAACTTTCAACTCTCAATTTATTGCATACAAACTTAACCATAATCATTACCTAACTCGCATAATTTATCAAAATCCTAGGTCATATTACCACACTTATTATTTCAAAATAAAACTTATCTTATGATTATCATATAAGCCTATGCTTTCACAAGCTACCCACATTTCCAACATTGTCAAAACATGATAATAACACATGAATTATGAGATATAATAATACCAGATATTATATTAAACACAAAATACACATAAAATTTAAAAATCACTAACTATGACATATATCCTTAACGAAGGTGTCGTCAGTCTCTAAGTAAGTATCACCCTATGACACCTCCTTTGAAACCACCAAAAATTCACCAACAAACCAAGAGTAATACATGGTTAGGAATTAGGGAAAATACCCATTAAAAGTTAAGGCAAAGGAGGATAAAAAAAGGAGCAAAACTAAAGCAAGCAAAGCTTAGCACCAAAGGAACTAGTTGTGTTGGAAGGTTCGCAAAAAAAGGTGTGGTTACGTAGGAAATTCACGCAGCTATGGGTGGTCATGTGAGTGTTGTATGCATCTTGGAGGGTGGATACATGGGTGGTTGACATAGCTAGGTGGGGCTTGTGTGAGATGGTGATGCAAAAGAGGTTTGATTGCATGAGTTGATATAGAAATGGTGGTTGTTGTGTAAGGAAATGCATCTTGAGTTGGTATTATTACAGAAGAATATTGAAAGTTACGTGGGTGAATGACGTAGCTAAGGAGGTATTGCGTCAAGGATTAAATGGCGGTAGCATTAGGTAGTGGTGCTGGTGTAGGTAAGGGTATGTTTGTGTATGGTTGTATATGTTATGGAGCTTCTCCACGTGATAATGGAGAATAACAACAAGCCAAAGCACAAAGAATTTGAGGGAAGGAGAGAGAGGGTTTGCGAGGAAATTAAATGAAGGAGAGAAAGATAATAGTATTTACTGTGGTATATGATGTGTGTGAGGCATGGTGGTGTGGTATGCGTTGGTGAACAGAGCATGGTAGTGGATGGTGTGAAGGTCACTTAACTAATGCAGGGTGGTGGTGGTGGGGTGAAGACTTGGTGATAGTTGGAATAATGGGGAAGTTTTGTTTGATCAACCAAATCGAACACAATTTGGTTAGCATGGAAAGGAAGTCGCGCAAGAGAAGAACTAAGGAAGGAGGATAGGTTTTTTATTAGGGTTAGAGTTAGTTAAAAATTTAAGACTATGGAATTAGGATGGATTAATGTAACACCCCCAAAATTCACTACTGAAAATTTTCGTTTCATTTAAAAGAGTTAGCGGGAGAAAAATACAAGACTATGAATTCTAGGGATGTTACCATCACACTTAATACCAGATAGGTTCACTCCTACCGTTCCAGTACCAAGTGTTAAGGCTAAGAGTATAACGTATAATTTGCAAGAACTCATACCATAATTAAATCAGAGTAGTATAGTAAACCATTTACAAAAATAGAATCCACTGATGGTGGTTATAAGAACAAAAGTTACATTAAAACTAGGAGATAAAAGAGAGAAAGGTGAACCCTAAAGGATTACAGATAATCCTTACACTCTTTTCAATTTCCCACTTGAATAGCACCTTAAAAGGACATGCAAGGGACACTGCCTATTGAATAGGCATGGGCCCTACGAATGAAACCCTTCAATACTACGGTACTGAGTAACCTTTTAATATACGCTTAAAAGTAGGTCCGCAATGCAACACATGAAACAAATCTATATACTTATATAAATAGAAATGCATGCATCACAATCACATACTTAACATTCACATCCTTAACAAGTCCATTAAATGTTAACGAGTCATAATGCAAAATCGATAATTTCAGCCTTAAGCCATGTCATAATGCAAAATCAATACTTTCATTAAGCCATGTCATAATGCAAAATCAATACTTTTGGGCCTTAAGCCATTAGTCTGTCATTATTCAATCATCTCTCAGTTTTTATATCCATATGAGTGCGGGAACCCCACTATTATAGCCGGTGGATCAGTCACTTATAGAACAAAACACACCTAACCACTATTATATGCTGGTGGATTGGTCTCCAGAGCAAAATGCTCCTGGCTACTATTATGCCCGTGGATCAGTCTAGCTTTGACTCTCATAGTGTTCCACCGGAAGTACTTAGTGTCTTTGATGTGTCTTATCAAACTTAGGGTTTAGTTTATTAATCTCGTGATCCCCCACTATTATAGTTGGTGGATCGGTCACTTATAAGGCATAACACACCTAACCATTATAATATGCCGGTGGATCGGTCTCCAAGGCACCCCGACACCTAACCACTATTATACCGGTGGATCATTATGGGTCCGACTCAATAATCTTCCACTTTACATGATTAGTGTTTTATCGTATCTTATTCAAAATTATTTTACCCTAGACATGCATATCACCGACCTCTACTTCTATCTTCTCGAGAGGGACCATCCCATATCTTGAGACATTTTCGCCTTATATCATACCCCGACATCCATTCCTCCTTACATTTAATGATAATGAACACCCAACTCCCAAAGGTGTGGGTTAAGGCATGTCACCTTATGACATTCAAATTATCTTCCTACCACTCTCTAGGGTTTCCCTTGAACCCTAATCGGACCTATGTGACCCAACCTTTCTTTTATCATCCCACACCTCATCTCATTTAGATTCAACCCAAGTCCTATCACTCTACTCACCAATTATACATGTGACAGTGAAACCCTAGTTGGCCGCTTAACCTTAGCACCTTTCTTACGCAGGGGATCATCCCATGCAAACCCTAGAAATCTCCCAGGCAAGAGTTGCATTACTCATTCATTTTGATCATAATATACTTTTTATTTCCCCCCTCATGGATCGTAAGATAATAAGGTCAATCTCATGTCCCCTTAATCAACTCACTTCCTATTTGTTCCTTTTTATACTTTCACCCCCATGTCCTATTACTAAACATCCTAGCATGCATGCCCTAGAGGATCACATCATATAACATCGTATGCACAACATATATAATCATCACCCACATGCCATAAGGAAGTCACATAAGCATACATAACTGGAATTTGCACTACAAATGATTAATTATTAAGCATAAAGTACACAATATGGCATAACATATTGAAATACTCCAAAATTTATTATTTCAGAAATAAGTCATTAAATAGGGATTTTGGGAGAATTTATTTATTTCGTTGCTCTTTTAGATAATAGAGATTATGTAAGGGCATTTCAATAGAAAATTAAAATAAATTATAAAGGATAACCTAATATATATACACATATACATATATATATATATAAACACATATATATTTTGGGCCTTATAAAGAGGATAAACATTTTATTTAATCATTTGAATATTCCTACTCTATGTACCCAAGGTGATTATTCTAAATATTTAGGTAAAATAAAATGGCATAAATAACCTTTCTTTTATTTTTTTTCCTTTTCCTTTCCTTCTTCTTCTTTTACCATTTTCTCTTTTTTCCTATTTTTTTCCTCGCCGTTGGGCCAGCCGCGGCCCAACCCCGCGCCTCCTCCCTCATCTCCCCCACGGCCCAGCGTCGTCCCCTTCGCCCTGGGAACAAAACGTAGCGTTTCACCTCTCACCCCGCCGAAATGCTGCACCCCGAGTAAAGAAAATATAACCGTTGCCTGACGACGCGAACACCGCGTTTTTCCCAAATTTCACCCAAAATGCAGCGCTTAATTATTTGGGGAAATAACCGCCGCTGCCCGGCCGGTTCCCCTTCCCTTTTTCCTTTCCCTTGGACCGCCGGTCCAGCCCTTCTTATTCTTCTTCCTCTTCTTCTTCTTCTTCTTCCCTGTGCCGTCGTCATTTGCCGCCTGCAACACGAAATCCTGCCGGAGAAGAAAGGCCTGCAACGACAGCTCCAACTCCGGTCATTTCGCCCCTCTTCCCCCTGTTGATTTCCCCGTGGATGTAACCAAACGGCACAACCCTTCTCCCGCACGAAAATTCCCCATTTCTCGGGCAATCATGGTTTGAAAATTTTTAGACCGTACGCCGACCAACTACGCCGGACGACCTCCCCTAAACCTAACCCCCTAACCTCCCACGTGACCCTTGTCGTTTCTCCCTCATATTGGCCTATAAATTGACCCCTCCACCGCATAGATCGGGTTCAAAAATCTGGAACCCAGAGGAACTCCGACACACGCCACCCAACCTTCAGCCACCCTATTCCTCGCCTTCGACCACCGTTCCCACCTGCCCGCGCCACCAACCTCTTCCCTGCACTCCCCTCTGCTCAACCAACCACCTTAGATGCCTTGCCTCACGCCGCACGTGCCGCCCTGGCCGTGCGAAAACCACTCCCCAAAATCGACCCCTCCAGCCTGCGCCACCTTCGCGCCGCCGCCGCCGGCTGTGCCGACGCTTGCAACACCATCACCGCCCCCTAAAACCACGAAGAGACCCTACCCTACCACCCTACGCCCCCTGTTTACCCTACTTCTCTCTCCAGCAGCCTCCACAAACACCTCTCCCAATTCTTACTCCCACCGCCGCCGCGGCCGCCGCCGGCACCATCACACCACCAGGTTGACTCCACCTCCTTGGACCCT
This sequence comes from Tamarix chinensis, assembly GCA_030549775.1. Classification (NCBI taxonomy): domain Eukaryota; kingdom Viridiplantae; phylum Streptophyta; class Magnoliopsida; order Caryophyllales; family Tamaricaceae; genus Tamarix; species Tamarix chinensis. Next base: position 28,047,729 of record CM060180.1, on the reverse strand, counting down.
AAACCCTGACTAATGAAAGTTAATACATTAATATTGATAATTATTACCATTAGCCTTATTATGATTATTATTATTATTATTATCCTTATTATTATTATTATTATTATTATTATTATCCTCATTATTAATATTATTGTTATTATTATTATTATTACCATTATTATTATTATTGTTATTATTATTATCATCCTTTTTATTATTATTATTATTATCATTATTATCATTACTATTATTAATATTATTATTCTTAATATTATTAGCATTGTTATTATTGCTACTCTTAGTGTTATTATAACTATTAATATTATTATTGTCGGTAATACTATTATTGTTACTATTGTTATCACTTTTATGATTATTATTATTATTGCTATTAATATTATTCCTATATTTATTACCCTAACTATGACTATCGTTGTTAGTATCTTTGTTATTATTACTAGTACGATTAACATTATTATTTTAACACCCTTGTGGTTACTACTAGTAGCGTTACTATTATCCCTATTATTATGGTTAGTATTACTACTATTATTATTTAGCTCCTGGTAACCATTAGTAAAATTGGTGCTCTCTTAGCACTAACGGTGAATTAAGATAAAAGTAAAGTAGGGGTATAGTGCTTTGTTGGAGGAAAATTAACCTCTAGTGTTCTCCTCTTATAGGCGAATCAAGTCGACATCCGGAGGAGGCGTAGGAGCGTGCTCCAAGGCCGGTGTCAGGTTAGGTAAGGGACGAAGCTATGGCCTTGTGCTTATGTGTTGTAATGTGTGGATGAATGATGAGCATGCCATGAGTTATGTGTGTTATGCATGTGTGGTGAATCATTTGGTTTGTATAACGTAGCATGGATAATGTGGTAATATGTGTGTGCATCGTATTATACGAACATGACATGTGCTACGTTGTTATTTGATATTGATGATATGACATGATATGGCCCTCTAGGACATGCATGCTAGGATTAGTAGCGTGGAATGATAAAGGAAGAATACGGAAAATTGACCCTGGGGGAAGTTTGCATGGGGGGATTAGAGCTTGCATGGATATGATCCTTACGTGGGAAAGGAGGGATGAGGGTGGTAAGTGAGGGTTTGGAGAGTCCAAGGGACGGTTGGAAACTTGGGTGTAAAATATTACATGGGCCAATGTAAGGGCGCCCAAGAGCCTGATTAGGGTTTGAGAGGGAATGGGTAGCTTGAAGGGTACCAGGGTGAAAGTAATCGAGGGAGGATGGAGTAAGGGTGTTGAGAGTGCGAATCCACCTACATAAAGGACAAGTATGGGTTTTCTAAGTGAGGGAGGAAGTTCGGGGATGAAAGAGGGGGTTTCTTGTTGAGGAAGTAAAGTGCTAGGGTTTCGACGGACAACTGGGTTTGTCTATCATACGCGAATCGGGGTGATAAAGTATTGTATTGGGGAAATTTCTAAGAAGAATGAGGGAGAGATGGAGGATGAAGTGATGTTAGATGAGTAAGAAAGGGGTCGGGCCACATAGGCCGATTAGGGCTCCCGGGGAGGAACCCTAAAGAGACAAGGACGTACGGAGTTGATGCCATATGTGCTGAGATGGTCTATAGCCTCGGGGGATGGATGTCGAGTGTAAGGGGAGGTATGGGTCCGATGTCGAGTGAAAGGGGAGGTATGGGTCCCAACATATGGGACGATCCTTCTGGAGGGGAGAGGTAGCGCATTACCGGCATGCATGTCAAGGGCATGATGTGATCTAATAAGACACGAATAAGGCATTAATTACGTAAAGCGAAAGACTGATGAGCCCGTCCAGTCCGGTCCACCGGTTAGAATAGTGGCCAGAGGCATTTTGCCCTGGGTGTTGATTTCCGGTCCACCGGCTATAATAGTGCTCAGAGGCATTCTGCCCTGGGTGGTTATTTCCGGTCCACCGGCTATAATAGTGGGGGATTCGGGCTCGACAGACCCAAATGAGTAAGTTAACCCATGGAAAAGTACTAAACACTTACAGTGGAACACCATGTAAGGCGGGGCCAGTCCGGTCCACCGGTTAGAATAGTGGCCAGAGGCGTTTTGCCCTGGGTGTTGATTCCGGTCCACCGGCTATAATAGTGGCCAGAGGCGTTCTGCCCTGGGTGTTCATTTCCGGTCCACCGGCTATAATAGTGGGGTCCCCGTACTTACATGGATTAATGAAGAATGGGTGAAAATGACTTATCAACATAATGGGCCATAAGGAATAAGATACAAGTAAGAAATCAGCTTTCCTCTTGCGTGTTATTGTATGTTATTGATGTGTCAAACATGTATCTTGTGGTGTATGTATCGGCCTTAGTTCTTCTGTTACCTTACTCAGTACGTAGCGTACTGATCATCCGTTTCATGGGTGCTGCTCATTCCCACGAGCAGAAGACCCATCTGAGCTTGTGCAGGTAGGAGACCTCGTATTCGATGCCTACGATACCTATGAGGCATCAGGTGGGGCTGAGTGATGAGTCTATCAAGTTTGGGGTCGAGAGCGAGCCGGTCGGACCCTTTTTTTTCTCCTCTTGCTATCATCTACCCTAGTTGTTACAATTTTATTTTGTCTGTATTTTGAATGTGGATCTTTTAAGTTGTACTCCTAACAACATTTGGTCAATGGTGGACTCCTCGTTTCATGAATGTTTTGCGATAATGATGCACTTATGTCTTGATGAAACCCAACTCGATTTTCTTGTTTTAGCCTCAGCACTTAGCCCTAGGGCGGTAGCAGTGAACCGGCCTGGTGCTAGGTGTGGCGGTAACACTCCCAAGTTATGGTTTGAACTCTTAAAATTTTGCAAAGATCTTTGTTTTAAACGAAATTTTTTAGTAGTAAAATATGGGGGTGTTACACATATGGCACCCAAGGCATATAATACACACATTGTTGTTCTTAGCCACATCCCTACTCGGTTTGGGTTACCAAGTTATCTCCCACACTTATTAGGTCACCAATCACCCGTCATAATTGTTATACTTATCATAATTCCCATTTGGTTGGTTAGATTACCGAATTGTCTTTTTCCTCTGTTATAATTACTAAATTGTCCTTTAGTTGGATAGATTATCAAATTACCCTTCTACATTATCATAATTACCAATTTTTCCTTTAGTTGGTTAAATCACTAAATTTTCCTTTTCTATTATCATAATTACCAAATTACCCTTCTCTATTATCAAAAATACCAAATTACCCTTTAGTTGGTTAAATCACCAAATTACCCTTTCTCCATTCTTATAACTACCAATTTACCCTTTAGTTGGTTATACTACCAAATTACCTTTCTCTATTATCATAATTACCAAATTACCTTTTCGTTGGTTGAATTACCAAATTGTCATTTCCCCATTGTTATAACTACAAATTTACTCTTTAGTTGGTTATATTACCAAATTGCCCTTCTATATAATCATAATTTAATTACCAAAATATTCTTCGCCATTATCATAATTACCAAATTACCACTTACTTCCAAATTTACCATAATATCATTTTATTTACAAAATTACCCTTCTACCCTTTACTTCCAAATTTACCATAATGTCCTTTTATTTATAAAGTTAACATTTTACCCCTTACTTCTAAAGTTACCATAATGTCCTTTTGTTTATAAACTATCATTTTACCCTTTACTTTCAATATTACTATGATGCCCTTTTATTTATAAAATTACCATTTTGCCATTTACTTATAAAATTACCATATTGTCCTTTACTTATAAAATTAACATTTTGCCCTTCTCCTCTAAAATTACCATAATGTCCTTTTCTTATAAATTTACCATCTTGCCCTTTTATTATACCACTTTTATTAAGTTATCATCACTATAAGGATATTAATATTAATATTTCACTCTCCTCACCCAAATTCCACCAGCTATTATATTTCACATAATACTCCTCATCACCCACACATATTAGGCTATATTCTTGCACAAGACATATACCAAAATGACCCTAGGCTCACAATAATATTATTCATGCATAATGGTCACAATAACACAATATAACATGGATAAGTACTTTTTCATTAATAACTAAACTCATTCCTTAAACAATATTTCCACATATAGCATATAAATTAGCATACTTTCTTTTTTATTAATCGATACAAGCAAATATGGATATTATATTAACAAACATATATCAAGCATAATAACATATTAAAAACCCTAATGTGCTAACATACATTTATCCATGCATTTAAGCGGGGTTTAACGATTACCTTAATTCCCGCAAAATTAAACCTTACCGGTATTCCGATTGAAAATTCAAGCTTTTATCAGCAAAACCAATACCTAAAAATAATATCAATAATTATTATATTAGAAGGAGGAAATTAAAAGGACAAAATTTCATAAAACTTAATTAATAACACAATTTACCTAACTATTAATATACCTCAATAATTAAACAAAACCACTCCCAAAATAATGTGGAACTCACGTTGCATGAGCGGCGTGAGCCACATGTAGGTTATGTGGGGAAAAAGGGTTGAAGGTAGGGAGGTAGAAGGGAAGGATGGTCATTTTCGAGTTGAAGCTTTGGAGCTAGAAAAGAGGGTAGGTGGAGGAGGATTAGAGGTAAGGGAAAGGTGCAAGAGTGAAGAGGGGGTGTAGGTGGTGGTCGGGGATGGGTTGTTGACTTGTTGGCAGCCAAGGGGTGAAGGCAGCTGCGGCGAGGCGGCAAAGTGGGCTGCAGGAGTGGATAGGGCTGAGAAGGAAGAAAAAGAGAGGGGAAAAATGGAGGGTGAGGGGCTTGCTTCGGCCAAATGAAGTGTGGGGGTGGTAGAGCAGGTTGTAGGGAGTGGATTGGTGCTTTGGGTGGCGGAAAAGGTGGCAAGACGGCGATAGACGAAGGAGTTGCAAGGGTGTTTCCAAGAAGGGAGAAAAGGGGGAGAAAAAAGATGGGGGAGGAAGAAGGAGTTGCAGGGTGGCTTGAGTGATGTTGTGGTGGTGCAGGGATGAGGTATAGCCGTATAGGGTAGTGCAGAGGGTTGGTGAGGTGAAGAAAGCGGTGGAGGGCGGCGGTGGTGCGAAAATAGAGATGTGAATGGAAGGAGAAGAAAAAGGAGAGAAAGGAATCGGGGAAGGGGAAGGCTTAAAAAATAATGGGGGAGGAAAGGGCTTGTGAGGAGAAGAAAAAGAAGAGGGAGAAGAGGAGGGGATAGGTGGCCAGTCAGTGGCAGTGTATAGGGTGGTAGGAAGATGGTAGGGTGACAGGGAGAGGGAAGGGAAGAAGGGGAAAGGGATGACATGCATGAGGAGGAGCACATGGTTGGTTGGGTCTAAAAGGGTGAAAAAAAGGACGAGGGAGAGAGAGAGGGAAGAAGGGTTGTAGTGGTGGCAGGCGTGCCCGAGGCAACAGGGACAAGTTGGGGTGAGTAGAGGAAGGAAGAAGAAGAAAGAAAGATGGGGGGAGGTGCAGGCCAGCAAAGGAAAGAAAATGGCGTGGGTCGGCCCGGTCCAGGGGGAGAAAGGAAGGAAAGAAAATAGGGGGAGCTGGGTTGGGTTGCAGCGTTGGGGAAGGAGGAAAATAAAAAGGGGGTGGGCTGCTCGTGTAGGAGAAGGAGAGTGGGACAGAGGCCCAGGCGTGAGGAGGAAGGGAGGCGGGTCGGTGCTGGCAGCCCGAAGGAGGAAAAGAAAAGGAAAAGGAAAGAAAGGAGGAAAAGGAGAAAGAAAGGAAGAAGGGGAAAAAGGAAAAGGAAAAATGGGAGACTTTAAAATAATTTAATTTATAAAATAATAGGATGTAATATTTTTAAGAAATAAATTTATTTAATAATTTAATTTAATATAATTAAATATATGGGCTTTACAAGGATAATTTTAGTAAAATATTGGTTTGGAAAATTATTTAAATAAAAAGAGTACAATAAAATAACAAAATATTTATTTTAATTTATCAAATATTCCTATACAAATTTATATACTCAAAAATCCATAAAATAATTAAATTAAATAATTGTAAAAGCTAATTTATCCTAAATAAAAGTTGTTTATTAAACTCTAAGTTTTTTTAAAAAAATTCAGGGGATTACAATTAAAATAATAATTAATCAGGATTATGATTAGGTTAAATTTGGGGTATTATAAGGATGGTTACCGCTAGTGCTAGAGCACGAGCTGCTACAAAGCATCAAAAAGCACCTTGTACTTGAAACATAGATCACATACCACACAATGAGGACTATGATGTCTATAGCAATGGAGATTTTGCCGGTACTAGTACATTTGAACATGAAACATGATTTACTTCCTCATTATCATCAAATAACAAGTGGTGATTGACAAGATTGATGCGTGGATGTTCACTAATTTCCAACCTTTTGAATAGCTTTAAGGGTCATATGGCATACTCCATATGGAATAAGTAGCTAGGTATTTGTTTTATTATTATAAATATTGGTTATTTTTTACCATGTAATTCATTATTCTAACATTCTTTTTTTTGTAGGAACCACGCCCTATGTTGAGGGTTCAGTCAAGGATAAAAAGTTTGAGAAGATCACCAAGGCCGATGCTAGCATTAACCCTACCTTCGATCACATTGAGACTACATGCTTGAAGCATCTATGTGACACATACCTCAACCACCATAATGCTCCATTCATATTTAGTTTTGTTGAAAGGTGACACCTAAAGACTAATAGCTTCCACCTTCCATCCAATGAGATGACTATTACTCTACATGACATGCTTTACATCATGGATTTCAATTGCCATGGGTAGTAGTGTACTAGCAATCATTTTCTTAGTGATGGTGATGTTGTGGAGCTTTTGGCAGACATGTGGAGTAAACCCAAGGTGATGGTGAAGGCGGATTTTGTGAAGGGTCTTTAGTCACATTGGATAATATTATTTTTAAGCTTATGATTGAGTGGGTCTCCCATGATGAGTCTTATACCTGATTTTATTTTCGGTAGCTTCTTTCTTGCACACTTTTTGTAGAAAATTCTAACATCCATTCTCCATTATCAATGCTAATATTAGTAACCAATATTACTAGGTTAGGCAATCGAGCACTTAGATTTGGTACTTTAGCATTTTATATAGGCAGCTTGGAATAACAGCTAGGGCTAGGTGCAAGAAGCTAGGTGGTTGCATCACACTATTAGAGTTAATTATTTATTAATAATTATTAGTTATAAAAGTTGTAAGTTGTTTAAGTTATTATGTGCTCGTTATAATTGTGCACAGATGTGGATTTACAAGTATTTTACTAGCTTTTGTTGGATGTTTTTCTCATACATATAAGCCATCAAACAATGATGTAATGATGAGATAAGAGACTTTTCATCAAATGTTCCCCCTAAGTTAGTGGATGACCAAATTCAGTAAAGAAGACAACTTGATGCACTAAGGGCGCAACAAGTGAGTGAAATGCTTTATTGGTGGCTTTGAATTGTAGTAAATGTTATAAATAGTATTAATTTTTTACTTTACATGAATTTGTATGCTGATTTCTTACCATTTGATAAAGATTTGTTGATTAGACAACATGAGTTGATGTACCAAAATGGCTCGCGCTTCATGAATATTATGGAGTCGTAAATATTAAATTGAGCTGCCCATCAATTTGACTACCCCCAGCTCATCCCGATCCCTTCTATTATACCAACTCATTGATTCTAATGTAGTACAAACATAAAGAGATATAAGGCATATTTCTCCAGTTGTGCATCATTTTAGGATGTTTAGTAATATCATCGACTAGATATCGTCTTCTAATTTTCATATATCAATATATCAACATGATGCCTCAAGTCACTACCTTTCCTTGTCCCGCCTTTATACCCACCCATTATTCAATTGTGTAGTAGTAGATAAAGGATTGAGTGACGCCCCATACATTAGGACAATCATAGAGATAAATAATGAACTGATGGGTGGACACAACTACTAGGTCAAATAAGAGAATAAGGGTACAATTGATAAAGATGTTAGTTTTGATAAGGTGAAGAAGGGCTATTTTGTGATGATAAAACTTAGACTCTTCTCTAGTGAAGAGGAGGAGGCCGGCCAACCCTTTATAGGTGATGATTTTGATGACAGTTAGCATAACATTTGTTCCCTGTATTTTTATTTAATTTTTTTATTTGATAATTTGTGTTTCTTTACCATAATATTTTTAATAATTATCATGGATATTCATCAACAAGTACACAAAATTTTGCAACAAAATACTTAATGGAAATCCAAAGTCATTACAACACAAAATAAATCATCAACCAAAGTTTTTCCCTTGGTTGACAACCAAACCCATTCCATTTTGGTATGACTAAATGAGATCATGATATGACTTGTACCATCTATAAATGCTTGGATTAACATGCATGTGTCACTTATTAGATATAGGCAATAGCATTTCATTTTCCATCAAGGTTAAATACAAGCATATAAAGTATTGTGACATGAGTGTGATTAATATATAGTATGAAAGAAAAATGTATGTTGTATTAGTGAGTAAGAGACATATATATACGTAGTGTGACAAATTGTTAACACTTAAGGTGGTAATGATTCAATTATATCATTGGTAATTTGGTGGGAGCTTTGTGCGGTGAACATGTAATTGATCCCAAATAACTCAAGAAAATAAAGACCACATCATATGTCGAGAGAAGAGATATTTAAAGTTGGGTTGCTGCCACCATATATCCATCAGAGCTTATTTCCCCCCATGCACCAAGTGTTACATGTTTTCAACAATAAGAACTATAGAAGCATTCCCATACAATCCTTGATGAGTCACCAATTCCTTATACATCATGGATCTAACATGTGGTCATTCTTCCTTGTTGCCCAGGAGTTGCAGTGTAGTTGTTTTAAATCCATAATTTACATCACCTATAACATCACACTGTGATTTTACGTATGGGATTATCGTTGCCTCAATATCATAGGATCAATAGAAATCATGAATGGGGTGATGAGTCCCCCCACTAGTACTTCTCCCTCAACGTGATTAACCAGGGGAAAAACAACCTCTACTAGGAGAAGAACAGTCATGTCCTGAACCATATGAACCTCACTCAATAGGTTATTTTGAATAAGCGAGCTTTGTGTACTCCCACTCTAATGGTTCCTTTATTATGTTAATACTAGGACAACCTTTGTTTTGTGAATCATCCGACTCTATCAAACTTATCGTAGTGGGTTTGATAATCTCATCAATTAGATTAGAATAGTATCACAGGTTTGAATGGGCAATCATGATTTACACCTTAGACATACTTTTAGAATAAAGGGGGCATATAGATGGATTAGCAAATGAATCATCAAAATAAAACATTTCTTCACTTGGTATGACAAAAGTGACAAACTTCCACAATTGATGCTCTATCAATAAGGGGATGGGTTGATGATCTCACTTGTGACAAAATATCTAGTATGTGCATGGTAGAACTTGTAGTAACACCCTCATTTTAAGGGGTCAAAACCAGTCATATTAGATCTCTTATTCTTCTCCTTAATCAAGTACAGGGCTCATGAAATATAATAGACATGACCTCCTCGAACAATATACGATATGTGTAGTAATGTGGAATAATAATCCATGACTGCTCCAAAACTTTTTTCACCTCGTTAAATGGGAGCCTTATCAATGTGTTGATAATATCTCAAAACATATATGTGATGATGATATATATTTTTTTAACTTACTATGTTCACTTTTCACCCTATTATTAGAATTTCAAAATATAATTAATCACTCACAACAACTTCAATTTACTTTTTGGTTTTATAAGTGTCAAAATAAATAATTTTATCAACACACACAAAAACAAACCTCTCCTTATAAGGATTTAAGTAGGTCTCATACTCATATTGTATCAGATGTAGAGATATGCCACGTTTTTCATGCATAGGGAAATCAAAACCTACCACTAGGTCAAAATATAATAATTATTTTGAAGTCATATTTTAATCATGAGAAGGATACTAACCAAGTTGTAAGCCAAAAGCATATCTATATATGAAATACCCCAAAAATCCTAATTTAAAAATTATAGCTAATTAAGGATTTATTTTGAAAATTAATTAAATTAATTATTTTTATTAAAATAAAAGGGAATTAATCAGGGTAAATCAATAAGAAAATAATAAATATTTTAATTAGGAAAAATTAGGGTGTTTTACTAATTAAAATGAAATTTATGAAAAATCTTTTAAAAATCATAAATTAGCCTAAAAAGGAAATTAAATATTATTTTATTAAAATATTATTATTTTTAAATATTTCAAAATACCAAAATATTCTAAATATCCCAACCCACCTATTTTTCTTTTTCCCTTTTTTCCTTTCCTTTTTTTCTTTTCTTTCCTTTTTCTTCCTTTTTCCTTCTTCTTCTTTTCTTTTGTTCTTCCTCCTCCCCCGACCTAGGCCAGCCCAACGGCCAAACCCCTCTCCCCTTTCCTTCTTTCCGTGCAGCCAACGCCCGCATCACATATTTTTTTTCTCTCCTAGCCGGTCTAGTTTTCTCCTCTTATTTTCTTTCTTTTTCTCGGACCGCCTAGTCCCTTACCTTCTTCTTCCTTCCTCGTTACAGCCTACAACTCCCCCAAAATTCTCGCCGCCGACCACGTCACTAACCGGCCTATTCTCTCCTCTCTCTTCCCTGCTAACTCTCCTACCATTCGACCCAACCAACCCTCCCTTTCTTGTCATGTAATTTTCCCTCTCCATGGCTAATCACCCCCTGCCATGAGCTAACCTACGTCAGCTTGTAGCCACCAGCCGGAGCGTTCCCACCTACTTGTCCCTATTATCGCATCTCCCCTCTGACCTTATCCCTCTTCTAGATCTATAAATACTCCCATAACTAGCTCAGTTTGAGCTTTTGATTTCAACCTAGAAAAATTACCCATTTGCACCACCGCCCGATCAGACGCCCTTTCTACCGCCGTCACCCAGCGCCGCCACTCGAGCTACCCACAACACCACTCCATGCATCACCCTCTACCTAACTATACCACCCTCCGTCCTCGATTTGCCTTGCACTAGCCACCATGGTCGTGCAAAGTCTCCTTCCCAATCAACCTTACTTCCACCTCCGCCGCTGTTAGCACCACAATTTGCCACCACTTTCGTCACAACCACCACCTTCTACACCTCCCAAATTACCCTACAGACCTTCCTCTACCTCCCCTACCCTCCTTTTTCCCTTCCTCCCTCTCCTCCTCCCTTCCTCCCTTTCTTCCATTCTCGGCCACCACAACCGCTACCATGCGCTGCCACCACCACCACCCTCATTCCAACCCTCCTCACCTGGGCAATCTCAATCACCCCAACTTCCACCCCTATTCCCCTTATCTTATTTCCAGCATTCAACTATCCCTATTTTCTTCCCTTTAGCCTACCACTACCACCGCAGCCGTGCACCACCACCGGTGCCGCCAGTCATCGCCAACCCAAGGTGGTACTCTAAACCCTCTCAACCCTTAAACCCTAATTTATTAAGCTTTATTTATATTAATTACATATTATTATTATTATTATGGTTATTATGGTTATTATTATCACTATTAAGGGTCAAAGCCCTATTTTGTCTTTATTTTAATTATTATTATTATTATTATTATTATTCAATGCAGGGTCGAAACCCTATTTCATATTATTTTTGATTAATACCATTATTATCATCATCATCATCATCATTATTATTATGGATTATTATTATTATTATTATATTTATTATTATTATTATTATTATTATTATTATTATTTTGGCGAAGGGTTGAAGCCCTTATTTTATATTATTTCAAATTATACCCTTATTATTATTATTATTATTGTTGTTGTTGTTGTTGTTGTTGTTGTTGTTGTTGTTGTTGTTATCATCATCATCAACATCGTTATTATTAGGGTAAAATCTTCAAACCTTATATTATCATCTTTTCCAATATTACTATTATTACTTTTATCCTTAGCAAAATTAGTAATTAGTTAGTGTTACTACTATTATGTTATTATTTTATCTATAACCCTAATCTTATAATAAAATAGGAAATATTAGTATTTTTGGTAGGAGGGAACCTAATCCTTAGCTTTTCCCTCTTATAAGTGAAACCAGTCAAAACCCTAAGGAGGCATAGGAGCGTGCTCCAAGACCGGTGTTGTGTTAGGTAAGGGTATAGCTGAGGCCTTATGTGTGTTATTTGTTTTATATACCTTGTATGCCATGTTTTAGGATATGTTACGTATCTTATGCTTATCGTTATAACTATTTTATGTTTAGCGTAACTTTGAAGTTGAGGTATGGTCATGTGTTATCTTATGGCATGTGTATAATGTGTATAAACTATAATTATGATATGATGTGTTGTGGCCCTTTAGGACATGCATGCTAGGATAAGTAATGTGACTATATAGGATGAAAGGATGAAAAAGGAAAATAGGGAAGTAAGTTGACCAAAGGGGAATAAGTTGACTAAGGGATATGGGTTGACCCAAAAATTTCATGATCCATGAGTGGAAGAATCTAGGGTTTCGCATGAAAGAATCTAGGGTTTTGCATGGAATAGTCTAGGGTTTTGCATGTATGAATCTAGGGTTTTATATGGAGGAATCTAGGGTTTTCATGGGGTGTTTATGGTTTTGCATGAAAAAGTTCGAAGGATTGCATGGGATGAATAGGGTCTACAAGGGGGTAAATTTACGTATGAAAAGTTAACTTGGGGTGTAAGGAAGGTAATGGAAGAGTTGTTTTGGTGTTTGAAGGCTTTGGGTGAAAAATAGTACGTGGACCAGTATGAGGGTACATAGGAGACCGAACTAGGGTTTGGGAGAAAACCCTAATATGAGAAGGTGGTAAAAAAGGATAAATAAATGAGTGTGAGTGGAGTATGAGATGAGGATGGAAATTATCATGTGAGGGGTGAGCATGATAATCATGGAAAGATAAGAGTGGAAGGTGAGAAATGGAGGGTTGACATGTGGAAAGGAGGATTCTAGGGTTGGTGTGGTCAGCTAGGGTTTGGTGTGGCTACATAGGGTTTCGTGATCACACGTGCACTTGGGGAGTAAAGTGTGATGATGAGGGTTGAATCTAAGGATGGGGTGTTAAAATATTTTGGGTTGTATGAGATGGAGTGGGATGGGCCACATAGGCCTAAATTAGGGTTTATGGAGAAAACTCTAGAGTGAGGTAGTAAGTGGACTTGGAGGTGTAAGGTATTGGGCATTGACCCACACACTTGGGATTTAGGCTTCTAGTGTGAATTAGGGAAAGGAGGAAAGGATGTTGGGACAAGTTAGGAGGTGTAGGAGTCTCATAATATGGAATGGGTCCTTTTGGAGGATAAGCGTAGAGAGAGTTAGTCATGCATGTCTAGGATGAAACTTCTGAATAAGATACTATAAGACATTAATCATGTAAAGTGGAAGATTATTGAGCTGGGCCTAAATCGATCCACCAGCATATAATAGTGGTTAGGGTGTTCTGCCCTATAAGTGACCGATCCACCGGCTATAATAGTGGTTAGGTGCATTTTTCCCTATAAGTGACCGCTCCATTTGGCTATAATAGTGGAGGATCCAAAGCTCAAGAAACCAAACCCTAAGTCTGCTAAGACACATAAAAGACATTAAGTACTTACAGTGGAGCACTGTGCGAGTAGGGTCCATACTGATCCACCGGAATATAATAGTGGCTAGGGAGTTCTGCCCTATAAGTGACTGATCCACCGGCTATAATAGTGGTTAGGTGTGTATTTCCCTATAAGTGACCGATCCACTGGCTATAATAGTGGGGTTCCCGTACTCGCATAGTGTAACACCCCCAAATTTCACTCCTGAATTTTTTTTTTGAAAGAATAAAGCGGAAGCTAGAATAGAATTTGGAGAATGTTACCGCCACATCTAGCACAAGATAAATGTCTACCATTTATCTCATACTAGATGCAAGGCTAAACCTGTCAAACGAAATTTCAAATATCTATGCCGTGAGGATAAACTCCCACAAGGAGATATCCACAAGTAGATGGCAAGTGAATAAATTCACTAAACAAAATCATCGCTGAATTAATCAGCAGAACCTGTGGAATAAATCTGAAATTTAAAAGCTTATCAGAGTACGAGAAATTTAAAGTTAATTACAATACCCTTGAAATTTCAAATACAACACTTGTAACTTCCAAAGAGGAATACGGTTAAACATGGTAAAACCCGACGGATCAAATTCCGGATTGCCTACTCACTCAAGTCAAGCCTTCCACCCAAATACAATATCCGATCTTAAACCTGTACAAGAGGCCTGCTCCCCACCATCAGTGGATCATCACAGGACCCATTCAACCAAGGTAGTATCAGTACGGGTCCAATACTGAGTAAATCCCAATACCCTATATTATGGGAAAGACATAAACTATAACATCAAGTGCATATCGAATCATGTTGCATTACGTTGATACAATAGTATGCCTACTCAATACCCACATCATAAGCCCTACCATACACATATAATAACATGCGAAACATATGTAACATCTTAAACCGATAATAAATTCATATAAACCAACCAAGCATTTATAGATAATGTTAAACCAACCAACCAGGCATTTTTGGTCAACGCCAAACCAAACCAAGACGAATCGAGCATTTATCAAGCGGGCATTTATGGGTAATGTTAAACCAACCAATCGAGCATTTTGCCCCACGGAAATTACTTAGGGACATGTCTAGCCCCGAGCATTACTTAGGGACATGCTCAGCCCCGATCGAGTAGACTCATTCTTTAGATCTATGGTAAATATAGTCGATTCACATCATAGTCTTTATCAATTCATGTGAGTGCGGGAACCCCACTATTATAGCCGGTGGAACTGTCATGAGGGTCATGCCCTGCCACTATTTTAGCCGGTGGACCGGTCATGAGGGTAACATACCCTGCCACTATTATTCGCCGGTGGACCGGTCTGGCCCCGACTCACATGATGTTTCACTGTAATTACTTCGTATCTTTCCAATGTCTTATCGTTATTACATTCGGTTTGTTGAGCACGGAATCCCCCACTATTATAGCCGGTGGACCGGTCATGAGGCTAACATACCCTGCCACTATTATTGCCGGTGGACCGGTCATGTAGGGCACCCCAGCCCTAGCCACTATTATTCGTCGGTGGACCGGTCTGGGTCCGGCTCAACATCTTCCTCTTTAAGTGATTAGTGTCTTAACATATCTTATTTGAAAGTATCTACCCTTGACATATATGACTAACTATATCCACATTTATCCTCGCAGGAGGGCCCGTCCCATATCTTGGGACTCTTGCGCCCCTTATCACACCTCAGTATCCATTCCCCTTTACACTTTCACATAATGAAAACCAACTCCTAAGGGTGTGGGTTAAGGCCCAACACCTCGTGACATCAAACTCCACCCGCTATTAGCCTCTAAGGTTTCCCTTGAAACCCTAATTAAACCTATGACCAAACTTCCTCTTACTTCAATAATATTAATTCATTTATTGTCATACACCTCATCTCATTTAGGTTCAATCCCAAATCATATCACTTTACTCATGGATTTCGTAGGTGATCGAAAAACCCTAGTTAGCCACTCCAACCCTGACACCTTTCTTCTCCCACAAGTAACCTCTCCTTTTAACCCAATATTTCTTCTCTCCCAAAACACCCATAATCATTCCTTATAACATAAACTCTCACTCTCAACCGGCACCTCACTCACCCTTAAACATTTTTTACTTTTTCCTTTTTTTTAGATTATTAATTCTTCCCAAAACCCTAATCGGGTCCCTTACACTCCCTTCTAGCAACTCACTTCCCATTCATTTCTTTTTGTCCTTTCATCTCCATGTCACCACCATAATCACCCTAGCATGCATGTCATAGAGGGTTACATCATATCACAGCACATCCTAATCACCACATACGGATATCACATTCATGTCATAAGAAAAACACATACCACATACTTTAACTCCAAGCTGCACTACGTGTAAAACACGTTAAGGTCAAACATGTGATACACAACAGGACATGGTATATATGTACGAAGCATCCAAGGCAAGTAGATCACATATCACACAAGCAGCCTTAGCCACATCCTTACTAAACACCCATAAGTAGAGGTAAGTAGAGACTTACCTGGATCCGAAGCTAGCTAAGCGAGATAAGAGGGAGAGAGAGATATCACTAGCTCGAGGATCCACAATAAATATTTCCTAGATCGCCGATAGAAATCAGAACTAGGTTAGAAACTATCTTATCAATAAACAATTCACATATTAATTAAATAAACACAAACGATCTTTCTTGGAAAACGTGTCCAAAACTTATGACTTAAAAGCATAGCTCTATTAAGATTTAAGATTAAATATAAATCAAAACGGATTAATACAAATACCACTCGGGAAATTTCAAATTAATTTGGAAAGATCGATAAAGAATAATCGATCATAAGTTAATTTATCGAAAATAACTTATTCATTAAGTTTTACAGCTAAATAGGTAAACCAACCATTTGCATAGAACTAAATCCAAGCCGATTAGATTAAAACATAACTTAAATGATTTAAAACCCAAAGATAGAAATTGATTAGATAAAAGACGCATAGTAAAAATCAATTTTATAAAATAATCCCCGAAGATTAGGGTTTTTAAATCCCTAAACTACAAATCGACCAAATCACTTCGATTACCTCAAATTGATAGTTTTAAAACATAATTAAACTAATTTTAGATAAATCTAGATAATTAATTTCAACAAAACAATCTTTCTAGTAACCAATTTAAGACTATCTATTTTCAAAATTAGGGTTTTAAAGCCCACAATACAAACTCGGGTAATTCAAATTAATTAATTCAAATTAAAGGTATTAGAAAGAAATTAGGATCATTTCAACTATTTCTACAAATTTAATTTTAGAAAAACAATTATACACATGATCAATTTCATAATCTCACTTAAAATCTAGGATTTTAGGCCCGGAAATACAATTTGGTTGAATTCTATTAATTTAATCAAATTGGATGTTTAGAAATGCAATTAAACACATTTTATAACATATCAAATAATCAATTGATCAAAACCAATAAAAGAAATACCCAATTTAGCACAATTAGGCTTTTTGGGCCCGGAACGCAAATTCGATCAATTCTTCCTAAATTATATCAATTGACGGTTCAGAAATGTAATTAAACATACTCTAATGTAATTTATATAGTCAATTGAATAAAATAACTTGATTACACAATCTAATTTGAACTCGCAAGAGTTTTGACCTAAATATCCAATTCTGATTAATTACGCACAATTTTCCCAAATTAAAGCTTGCGATATGAAATTAAATACATTTCAAACGATATTGTAAAATCAATTGAGCGAAATAACTCAATTACATGACCCAATTTCGTTACACAAGAATTTTGACCTAGGAATTGAATTCCGATTGATTCCGCATAAATTTCTCAAATTGACGGTTCCGACATAAAATTAGATACATTTTTAAACGTCTTGTATAATCAATTTATCTAAAATCGCCAAATCGGACGGATCCGAAAAAATTGGGCATAACCCGACCTAAAATTCAATTTCCCAAATTTTCAACACAAACCATACAATTAATATATCCAAATCAATCTTACAGCACATATATACATAATACAACAATCAATTTAGATTTTCATAAGCTAAATCACATTCAATTAATCAAATCCATATTAGGGTTTTTCAGAAAATTATACTAAATGAAAAACCGACAAATCGGGGCAAAGGAAGGCCGGGGAAGCTTCGTCGGAGGCTAGGGTTGGCTCGCCGGTGGTTAGCCATGCTCACCGGTGATCGAGCGGCGGCGCGAGCTGCGTGGCTCGTCCCTGCTATGGTCGCTGCTGCTGCTGGTCGCTGCTGCTCTTGCGCACTGCTGCTGGTGGCTGCTGCTCTTGCGCACTGCTGCTGGTGGTTGGTGGCAGTTAGTTGTAGCTACTGACGGTCGATGAAGGAGGAGGGGAGGAGCTGGGGAGAGGTGGCGACTGGCTAGGGTTTGGGGCTGCGCAGAGGGCAGGGGGTCGGGAGCAGCAAGGGAAGAAAATAAAGGGAAGAAGAAGAGGGAAAAAGGAAAAGGGAGAGGGGGTCGACGGGTCAGGGGCGTGGTTTTTTTTTTAAAAAGAAAAACAAATACACATAAAATAAAATACTAAATATTTATAAAAAAAATTTTTGGAAGATTTTATCTAATTTTATTAAACGAAAATTTATTTTTAAAATGATCTGAAGGCTTAAAATTGATATACGAGCTATATAAGGAATTTTGAAAACATTTTCGGCAGAATTTACCAACGAACATAAAAATTTGTATTATTTACGGAAATATATTATAAGACCTCGAAAAATTATTTAAAAGCAAATAAGAAAATATTTAAATCCAATTCTAATAAACCAAGACTAGTTTAAATAATTTCCGAAATCAATTTTTCGTAAATCAAAAAGCGTAAAACAGAAGAAGGTTAATTCCGGAAATAAATTCATAAATAATTTCCTAAAAACCTTTTTAATTTTAAACTTCCATAAAATATTAAAGATTTCCGAAAACGAATAAGTTTAAAGTCGGAAATATTTTCTATGGATAAAATTATTAAAATAAATTTAACTATTTAAACAGAAATTCTATAATTTACATAATATATTTCGTCAACGAAATATAATTTCAAAATAACGTCGAAATCAAATGACAAAGTTATAATCGAAAACGAATCTAAAATATTAAAAATAAAAATACGAGAAAGAACGGAAATACATATTTTTAACCGAAAATCAAATTCATAAGAATATAATAAAATCATTGTCGTGAACGAATTTATCTAGAATGGTTCGCAACGACAACGATTAATTAAATTCAAATATGAATTCGAATTGTTGATAAATCCATAAAATGAATCAAAATTAAAACAATTAATTATTTATATTAAATTACGCTAATAACATCATTAAACTTAATAAAACTAGATTTTAAAAATACGGGTTATTACACATAGATTGATAAAAAACGTGGTGTGAAATGAGTACTGATCAGAGATTAAATAATTAATTTATCCATACTATAATTTGGCCTTTATTTATTTATCTAAAGTGATCGTATGCTATTGTATTATCATGCTTAGATTGTATGCTTTTGTGTATTAGCCTTAGTGCACGGTTACCGTAAGTACATAATGTATTGAACACCTATTTTATAGGTGTTGCTCATTCCCATGAGCAAAAAACCCCTCTGACTTTATGCAGGTTGGTGATGCTGTTTTTGATACCTTTGATGTTTATGAGGCATCAGGTAGGGCTGAGTGATGAATATGGACTTGGCACGTGGATCAGAATGGCGTGGCCAGATTTCCCTTTTAAGACCTTCTACTTTGTTTGAGTTTCCTATACTTAACTTTTATAGTCCGTAAACCTATTTCACTTTTTGGAACTATGATAATGCACTCTGGTTTATGACTCTTTTTAACGCACTCTAACTTCTATATTACAGTAGTTTAATGCTTATTTGAAGTCTTATTTATTAGATTCGATATATGGTGTTTATTAAATTTCTTTTAGCCTGGGAGTTAGTACAAGAACAACATTGGGCCGGGCTCGTACTAATCACGGTAGTAACATTCCCGAAATTCAAAAGTTTTAATTTAATTGCTTTCGTTATATATATATATATATATATAATTTTGGGGTGTTAAAATATAACTTATATTACTTCCCTAAAATAATTAATACGATAAAGCACCAATATTAATTCATATTAAATACTAGTAATATAGTAACAAAAAGTGACTCTTCTATTTAAATAGATTTAAAGCATTAAGCACAAGTAGAAAGAAGTCAGTCTAAGTACTCATACCTCCTTTAACCCACATGTATCGAAACGTTTCACTACTTCGGTTAGAATCACAAAATTATTATATGAATTATTATCTAACCTAACTACAATTTATACATATAAATTCTAACATATTCATATGGCCACCTAGAAATCATATAATCCTACATATTATTACTATAAGGAAACTAGAACAGGGCATGTATCATATAAATCATGCTTGATAGAATCACATACATATATATATATATATATGATAGCAATTAAAATAGAGTCAAAGAACAATCTCATGAAATAAAGAAAATTAATATTATATCTCAAACCATTATCTAGGGTTTCAATCTATTCTCCAATAATAAATAATTATTCACTCACAATAATCAAATTAATTACATAAAAATATATATATCAGAAATAGAGAAATAAATAACCGAAATTAATTATGGATGAAAGTCCGACAATTTATTTATATGAAAATTTGTTAAATTTTATCTAAAATAACTCTTTTAGTATCTTTTTCTCTCTCCTGGCTAGCTTTTTTTCCTTGTAGCGACATTGACTCTCCTGCTTATTTTCTTCAGTTGGTGCATCACTTCTATGCTACTTGTGCCATACTTATTTTTTCCCTTTTTTTTTCTTGTCTAACTTTCTTCTGCTCTCTCTCTTCTTCCTTTTATTCTACCCGTGTCAGATTTTCTTTTCTCGAGAGAGGAGTTGTACCTTTTCTTTTCTCTCTGTTATTACGACCCTCCTTTTGTCTCTTCTACTGCTATAATACACCAGAATTTTAGCTAACCTTAATCTCGGTTAATTAATATTATAATCTAATTCTAACATTGGGAAATTTATTATTGCTACTTTACCCTAACCCACTGATTCTAAAGCTTAGCCCAATATAAATTTTTATTTTTGGGTTATTAACATTTTCCTAACATAAATTTAATCCCAATTAATTATTTAATTAATTTACTCTAATTGTAATACTCTAAAATCTTAGCCAACCTTAATCTTCGGTAATTAATATCGTAAACTAATTCTAACCTCAAAAATTTTATTTTTGTTATTTTACCCTAACTCTTTAATCCTCAAACTTAGCTTAATCCTAATTTTTATTTTTAGATTATTAATATTTTTCTAACCTAAATTTAATTCTGGATAATTATTTAATTAATTTACTCTAATACCGTAACTTAGATTATTTTAATTTAAACTCACTATCTTCCTTTTCTTTCTTTTTCTTTTTATTCTCCTTCCCTTATCCTTGCGTGCACGTATTTGTTTTTCTTTGCTTACCTGTACCCTCCATCTTGTCCTAGCCCTAAGATTATAGGTTGGCGATTGTTTTATTTTTATTTTATTATTATTTTTATTTATTCCCCTCTCATCATTCCCAGCCCTTGGTTCCCCTATGTATGCATATGCATATACATGTTTGCACAGCAATAAATGTCCCCAACCATCCCTTATTCCCCCTCCTATTTTATGCAATTTTTGGCAGCGTCCTTCCCCCTTCCACCTCCAACTCGTTGTATATCGACCCAAAGAGAAACCACTTCGTAGCCTCCAGCACCGCTACCACTAACAACTTTCTCCAACCCTTCTTTCTCTGCAGGAATTCCACCACCAACCGCAACCTACCTCTGCACCACCTTTCTTGACCTTCTTCTTCAACCAAACGCCACCCTTCCCCCTATGTTCCTCTCTGCCCTATTCCACTGTCACCAACCCCACCCATGCTCCAGCCCCTGCATCACCCCTCGATGCCTCCCTTTCTCCAACCAAACACAACCTCTAGCCGGGTGTCATTCCAGCCCCAACACCCACCATCCTTATCCTCCCCTGCCCTCCATTTGTGCATCACCTCCTTTGCACTACCCTTTCAATCCACCATTGAACCCAGCCTAGATACTCCACCTCCGTTCACAACCTCTAAACCCCCACTGTCGACCAGCCAACCTCCATTCTTCTGCACCACTGGCCTTCCCGTAGCTACCACCCTCCAATCGGGCACCAACCTCACCACCCTACATGTACAACACCTAACCAAACCAACCAACTACAACTCCTAGCCGAGCACCCTTCCCCCGCAGCATCTCCCCCCAAGCTAACACCACCCTCCTCCGTAGCGTCCGGCAGCCATCACTAGCGTTCCCGCATCACTCCACCACAACACACCCTAGCCCCCACCAGTCGCCACCTCTTGGCCAGCATCACTTTCCCAGCCCATCCCTCCTTGCGTTCAAAGTCACGCTGCATGTGCAGCATGATGAGGGAGGGGTTTTGGGTTTAAAATTTTGGGTACCTATTATAAAATAGTAAGGGTATTTTAGTAATTCTAGAAAATAATATTTTATTATTATTATTATTATTATTTTATCTATTAAATAATGATTTGGTAATTGTGGTTTTTATAATTGTTCTTAGGTGAATTACTGGGAGCATAGTTTTAAAAACCGAACCGGTCATCGAACCGGTCGGATTACTGGTTCACTGGTTTAGTGGTCGGAGCAGTGGTTCGAACTGGTCGAACCAGTGGTTCAACTGGTTCACTCAATTAAAGTCAAATCTATCCGTATTTGTTTAAAAATATAGTTTAAGTATTTAATACTTAATATTACAATATAACATAATTAAAGTCAATTAAAGTGATCATTACATATTCATATAAGATCATAAAATAACATAATTCCATATTAAAAGTCTCTTACATATCAAATACAATTACAAAATAACATAATCCAACATAAAGTCACAATTACATTAGTTTAGAAGTTACAATTCAATTACATAAATTAAATGGTTCGATCAAAGAGCTACTCATCCAATCCTATAGATTATCTATATCATCTCCAACATTAGAAAATATAGGAATGACATTTTCATGCATGCGATTATCTTCATCATCATCATCTCCACTCTCCTCTTCAACTTCATCATCTTCATTTCTGTCAATTTCATCCAATACGTCTACAAAAATGGAATAAGAATAATTACTTAAATTATTAGATCAACTTATATAAGCTATAAAAAGGTATGAGCCTCGTACCTTCACTATGATTGTCTTGAATAGTGACAGAAGCTAATTCATTTCTAAGTAACTCAAGCTCTTCGTTATTCAAATTAGATGTCTCATCCATAAGAATCCAAGAGCCTATTGCATCAAACTCTTCAAAATCAATTGGGTCATAACTTGTCTTAAATCGATTTCTACAAAAAAGAAAACAAAATTAGACAAGCTTGGTAATATTATCATATAAAATAAATAACTTTACACATGATTTACAATAGTAAGACAACAACAAATTAAATTCACACCTTTGTTGCAATCTTAAGTTAGAGTGCACAAAAACTAAATCATTGAGTCTTTGGTGCTCAAGTCTATTCCTTTTCTTCGAATGGATATGCTCAAATATGCTCCAATTTCTTTCAAAACCAGAAGCACTACAAGTTTGGCTTAAAACACGAATGGCAAGCTTTTGTAGATTTGGAGCACCACATCCATATAATGCCCACCATTCATCTACAAATTCATTATAAGAATTTACCAAACAAACTAAAAAAATGTAAATAGATATAAAATTTTGATAATACCTTGAAATAAGTAACAAAATCATACCTGGAGCAAAAACACAACGATCTTGTACAACAGACCATCTTCCAAAATCACGTTCTGCTTTTCTAAAAGAACTCATCTCCCTTGTTAATTTTGACCTCAATGTGAAATTTCCATTTGCATATCTCTCAATGACATCAATAACAAAAGACACAGTACTTTGATGTTGAGAAAATTCAGATGAGTACTGGAAACGAGGATTAAACCAATAACCAGTTGCATGTAAGTTCCTTGAGAGTTGATTATCCCAACGAGAAGAAATAATTTGAAGATAAGGCTCTACCCTTTTCTTTCTCCTATGAAATCTAGCAACCATATAATCTTTAGCCTTGTGAAATGCTTGATACAAATAACCCATACATGGTTTCTCTCCACTATCCACCAATCGCAAAACACGTATAAGAGGTTCGGTAAGTTGCACAATTATAGCACACTCCTTCCAAAATGTGGTATCTAACACATTCTCCACAAACTTCTTACCCTCCCTATCCTTAGCATAAGCACAAGAGGTCCACTCCCTAGACACAATCATCGCCCTAAGAGCATTCTTATGTGTCAAAATGCTTTGTAAAGCAATAAAATTAGTAGCAAACCGAGTAGGAGCTGGACGAATAATCTCTCTTCCTTCCGTGAACTTTCTCATCAAATGCAATGCATAACAATGATTATAGATATACTTGGTTATTTTTGAGGCATGCTTGACAATGTCTTCCACCTCATCCAACTTACCCATATCTTTAAGCATCAAATTAACACAATGTGCAAAACAAGGAGACCAATAAAGTGACTTAAACTCATACTCTAACAACCTTCCAGCAGCAACATAATTCGCAGCATTATCAGTCACCATATGCACAACATTTTCAGCACCAACGTAAAGAACAATATCTCTAAATAACTTATGCAATAGTTCAGCAGTTTTTGAAGCATCAGAAGCATCAACAGACTTTAAAAACACAATACCCTTTGGACAATAAACTAAGAAGTTAATTAAAGTTTGATTATGTTGGTATGTCCACCCATCTGCCATAATAGTACAACCACATTCTTTCTAATGAGAACGAAAAGTCTCAATATAATTATTCACCTCTTCAACATTTTTCATTAGCAAATAACCATGAAGAGCATGAACATTTGGTCCTTTATAACCAGGACCGATGTGAGCTATACCATCAATAACAGATTGATAATAATTAGAATTTGCAGCATTAAATGGGATACATGAATCAATCATCCACTTAGAAATGAGAATGTCAACTTTCTCAACAGCATCTTTGCTTTGTAACACACTTTTTAGTGTTGGTTGTGCCCCTGGAGTTGTTATTGGCATGAAATGATGCCCTATAGTCTTTTGTTTTCCCTTGTCTAAAATCCTTAATTTCTCACCTGATTTGAAACTACTAGTTACCGTATGAGGAGGTATCAAACATGGATCTTGGTGTGAAGGAAAGTCCATTGAACAATATGGGTTATCTTCGGCTAAAAGCTCTTGTGTCTTTCTTTTTTTTCTAGCAAACTCTTCAATACTTTCGTTCATTTCAAAACCAACTTCAGGAGAAACTTTTTTACACCTCTCTACTTGACCTTTAACACCAGCTAAGTGTTGTTTGACACGCTGGATTCCACCCCCAGAAAGCAGATTAGAACAATATAAGCATTGTAACTTTTTTCTCTTATTAGCATCCTCAATTTCTCTACAATGACCCCATGCTGGATCCTTCTTTCCTCTAGAAGTACTTTGAGAAGAATTTGGCGTAGAGCTAGTATTACTAGCCTCCGCAGACATCTTTAAGGGACAAAGAAGAAATTAGAAGTTACAAATTAATCATCCAAGTTAGCAATTTTAGAGAATCATCACAAATTTAGTGGCAAACAACACTATATATCCAATAATAGAGCATACTTCTCAAATTCAGCATCAATAAAACCAAAAAAAATAATAGACAGACAGCATATTCAGCATAATCAGCATAATCATCATATTCAAAGTCATTCTGATTTGCATACCAATGGGAATGGTAAAAACATATCTAAATTAAAAAAGAAAGTAATACAACTTGGCCATTCAAAATTGGTATTTCAGATCTAAATTTCAGAATCAATTTGCAACAAGAACAAGGTAAAGAATAGGTATTTCAGAACAATAAAAAAGAACTTGAGAATTTCAGTATTTCAAAACAAGGCAAAGAATAAAATAGGTATTTCAGAACAAGGCAAAGAATAAAATAGGTATTTCAGAACAAGCATTCTCATTTCAGTATTTCAGAACAAATAGGTATTATTTTAGAACAAAGAAATACAACTTGGCCATTTCAGAATCAATTTGCAACAAGAACAAGGCAAAGAATAGGTATTTCAGAACAATAAAATACAACTTGGCCAAGGCATTCTCATTTCAATATTTCAGAACAAACAGGTATAATTTCATATTTAGAACAAAGAAATACAACTTGGCCATTTCAGAATCAATTTACAACAAGAACAAGGTAAAGAATAGGTATTTCAGAACAAGCATTCTCATTTCAGTATTTCAGAACAAATAGGTATTATTTTAGAACAATAAAATACAACTTAGCCATTTCAGATCTAAATTTCAGAATTAATTTGCAACAAGAACAAGGCAAATAATAGGTATTTCAGAACAATAAAAAAGAACTTGAGAATTTCAATATTTCAGAACAAGGCAAAGAATAAAATAGGTATTTCAGAACAAGCATTCTCATTTCAGTATTTCAGAACAAATAGGTATTATTTCAGAACAAAGAAATACAACTTGGCCATTTTAGAATCAATTTGCAACAAGAACAAGGCAAAGAATAGGTATTTCAGAACAATAAAATACAACTTGGCCAAGGCATTCTCATTTCAATATTTCAGAATAAACAGGTATAATTTCAGATTTAGAACAAAGAAATACAACTTGGCCATTTCAGAATCAATTTGCAACAAGAACAAGGCAAAGAATAGGTATTTCAGAACAAGCATTCTCATTTCAGTATTTAAGAACAAATAGGTATTATTTTAGAACAATAAAATACAACTTGGCCATTTCAGAATCAATTTGCAACAATATATATCCAATAATAGAGCATACTTCTCAAATTCAGTAGCTTTGAGAATGACCCCATTCACAGACCCAATTCAGTACCCAATTCACAGACTTGGCCATTTCCAAGCATAATAATCAGCATAATCATCATATTCAGTACCCAATTCACAGACTTGGCCATTCACAGACCCAATTCAGTACCCAATTTTGCATGTTTTAGCACAAACAATAGCTGATAGGCCTGATATCCCAACTTTGTCACAAAAATCCAATGTAAAATGAAGATCAAAAGCAAATAGGGGTGTAAGAGGCAGACGAAATAAATAGCAATTAACAGCAAAAAATGCTTAGTTCAAAATGGTATTATTTCAGGGAACACAAGAAGGCAAAGAAAATGAACAGGTGCACTGTGCATTACAGTATGCAATTGCTGCTTCATGAATCCATTTTCATAGACCAAATGTAATAATTAATAAAAACTTAGCCTTCCCCTCACCGATTGATAGCAGGCAATCGATCCTCAACAGGCAGAGTCTGCAGAACAACAGAAGCCACAAAATTAAAATTGAAATAACAAATAACAAGTAATTAAGCA
Organism: Tamarix chinensis; assembly: GCA_030549775.1. Classification (NCBI taxonomy): domain Eukaryota; kingdom Viridiplantae; phylum Streptophyta; class Magnoliopsida; order Caryophyllales; family Tamaricaceae; genus Tamarix; species Tamarix chinensis. The sequence continues at coordinate 28,020,646 of CM060180.1, read as the reverse complement.
TATTATGATGGGAGAATCGAGATAATGACCTGAGTAGCAATGTCAGCGTTCGAAGAAAATTAAAATCGAATTGCAATCGAGACAATTAAAATCGAAATGCAATATGTTTACCCTATTCTGCTACGAATTGCAATTAGCAGTGTCAAGAAAATTGACAGCAGAGTAGAAATGGCAGACGGAACAAGAATTGTATTGAATCGAAGTTTGAAGATGAGCAATGGCAATTAGCAGAGGCAGAGCAGTCGTGCGAAGCTAATTGCCAAGGTTGAAGATGAATCAAAGTTCGAAGACGAACGCAGGCAGCAGGCTCGCAGCAGTGCTCTATTTGGTTTGGTTTAGGGTTAGGATTTGATTTGGTAAAAATACATATTTACCCCTTACAACACAACACCCTAAATAATTAATTTGAGGGCGAAAGGGTAAATTTGGGTGAAAAACAAAACCGGACCGGTTCCTAACAAAACCGTCGGTTCCCGGTTTTTTTAAAAATCGGCCTTTTCAACCGGTTTTATCACTAGTTCGCGGGTTTACTGGTTCAACCGGCCGGTTCGGTCCGGTTTTTAATACTATGACTGGGAGTACCAGAACAACCAAAATAGGATAAGTGTGTTTCTAGACTGAAGCCCTTTTTGTAAGGATACTAGTTGATATTTTGGGATCTGGGTTAAATATTTGAATGGCTATGTGTATTATCATGTTATTGTTATTATATGGTTAAATACATGCTCTTAATAATATATTATGATAATTTGGATTATATGCTATAAAAGAGTAAGAATGACAAAAGAAGTGCGGATATGATGTTATTACGCTAAGCGGTAATTTTTATGAATGAGTATAAATTGTGGGAGAATTATATGGGCCTAATAAAGTATGATAAGTGGAAAATAATGATATATCGACTATCTCGAGGGTATTATGGGAAGAAGGGTTAATATGGAAGTTTTAGTATTTTAACAGGACATACGAATTATGATATGCTAATAATATCATGTGAAGTGCTTGAGAGTGATTATGAGTGCCATAAGTTATTCAGATGAAAGAATAATCTAATTTAGGAATAGTAACCCTTAGCGATGATATCATTATCACATGTGTAAAACATTAGATTTAAGCCACGAATTTTGGATACGTTGTTAATATTAGTATTTTGAGGTTTTATATTAAATTTAGTAATTATATGAGCCTTCTAAGAAAAAGTTATTCATTACCTGTGAAATTAGGGCTTTGGGAGCCTTATAAATATTAACTTTTGAGATAGGGCCATTATTTCACTTACAAGACGTGGGAGTTAGGCCTGGTATTTTGGGTATGTTAATACTAATAATATTTGAGGAGGATATACTAAATTTGGTATATAAACTATCATTATGAGAAGAGTTATGCCTAAATTGTGAATTTAGGGTTTTTGGAAAAAATAAGTATCTCAACCTTTGAGAATAGTCTTGTTACCTGTATGGTGAAGTCTCGCTTGCCTTAATTATATTTTTCCTCATAAACTAGGCATGAATAAAATACTAATTATTTTAAGTAGAAGATTACATGAGTTAGGACCAAGTGTTGGGTTCGTTCCACCGGACGATAATAGTGGCTCAATTGTGTTGTCCCTCAAAGGTGGTGGATATGTTCCACCATATGATAATAGTGGCTCAAGTGTATTGTCCCTAAAAGGTGCTTCAGACCGTTCCACTGGTTTAAGAATAGTGGGGTCCCTAAACTCAACGTAAATAAAAGAATAGATCATGTACCTCGCATGTATACTACTTTCAGCTGTGAATGCCTAAAATTATATATTTTCCTGTTTCGACTGTGTTGTTACCTCACTCAGTAAGTAACATACTGATCATCCTTTGTATGGGTGTTGCTCGTCCCCACGAGCAGAAGACCCTAATAGTTTTGCACATGTCTTTGAGAACCCAGTTGATGATTTCGCCGCCTTTGATACATTTAGGGGAGGATTGACCTTTATCTGTACTGGGTGTTTGGGAGAAGAGTCATGTTATATAACACCCCAAAAATTAATACTGAAAAGTTTTGTTTTATTTAAAAATTAGTGGAAGCAAAAATTATAAATTTCAAGGACTGCCACACTTAGTACTAGATTAGTTTCCTCATACCGTTCCAATACCAAGTGCTAAGGCTAAAAATAATCAAAATATCATTCACACAAATTCACTTTTATTTAAATTAGAGTAACGCAATAAAGTCATTACAAAAGATAAAGCCCCACCATTAGTGGTTACAAGAGTAAAATAATTTTAAACAAGAAAGTAAGAGGTGGAGAGAGAAACCCTAAAAGTTTTTCGAATAATCCTTACGCTCGTACCCGATGCCTACTTGAACAACACCTATAATAGACCTACAAGGGACACTGCCCAATGAATAGGCAGAGTCCCACAAATAGAACCCTTCAGTACTATGGTACTGAGTAACCCCTTTATATTAAATCAAAAGGTAAGACCTGTATGCAACACATAATACATGACGTTAGAAAACGATAACATGTGCGGGCATAAAGATAGCCATAAGTAACTTAATGGATAATACACAGTGCAACGCCTCATATAATAGGAAAGACATAGTACAAGGCCCATTCACTTAGCAATGCCATCACATACCAAAAGAGAGACAGGCACAAAGACTGAACTATATTATACCAATGGATCATGAGGATGAAAGTAACTCTTTTGGTCTTAAGCCATTAAATAAATGTCATTCAATAACATATCTCGAATTATATCTATGTGAGTGCGGTAACCCCACTATTATAGCCGGTAGACTATAATACACTTCGGGGCAGAGCGCACCTAGCCACTATTATTTATCGGTGGACTGGTCTCTAGGGTAGATGGGTCCTGACCACTATTATTGCTAGTGGATCGGTGTAGTCTCAACTCATATGGTGTGTCTAGCTACTATAAGTGCTCAGTATTTTTCCATGATTTATTCACATCCAAGATTTGGTTTATTGAGCTCGAGATCCCCCGCTATTATAACCTGTGGACTAGAATACACTCTAGGACAACACACACCTAGCCACTATTATAATTGGTGGACCGATACACATAGACATCTTATAGGGCAAAATGCTCCAAGCCACTATTATAACTAGTGAACCGGTACATATGATATAATCCATCTGGGCCTGGCTCAATAATCTTTTCACTTTACATTATTAGTGTTTTCTATTTAATTAGCACAACACATCCATTTATTTAACTCGAGGGGGAGATCAAGAACCCGAACACTTAAAGGTTCACCGATCATAGTGGTGCATAAAACTAAGACAACACCCTTCAATCATCAACACATGGACGCAAAGGTACCCTAGTCTCACTAGTGCACGAGGACACACAGTACCCTGTCGACAATGATACTTAATCCATAAGCATGCATACCCCCTAAATAGGTTCGTAGAATTAGATAGAGTAAGATGTAGGACCTATCCGGGATACTAAAGCACACAGGCAAATACCAGAATAATTGTGAGCTAAACCACATCTTTAGGATAACAACCACTAAAGAGCCACCATTCCTGATCTCGAGGTCTTCCACTTTAATTATTAGTATCTTAATTAAGGTGACCACAAGAAACACATCAACCACATACTTATTCATTTCCATTTGTTTATGTTATTATAAAGTAATCCTTATTCATATGGTCATCCGTGTTAACTTAAAGAAACCACTAAATCCATACTTGTATCATCCATTTCCATGTCAGATTTCACTTCCGTTTATTCACATGCCATAAAAGGGTTATCACATCATAGTCATAATACAGTCTTAGAGTTTGGTTAGTCCACATCGAAGGATCATGGAACATTTAACCCTAACATGCTCTTGTATCACATCCAACACACATTGCCCTGCATGATTAGTGATTAAGACACCTCTTTTATGAATATGAGATAAATACCATATCACACCATTAGTTATCCATCCAACCCTAGGTTATGCCATATTTTTGTGATACTCACTGATTTATCAAATCCCCCTTTTTTTATTCAATATGACTTATGTTTGATTATGGAGACTTATTTAATCCACTGATAGGTTATATGCAAGTTGTCGATTTACCCCCATCATCCTTACAAAATTACTAAAATACCAATTGTTTGTAAAATTACCAAGTTATTCCTTTTTATTTGCCAAATTATCATATTACTATGTTTGCATAATTATTAAATTACCCTTATATTTGTTAGAATACCAAATTATCATCTGTACTTATTAAATCACCAAGTTTACCCATTATACCTATTAAGTTACCAATTTCACCCTTCCAGTTGGTTAAATTACCGAACAACCCATTTTTACTTGTTAAATTACCAAATTGCCCCTCTTATTTACTAAAATTACTAAATTACCCTTTTGGTTGGTTAAATTACCAAATTATCCTTTTTACTTATTAAATTACCAAATTGCCCTTTTGGTTGGTTAATTTACTAAATTACCCTTCTTACTTATTAAAATTACCAAATTGTCCTTTTGGTTGGTTAAATTACCAAATTACTCCCTCTTACTTATTAAAATTACCAAATTACCCTTCCCTTTACGCCAAATTATCAGAATACCCTTCCTTTATGTCAAATTACCAAAATAACCTTCTTTTATGTCAAGTTACCCAAAATACCCTTCATTTATGTCAAATTGCCAAAATACCAAAATACCCTTTCTTTATGTCAAATTACCAAAATACCCTTTATTTATGTCAAATTGCCAAAATACCATTCCCTTATGTCAAAGTACCAAAATATCATTCCCTTATGTGAAAGTACCAAAATACCCTTCCTTTATGTCAATTTACCAAAATACCCTTCCTTTATATCAAATGATCAAATATCAAAGGATCAAAATACCCTTCCTTTATGTTAAATTACCAAAATACCCTTCTCCTTTAATTAATTTACTAAAATACCTTATTACTCACGAAAATTACCAAGTTATCCCCTTTTTCTATATAAAATTACTAAAATGCCCTCCTTACTTATCCATTTACCATTTTACTCCATTTACTCCTATAAATTATCATTTTGCCCTTATTATACCAGTTTTACCAAGATACCTTCACCACATAAAATTCTAATATATATGGTTCATATACATCATCCAACACCACCAACTATTCTCATTTATTACGAATATTCATTATCACCTACTTCACATACTTATTTAGGCTATACCTTTATACATAAAATTACTAAAATACCCCTAAGGCTTATATTAACATTATCTATGCAACAAATGGCCACATTAGCGTATCATATCATACATATGTATTTAACATTATCCCTAATAACAAGGTTCCTTCATTAAGCATTATTTCTACACATGACACATAAATTAACGTGTTTTTCTTTTCATTAATCAACGTATGCCACTAAATACATTATAATTAACAACATACATCATGCATATGCACATATTAAAAATCTTAATGTGCTAGCATATGTATATCCACACATTTTAGTAGGGTATAATAGTTACCTTATTTTCAGTAATAATCAAACCTTACCGATACCCCAATTAAAGGTTTTAGCTTTGATTAGTAAAAATAAATACCTAAATATAATATCAACATTTATTATATCAAAAGTGGAAAATCAAAGGAATAATTTTTCATCAAAAGCTTAATCAAATACATACTAATATTAGCTATGGTTATACCTCAAAATTAAATTAAATTTGGCTAAGAGGGGTGCAGGACTCATGCTACATGAGCAGCGTGAACTGCATGCAAGAATGAAAGGGAGAAGGAGTCGAAAAGGGAGAAGTGTGGAGAAGGGAAAGGGTGGTGGCTGGGTACGGGGATGGAGTAGGGGTGTAGATGGTTGTCAGGGGTGGATGATTGGTGGCTCAGAGTGGAAAAGACGGTGGCTGCAGGGCTGAAAAAATGGGGGGAAGGTTGGGCAAAGGAGAAGAATGAAGGGAAAAGAAGAAGAGAAGGGAGGGGCTGTTGGGGCAATTTTGGCCAAGGGGAGGAAGTGGGGTGGTAGAGGAGGTGTTAGAGAGTGGATTGGTGGTTGTGGAGGCAGCGGAGGAGAAAGGAGGCGGAGGACGGTGGTGGTGTAGGATGGAGGCCGAGAAGGAGAGGAAAGAAAAGGAAGGAAAGGAAGGGGACTTTAGGGGCGAGTGAGGGTGACACTGTTAGGGAGGTGGCGTCAATGATCAGCTAGGTGATAGAGGCGGTGGTTGAGGATGACAAAGCAAAAACAGGGGGGAGAAGGTAAGGAAAGAAGGAAAAGAGAGGGGGCTTTGCAAGGAGGTGAGTGAGCTCAAAAAATGGGTAGAGAAGGGGAAGATAAGGAGAAGAAAAGGAAGAGGGAAGGGAGGAAGGCGTGGCTGGTTAGGTGGTTGTGATTATAGGGTATGGTGGCAGGTTACAAGAAGAAGGAAGGAAGAAAGGGAAGGCACATGGGGGAAGGTTGTAGGGTTGGTGTGGCCGAAAATGGAAGGAAAGGGAGTAGGGTTGTAGGCTGCAATAGCAGGTGGCAAGGCAAGTGGCATGTTGTCCATGTGTGAAAAGTTGAAGGAGAAAGAAGAAGGGAATAATAAGGAGAGAAAAGAAAAGGCGGGCCAGCCAGGCGGGGGAGAAGGGAAGGAGGTCAGCGCGTGCACACAAGGGAGAGGGGGAAATACAAAGGAAGTTAGGTTAGCCCAATCGAGGGAAGTAGAAAGGAAAAGAAAGAGAAGGGGAGACAGGTTGGGGCTAGATGCGAGGGGGAGGGAGACGGAGAAAAGGAGTGAGCCGGTGGCCTAATGCGAGGGAGAAAGGAGGGACGGGGGTTGGGCGGGCCGAAGGGGAAGAAAAAGGAAAAAGGAGGAAAAGAAAAAAAGTAAAAAGAGGAAAGAAAAAGGAAAAAGAAAAAAGGAAAATAAAATAAAATAATTTTTGGAATAATTTCATTTAATATTTTTAATAGATAAATTAATTTAATAATTTAATTTATTAGAATTTAATATATTAGTTTAAAAAGGGTAATTTTATTAAAATATTGGTTTGGAAATTTATTTAAATAAAATTAGTATGATAAAATAATAAAATATTTATTTTAATTTATGAAATATTCATATCCATTTTTACATGCTCACAAATCCATAAAATAATTAAATTAAATAAATTTAAAAATTAAATTATCCTAAATGAGGATTATTTATTAAATTCTAGGTTTTAAATTTTTGGGGTATTACATTTTATCCGAACATTATTTTTAACCGAATACCTTTTTGGACTCTTTGATCCATATTACCTCTTTTGTTTGTGTTTTGGATATTGTACTTGGAGATAATCTTCAATTCGTATTTACATTATAAAGCTCCTACTATTTCTGATTACTCTATTTTACTTGTAATAGTTTTAGTCTGGTGATTGATATAAGGATAGTATAGTAAGCTAGATTTACATCGATTACGGCGGTAACACCCGATATTTTGGTTATAAGCTTCCACCGTAAAATAATTTATTTTTTTAGTAAATTTTGGGGGTGTTATACTAATACCCTAACCAAAATTATTTTAATCTAAACTCACTATCTTTCCTTTCTTTTCTTCACCTTCCCTTATATATATATATTATCCTATTTCCTAGCTAGTCTTTTTTTTGTGCTTATTCTTACATGCACGTTTCTTTTCTTTTTTTTTTTTTTCATATTTCTTTCCCATCTTTTCCTATCCCCTACGGTTATGGGTTAGGGCTAAATCTTTTTTTGTTCTTTTTTATTTTCTCTTTTCTCTTTTCCTCACCCGGTCACAACCCCTTGCTTTCCTTGTGTATGCATATGCTGATATGCATATACATATCTGCGCAGAAATAAATGCTCCCAATTGTCCCTTATCTTCCCTCCTATTTCTACAATTTTGGCACAACCTCCTTCCCCCTACCACCTCCTGTCCATCGCACACCAATCCAAGAAGGCACCACTTTGCAGCTGCTAGCACTGCCACCACTGACAGCCTTCTCCATCCCTCCTTTTTCTGTATAAATTCCACCACCAACCGCAGCCCACCTCTGCACCACCTTTCTTGATCTTCTTCTTCAACCAAACGCCACCCTTCCCCCCGTGTCACTCTCTGCCCTGTTCCACCATCGCCAGCCTTGCTCATGCTCTAACCCTTGCATCACTCCCTCAACGCCTCCCTTTCTCCAACCAAACACAGCCTCCAGCCGCGGCTGTCATTCCAACCTCCAATCACCCTTTTCCTCCTCCCTACCCTCCATTTGTGCATCACCTCCTTTATACTGGCCCTTCGAGCCACCATTCGCAACCTCTGCACCTCCACCGTCGATCGGCCATCCTCCATTTTTCTACACCCACCAGCCTTCCCACAACACTCTACCCACAACTACCACCCTACAGCTAGGCACCAACCTCACTACCCCTGCATGCACAACACCTAACTAAACCAACTGACTGTAGCTCCATGCAGAGCACCCTTCCGCTGCAGCAGGTCTATCCCACCAAGCTAACACCACCCTTTGTCGTAGCATCTAGCAACGACCACCATCCTTCCCACAACACACCCTATCCCCCACCAATTGCCACCTCTCGGTCATCCATCACCTTCCCAACTTATCCCTCCTTGCGCTCAAGCTCACGCTGCATTCGCAGCTTGAGGAGGGAGGGGTTTAGGGTTTAAAAATTTTGGGTACCTATTATAAAATAGTAAGGGTATTTTGGTGATTTAAAAAAATAATATTTTAATATTTTTATTATTATTATTACTTTATCTATTAAATATTAATTCGATAATTGTGGTTTTACTAATTGTTCTTAGTTGAATTACCAAAAATACCAAAAAAGCTAGAATAGAATAAGCGTATTTCGAGACCAGAGCCTTTCTATAAGGATATTAGTCGATGTTTAGTTATTTGTGTTAAATATTTGAATGGATATGTGTATTAACATGTTATTGTTATTATATTGCTAAATGCATGTTGTTAATAATATATTATGATAGTTTGGATTATATGCTAGAAAAGAGTAAGAACAACAAAATAAGTGTTGATATGATGTTGTTATGCTAAGCCATAATTTTTGTGAATGAGTATAAATTGTGGGAGAATAATATGGGCCTAATAAAACATGACAAATGGGAATTAGTGATATAGAAAATATAAGCTTTTTGTAAAGTAAGGGCTATCGGCTATATTTAAGGACATTTTGGTTAATAAGTGTTAATATGGAAATTTTGGTATTTTAACATGTTAGATGGATTATAATATGCTAATAATATAATGTGAAGTATTCGGGAGTGATTATGAATGTCATTAGTTCATTAGACGAGAGAATAATCTAATTTGAGAATAGTAACCTTTAACGATAATTTTATCATCACATATGTAAAATGTTAGAATTAGGCTACGAATTTTGTATATGTGGTTAATATTGGTATTTTTGAATTGTATATTCAATTTCTTAATTATATGAGCCTTCTGGAAAGAGTTATTTATTACCTATGAAATTAGGGTTTTGGGAGCCTTGTAAATAGTAACTTTTGAGATAGAGCTATTATTCCATGTAGAAGACGTGGGAGTTAGAACTGGTATTTTGGGTATGTTAATACTAATTATATTGGAGGAAGATATACTAAATTTGGTGGATAAATTATCATTACGGGAAGAGTTATGACTAAATTGTGAATTTAGGGTTTTTGGAAAAAATAAGCATATCAACCTTTGAGAATAGTCTTGTTACTTGTATGTTGAAGTCTCGCTTGCCTTAATCATTTTTTTCCTCATAAACCAGTCATGAGTAAAATATTAATAATTTAAAATGAAATATCATGTGAGTTGGACCGAGGTATTTATGCGTCCGTTCCACTAGACGATAATAGTAGCTCAGGTATCTTGTCCTTAAGAGATGCTTCAGTCCGTTCAACCAGATTAAAAATAGTGAGGCCCTATACTCAACGTAAATAAGAATATGATATGAGATAAGTAATGGATAGAACACTAATTATTTAAAAGTGAAAGATTACTTGAGTCAGGGTCAGGTGTTGGGTCTATTCCACCAAACAATAATAGTGGCTTAGGTGTGTTGTCCCTGAAAGGTACTTCAGACTGTTCCACCATTTTAAGAATAGTGGGGTCCCTGAAATCAATGTAAATAAAAAGAATGAATCATGTTATATTCTCATAAAATGAATCTGGTCTAGTACTTACCTTGTATATATTTTTGTATTTTACATGTATGCTACTTTCCTTTGTGAATGCTTGAAATTATATGTTTTCCTATTTTGACTGTATTATTACTTTACTCAGTATGTAGCTTACTGATAATCCTTTATACGGGTGTTTCTCATTCCCACGAGCAGAAGAATTTGATAGTTTTACGTGTTTCTTTGAGGACCCAGTTGATGATTTCGTCGCCTTTGATGCATTGTATGGGGAGGATTGACGTTTATATGTATTGTGTGTTTGGGAAAATAGTCATATTATCTGGATGTTATTTCACCCAGATACCTTTTTGGACCCTTTGATCCATGGTTCTCCATTTGTCTGTATTTTCGATATTATACTCGGAGATAGTCTGCAACTCATATTTACATCATAAAGCTCCTCTTATTTCTGAGTACCCTATTTTACTTGTAATGGTTTTAGCCATTTGATTAATGTGAGTATGGTATGGTAAGCCATACTTATATTGATTAAGACGGTAACATCCATTATTTTGGTTATAAGCTTCGACTATAAAATAAAAAATTTCAGTAATAAATTTTGGGGTGTTACAACTACCGCCCATCAATTATTTTTCTTCTGCTGCAGCTGACTTTTGCGACCTTGACTTCTCTGACTCTCTGTTTCACTTTCTAACTTCTTCTTCTTTTCCTAGCTCACCGGATCTTTGTTTCTTTTTCTTCTAATGCAGCATATTGCTACATTGGTCTCTCCTCCTTTTTTCTTCTTTCAACAGCTATCTCCTTCGTTGGCTTTCTTCTCCTGTGCCTTCACCCAACGTCATCTTTTTTTTCCTTTCTTTCTTTCTTGGCTCCTCCCCCTTCTATCAACATCTTCCTTTTCTTTTATAACTTTATTTGGCTGTTGTGTTGGATCTCTTTTGGGCCTTTGGTCCAAAATACTCAACACTTTATTTTATTTTTATTTTACCTACAAAATAACATAAAATATTAATTAATAATCTTACATTTTAAATTCGTTTATTTTATATATTTTTGTCTCAAATAATAAAATATATAAGATGATTATCATTTAAGCACAAAATTATAATTATTCTCATATATTACTTAAATAAAAGACCAACAACTAATATTAAAAGATTATAAAATATGTAAAAATATGAACTCATCAATAAGTAAAAGCTCATTCTCATACGTCTCAAGTACAATCGCTGCTAAAATATTCCTCTATCTACCCTGGAAACGTTCTCCTAATTCTAGACTTCCCATATTTTTTTTAGCACAAGAGAGAACATTCTTATTAATGTATCATCTACATAAGAAGGTGTTGTATTAGGGAAGGCTTTGCGCATTATTTGCATTAGTGATAGTTTCCTATCAATGATCACTACATTTAATTCATAGTACTCCATTAATCTCTTTACCATATCAAGGATCCATTCGTATTTATCTTCTTTTTCTTTCATCATAAATACCAATGCATTGGTAAAATTCTTAAAACTAAAAACACAACCAATGACCTTTAATAAAGAAAGGTTGTACTTATTGGTTGTGTATGTACAATCTAAACAAATAACATATGAAATGGAACAACATAATCCTGGTGCACAAATATAATATTATTAACCACATTAGAGTTGGGAAACGGTTGTTGCTATAAATGATGTTCATTGGTTTCCTTTAAGTGTAATAACCATTGTATGATTGTACATCCCATCAAACTCTGTACCATACAATAAAACTGTGGTTACGGTCGCAATTGCGATTGCGGTCGCGGTATCGGGGTGTCATGAATGATATTTTATATGTCGCGGATTGATTTTTTAATTCTTTTACACAACAAATATCGGTAAAATATCAGCCGATATTTGAAATTTTGCTGATATCGTGGTGATAAATATGGGATTTTCTAAAACGGTCGTATTTTTGGAATTTCACATCGCGGCTAACCCAAAAACAGTGAAATTGCAGCCGATGCGCAATTGCGGTACCGATATTTCATTGTATGCTCTGTACATTGAACTTATATCTAGCATAATAGATTGTAGTAAACATTTTATTATCTTCCCTCATCATCCTGTTTCAACTTGTTGATATTCTTCCTTGGTTTGACATTTATCAGGATTACTTTGTGCATCAACTTATGTTCTTCTAGAGACAATCAACAATCAGAAAAATGTTGCAAAAATACTTTCCTAATTTATGATTATGAAAACCACATTCTACTTCCAATATACAACCATCACAATCATCTTCCTATCCACATATCTTGAATTCATAACCATACTTTTTAGATATGATAGATCAAATACTTTCTGAATTCACTAAAAGTCATCTTCTATATGCACCATCTATCTTATAATGTATCCAAACCTTACCTTTGTTAACCTCTTGATACTTAAAACCATTTATATGGCCTTCCAGTTTCTTCAACCTACCAAACACCAAAAATATTGTTCGTAGCAAACAATCCACTCTAATAAGTATTAAGTGGATCTTGATCATGTAATTAACAATATATATATAAAGGAATACATAAATATAGAAATGAATAGAAAAAAATTACAGAATGAGGATATTTGGGTAATTCCCCACCAAAGTATAATATATATGAGTGAATGGTCCATAAAAAATATGCTCTTCTGGGTGAATGATCTGTCACAAATGCGATCTTCAAAGTGAAGTGCCCATTAGCCTTTCCCTATAATGGGTAAATTACCCAAATGGAAGGGGGGGATTCAAGTCACTTACCCGTTGGGTCCAAAATTATTTAGAATAAAATATGGTGTACCATTATTTCGCCGAGCTCTTCCTGGCTAAAACAATTATTATTATTATTCTCTTATTCCATAATTATTGTATTGAAGATTGTGTGAATTGGATGTTAAAGATTAACAAATGATAAGAAAGAGGAAAGAGAAAAGAGAAGTGAAGAGGAGTGGAGTGGATAAATGAAGGGGCTAAAATGGTTAAACAAAAAAATATATATGGATTTTGAGGAGTGTCAACTTAGTATAGTAGATGTGTAGCCAGGGGCGGAGCCAGGCCTTTTCTATGGTGTCCTGGGACACCATGGACCTGACATGTGAATGGTTAAATGGATGTCACCCAAAGGCTGCAGTCCAACGATTTCTCGATCTTGCCAGAGGCTCATGCTTGTACAGCCGACTTGAAGTCATTGACTACGTCTTTTACAGCAGCTTGGACACTACTTGCAAATAATTAAATTAATGCAGTGGTGGGCACCCATCGGCCCGTAAACAAGTGAAGGGGAATTCGATTCCTACGGTGCACAACTTGTTTGTTTTTTATTACTATTTATTGGTAGGTTTCTATTTTTTTTCTGTAGTACCATCGAACTCCCATGATATACTGCTTGTTTGTATTTCATTGCTACTTGTTGGTAGGTTTATATTTTTTTCTTTTCTTTAGTGCCACCAGTCTACTACTATTTTGTTTCTTTTCTTTTCTTCCTTTTTTGTGGTTTTAGTAGGGCTTTACTTGGTATTATATTTTTATTTTAGTTTATGATAATTAATTCAAGCTAATTTCTTTTATCTTATATCTTTAAGTGGATATCTTATATTGTTATAATAGGTAAATTGATTTCTTTTATCTTATTCTTTTACTAGGTAAGTTATATTAGAATTAGCTAATCAATCATTAGTTATGTAACTTAGAAAATTAAATTTAGAATTCCAGTAAATAAATTGATTAGTGATTCTAAATATTTGATATTGTTATTATTAAATATGGATATTTCATTTATCCTTTTTATAACATTTTTATTATTTGATAAGTCGTTTGAGTTTTAATTGAAAGACACAAAATCAAACTAATTATTTTAGTCACTAAATTATACGAAATAAATTAGCCCAATTATCTATAATTTTGTTAAGATTAAGGTATAACATTTAATGAGCAATCGGTAAGTGAATATATTCTTATGATAATGGCAAATATATTTGTATTTGAAGTCATTAGTAGTAAAACTTATAGCTAATATGAAAAAAAAATTAAAAAATTTGAAAAAATTATGTATTAATTTTATTTGTTTATACAAAATACTACGGGGACACCATGGGATTAAAAGTCTAGCTCTGCCACTGTGTGTAGCTAACAATACCCTACTTTTTGTTATCTTGATCCTCTCATCAGCACCTCCCTTAATTCTATTTTTTCCACATCTCTTTACATTTTTTAACATTAATGTTTGATCATTCAAATCTTATACACTAAATAATCAAATCTCCCTTTAATCTTCAACACAAGCATGGAACAATTAGATATTTTTATTTTAGCCTGATATTTTGGTACATAGTTTTTGTTTTTGTAAATTTTACACCATATAGATCAATTAACCATATGTCCTACAACACCAATGGGTTAATCACCTGTATGTATCCCTCCATGAAGAGAAACCTTAAGCCCCCATATGACAAGTTATCCACAAATAATCATCCCTCTATAATAGGTTAATGACTCGTACGTTTCCCCTACTAATAGATCACTCACCTAAAAACTATCCTTTCAAATGAGCGATTTACTTAGATCTCTCATTCTCTCTCTTATTTTTTATCCATTTTTATATTAATATACTTATTATGATTTCATGTTTTTTGTTAATTAAAAAATCAAGATCCACTCAATACTAATTAGAGTATAATGTTTGTTACATATGTACTTTTTAGATATCACGAGTCATTGATTCAATGGGTTAGACAAATCGGAAGGCTCCATAATATGGGTTTTAGATCCAAGAGATTAAAAAAAGGTAATGTCGGGATGTATTATGAGAGATGTGGTGCATAGAGATGAAAATCTTTGGTGAATCCTAAAATTGCTCAATGTACTGAGTCCAAAATATATGGTTGTGAATTGAGGATACGTATAAGGGAAGTCACTTACGGTGATTGGACAATGGTATTTGAATGTGGTGTGCACAAGAATAGGTTAGGAAAGTATTTGCAGTGTCATTCATTTGCCTGTCAGTTATCGCCAAAAGAATGCACGATGGTGGAGTAAATAATTCCAATAAATGTCAGACCCAAGGAGACTATTAACAAATTATAATGGGGTGATGATGATAATATTACAATGCTTAGGGAAATATAAAATGTTAAGAATAAGTTTAGATTACATATATAGCTTGATGGGATGTATATTCATGTGCCAATTATTACACTTCATGAAAATCAATAAATATCTTTCATGGCATCGTCAAATTTTTGACTTTTATATGGTTAGTGGTATTATATCTGTGCAACTAAATTATGTTATTTTGTTGTATGCATTTCTACATTTTATTTTTTATTGGATTGCACATACAAAGCCAATAAGTATAACCTTCTTTTCTGGAGTTCATTGGTTTTGCATCTAGTGGTACAAATTTTATCATTACTCTAGTGTTCAGTACGAGGGAAAAGAAACATAACTATGAATGGGTGATTGATAAAATAAAGATATTGATGGATCCCCATGAATCAAATGCAGCTATCTTTGATAGGGAAATGGCATTGACACTGTTGCGGAATAACATGGATTGAATGGATCTGAATAAATATCAAAATTAACCAGACACTTGAATAATTGATAATTTAATCATGAGATGGAACAATTAGAGAAAATAGAGATATTTATTCATGTACTTGTATAATTACATGATGATTCAACTAATCAATCAATAAATTACACAAATAAGTAATTATTTAACAATGAAAACACTACAGAGAAGAAGGAGAAGATTATCTCACACAACTTGATGAGTAGGGTTTTATCATATCTCTTTTATATCAGATAAAACCCTATGAAAAAAAACGTGTTTTATAAAGTCACCAAAACATACAATATGTGCTAAGAAATACAAGACCCCGTATTAATTTTCTTACTCTAGATCTTTTTAACCAAACAACACATCAAATCATAATATGAATAAACACGATATGTGTTAGTAAACACGAGCCCCCATGTTTATTACATAATTCACAATTCTACATCAAAATTTTCCAATACCTGCATAACCCAAAACAATGTCATGTTATGTATCAAATACCTAGTAAAAGCTCAAAATTCTTCACCTGAATGCAGTATTTGTGACATATGTCAAAGAAATGCCTCTACAATAAAACGTTGGCCCAACAAAGGGCATCATGGCTTATGATCACCAATCAAGTTCTAGAAACACTTAAACTTGCCAATAATCAGTGACTTTCTTTGAGCATTAGCCAGATTATTCAAAGTACCCACTTTCTCCAACACAACTTTTTCCGTAGCAACAATACCTTTGATAAAGTGATACATGATATCAATGTGCTTTATTTAACAACAGAAAGAATTTTGATTCTTCACTAAATATAAAGCCCTCTGAGTCTTTGACTATCACCTCGAGTGATTAGAGCACCATAACTAAACCGCTCACTTACTTACCACTAAGTCACATGGCTTCCTGAAAATCTTCTATCATAGCCATATACTCTATCTTGGTAATGGACAAGGTCGTTACCTACTAAAAGGAAGACTTCCAAATAATAGCTAAACTACTAGGAAAAAATATATATCTACCAATGGATCTCCTTTTATCAAGGTCTCTACCATAATCAAAATCCACGAACCCAAACAGCAAATAAGTTGAACTCCCATACTCTATAAAAGTTGATGGCATACCCTTTAAGTACCTTAGGATCCATTTCACTACTTACTAGTGAGCCTTCATCGGATTCGCCATATATTGACTCACAACACCAATATCTTGAATGATATTAGGTCAGGTACACACTATAGTGTACATAATACAACCAAAAATATTATAATAGGGAACAATATCCATGAACCCGTCTTCCTCTTTGGATTTGGGACAATTCAAAGCTAATAATTTGAAGTGAGTAGCCAATGGAGTGCTCACCAACTTGGCTTCCATCATATGAAACCTCTTCAGCATCTTATTCACATAGGACTCTCATGACAAATACAAAATATTCTGCTTATGGTCTCTTACTCTCTTGCGATCTTCATGCCAAGGATCATCTATGCAACTCCAAGATCCTTCATCTCAAACTTATTCTTTAGCATTGTCTTCACTTTATCAACATCAAAAAAATATTTTGCTACAACAAGCATGTCATCAACATATAAAAAAATATACACAAGTAAGCTACTCTCCATATCATTCAAGTACAAACGTCCATCATACTCACTCATAGGGCTATTCACAGTTCAAATATCTGATATTTTGGATATCTGATTGTCGAATATCTGAAATTTTATATATCTAAAAATGATATTTGATATTTGATTTGAAACTTTAGATATCTAAAAAATCGGATATCCAAATATTTGGATTGAATATTAAATATAACCAATATTATCTAAATAAAATTTTAAATATAAAAAAACCACCAAATCATAAATATATTTGATATTATTCGATTTACTAATCAAATATCCAATGTTCAAACTAAAATAATGAAGGGGTGGGTGGGATCTATCGGTACGTAGAGTATTTTTTTATATAAATATCTAAAAAGAAATTATATTAAAAATATAATTTCAAGTAAATTAAATTTTGGCTCAAATAATATATCAAGTAAGTAAAAATTATATATATAAACACAGACACATCTAAATTTATTTATATACAAATATATATAAAATAAAACATTATAAAAAATATATAAACATTTTTTTTGGATCAGATATTTGATTTGAAAAAAATCAAATCAGTTATTTGCTTTTTTGGATAAGATCGGATCGGATTAGATCGTTTAGGATATTAGATCAAATAAATAGATATTAGATAACGAAAACAACCCTAATCACTCCTGGATAAAACCATGATTAAGAATCAACCAATCTAATCATTTATATTATTCCATATTTTGGCTATGCTAAGAACATGCTAGGGTTTGTTAATAAGGTATGCAGTTTGTGTGACTAAGCTATATGACTATCTTGTGGTATGGTATCGTGTACCTCTTCGCATATAATCATGATTCTTCATAGTTTTATTTTATAAGTTTTTATGCTATGTAAGTTGTTTAAATTTATCATGATTTATGATTTTGATATCATGTTTGTTAATGTAAATGTAAGTGGTTGAATGACTCAATTGGTAATCATAGGTGATGGTTGTTAATAGCATTTAGTTGTTAGTAACATTTATGATTGTGTTATATATGACGGAATGTGTGGTCATAGACCTAAGGTATGGATAACTCAAGTGATAAGTGAAAGGAATAAATTATGGGAATTGTGCTATAGGTCACATTTGTGGTTATAGCTAGTGGTTTCAATCCACCTATGGAAATTGTGCCATAGGTCACATTAGTGGTCATAGCTGGTAGTTGTATATAATCCACCTTGAGTAGCCTCTGGATAGCCTCTGAGGTAGGGTCGTGTGGTAGACTCCTTCCCTGTGATTTTGTTTGTATTGAGTTGGTAGTGCGATAATGAGGCTCCTCTCTCTACTCGATAGGTAAATTACGGAACCTATAAGAGATATTGATACTTAAAGGTTAGGGTATCTTAACTCGTTGTGTAGACCATAACCATAGGGTTATAGGTCATAGTGTTTGCCATAGCTGCAGAGCTATAGGTGATGTATTGTTGTGAGTTCCTTGGCTTTCATGCCCTAGAAGTAAATAATATGATATTTTAGATATAGATATGGATAAGGATAATATTTTGTTATGCATGTGAGAAACACTATATGTTGGAAATGAATAAATGAAATGAGTGAAGTAAATAGAACAAGTGAATTATGATAGTATATACAAGAAAATGGTTAATATTATGATTTAGAATGTGTGATGTAATATCTTTTGATAGAATTGATCAATGGGCGGTTATATGAATTAAAGTGGGATGGTTTTATGGAAATAAATGAATGATGTAAATGGAATTGAATAGAGTGAGTGGTGATATACAATCTTTTGTTAATGACATAATTATACTACAACAATATATTCTTTTGTGGATTCATGCTAAATTTATATTGTATGTTTTTT
Source organism: Tamarix chinensis (assembly GCA_030549775.1). Lineage (NCBI taxonomy): Eukaryota > Viridiplantae > Streptophyta > Magnoliopsida > Caryophyllales > Tamaricaceae > Tamarix > Tamarix chinensis. The sequence goes on along the minus strand of CM060180.1, from coordinate 28,001,504 downwards.
TATGGGATATGCATGGATATTGGGTTATGTTCTCCTACTACTCTTGTTAGTCAACATATATTGTTCTTATATATTTTTCATGATATTATATGAGATCATGTGTAATACCTGAAAATTTTACTTAACCTAATATCGTATCTTTAGCCCTAATTTGACTCTAATCTCAAGAAATCTTATTGCTAGCGTTAACCAAATTTCTTAATCCCAAAACTTTAACCAAAATCAAAAATCAAAACCTTGATTTGGTTAAACCAAAATTCATAAACAAAAAACCGAAACCGCTAAAATTTCCACTAATCTAAATTATTTGGTTATTTCCAAAATTCTTAATCTAATCCTAATTCCCTAACCTTCCCTCTTTTTCCTTTTCTTCCTTTATTTCCTTTTCTTCCTTTTTCTTTTCTTTTCTTTTCTCTTCTTCTCTACGCCGATTTTATGGCATGAGAAGTTTTTCTTCTTCTGCATGCAGCCATCCACTTGCCTCCCACATGCTCTTATCACCATCACCTACCAGGCCTGCCATCCCTCGAGCCACCCTTCTTCTTCTTCTTCTTCTTCTTCTTCTTCTTCTTCTTCTTCTTCTTCTTCTTCTTCTTCTTCTTCTTCTTCTTCTTCTTCTTCTTCTTCTTCTTCTTCTTCTTCTTCTTCATCAGCATCATCATCACCCCTCGTGTCTCTGCCGGACTCCCATCCATCTCAGCCATCATTATCTCCCTAGCTTTTTATTTCTTCCTTCTTCTTCTCAGCATATTTCCCTTCATCATTGTCATCACCACTTCTATTCTTATTTCTCATCCTTAACACGCCATCTACTAGTATAAATAACCCCCAACTCTCCATATTATTATCACCCATCAGCTCCCCGACCTTCTCCTCTTTTTTCTTCTCCTTTCTCCTTCTTCTTCCTCCTTCTTCCCTGTTTTCAGCATCCACACCACCAAATCCACCACCAAGCCACCATTAGCCACCCTTTGAATGGTGGACTGACCATCAAGGTTACCCCAACCTTCTCCCTTGCCATTGTCGGCCATCACTGCCGACCACTGCCTCTTTTCCTTTCTCTTTCCTCTTGATCATTGTAGAGTTTCAAAGTGCACGCCCTGTTGCACGGCCATGCAAACACTTAGATACCCTACTGCACAGCCTTGCAGCCCATGCACCATCTGACCATGCAAAAAATTTCCTCTTGGCCTGATTCTGCATGGTCATGCATCTTTTCTTCCTTCAAACTGTTGTGCATTATTGTTACATGGCCATGTGTTTTATTTTTTCTTGACCTATTGTGCTCTGGTGCTACACAGCCGTGCAACTTTGCACCGTCTACCAACGCAACTTTTTTCTTGGTTGTGCACCCCTATTTTCACCCCAAATCTTCTCCAAACACCACCAAAACTTAACCAGAGCTCCATCACACATATTTCTACACTTCCATATAATTCAAGTTTCCATTTGACTTCGGTAAATTCCATTTTTACCCTTCTTTACTAGAATCTCCCTCTTAATTTTTAACCTCCGATCCTAATCATATTTTATCTTGTTTCATTGGTTATTTTTTCAGTGATCTCAGAAGAGGAATAGGATTTATGTGCATAGGTCCCGGTGTCCTTGTCAACAAGGATACATATTATAGCTAGGGTTTTATGTGCTCATTGTATTTTCCTTGTATTGTTGATGTATACTTTTGTGGTGAATATGTTGTATTGAATAATTTAATTATGGAAATGCTATGAGATGATGTTATTGGGAGTAATGAAATTATATAAGTACATGTTGGGTATAATATTGGTTATAAAATATATATGAGAAACTAATGATATGTACTTCGGATAATAAGTGGAAATGTATATGCTTTGGGTTTTATAAAGATTTGGGAGAATACAATTGTCTTGATTACCCTGAGGGTATTATGGTCATTTGAGGATAATTATGTAGTCATACTTATGTATTTAATTGTATGTCTTGAGTTTGGAATGATAATATACAATTAACTCTAAATAAGATATTAATCATGTAAAGTAAAAGATCACTTGAGTTGGGCCGAGGTGTTTATATGGCTCCATTCCATCGAACAATAATAGTAGCTCGGGTGTGTTGTCCCTGAGAGGTGCTCCAGTCCATTCCATCTGATTAAGAATAGTGGGGCCCCATACTCAATGTGAATAAAAATACAATTAAGAGTTAAATTATAAATGGAAATATACTAATCGTTTAAAGTGAAAGACTACATGAGTCAGGACCGAGGTGTTAAGTCTGTTCCATCGAATAACAATAGTGGCTAGGGTGTCTTGTCCCCGAGAGGTGCTTCATATCGTTCCACCAGTTTAATAAATAGTGGCTCAGGAGTATTTTTACTCTGAGAGATGTTAGCTCCGTTCCACTGGATAATAATAGTGGCTCGGGTGTGTTGTCCCCGAGAGGTGTTTCAGACCGTTCCACCAGTTTAAGAATAGTGGGGTTGCTAAACTCAGTGTAGATAAAAGATTTGGAATATGATATATATAATGAAAGACTTGGAATCAGTAGTTATCTGTATTTCTTCTATTTGTGCATGTATAATTTGCGTATGAGAATTCTTGTATTATGTGTAATCTTGCTTGATTGTACCATTACCTTACTCAGTATGTAGCATATTGATCATCCATTTTATGGGTGATGCTCAATCCAATGAGTAGATGACCCAGATGTTTATGTGCAGGTCGATGAGGACCAGGTCAATGACTTTGCAACTTTTGATGCTATATATGTGGAGGAGTGATTCATTCATATCAGCGTTGGGCGTAGAGTCATGTTATCCGGATGATGGTTTTTACCCGGATATCTTTTTGGACTCTTAGTTCCACGGGATCCCTTTTTTGTTATATTTTGATATTGTAATCGAAGTTAATCTCCAAATACTTATTTGATGTATAAAAATTTGTCTCATATCTTTCTAGTCATGTTTTAATTTTTCTAATCTTTTTGTCTTGTGATTGACGTGAGGATGGTGGGACAAACTAGACTTATGTCAATTACGGTGGTAACACCCAAATATTTTATTATACGCTTTCGCTTAAAATAAAAATTTTCAGTTGTAAATTTGGGGGTGTTACAACATGTCTTTCATATTTTAGCATCTATGGCAAGTATATGAATCTATGTGTGTATGTTATTGCTATAAGTTGGGTTGTTTACTTATTTTGTCATTATACTAATACAATGCTTGTTTAGATGTCTATGTGCAGATACTTTGACTTGAGTTCTAATGTGATTATTAGTTTGAGATGAGAGTTAGAGCTACCAGAGGTTTGTCCCTTGAGGACTCTTATAATTATTTGTTAACATTTTTAAAATTTAGTTGTTGTATTGAAGATTCATTTTGGTGTTGTAAATGCCCATTTATATTTTTATTATTGTTTGGTTAAGATTTTAGAATCCAGGTTTATCTCACGGGTTTTCTGTTGATTTATCGGCAATGATTATATAGGGTTTTTCACTAACTTTATCATCTAGGATTTTGATTTAGTTTCTATTTTAAGATTTAATAAATAGGTTTTTAGTGTTGCACCTATCAAGAAATAGATGGTAGATATTTGTCTTATGGTAGATGTGGCAGTAGCACTCCTCACTTATTGTATTTACGTTTTAATGATATCATTATAAACAAATTTTTTTAGGAGTGAAAATGGGATTGTTACAAGAGGTGCTCTTGTACTATGCTTAGCCATTGAAAAGCTAAATCACTTCTACTTGTTAAATAAGCAGTGCTCATAGAATTACATAATACTTGTACTATATCCTTCTGATAGCCCTCTCTTAAAGAGTTCAGTCGGTCCCCTAACACTTATGTGCTCCAATCTCATGTGTCAAAGTCTCGTAACATCTGCATCTATTAATCTCAATGATGTCACTATAGTTGTCTCCACAACAGTGGAACCCACCAACTCAACAATGTCTTAATCCATTTCCCCTTCTTCGCCAATATAGATCCTTTTATAACTCTCAGCGTACCATCCTCAATAACACATCGATACACATTATAATCTAAGGAACTTAATGATAATATTTGTGGTCATATCAGAGATATGTCTCATGTTGAATAGTGTCCTAACCACACCATCATGTATCCTCACCTTCACCATCCCAATCCTAGCAATTTTGCAAGCATCATCGTTGTCCATCAACAAATCCACCCCGAGTTGCCTCAAAACAAATCTAGTTGGGACATATATAGTAAGAACACATAAAATCCAATATCAATCTATCACTAATCTTGGTTTGTTTATTAGTTGTTGTCAACACATCTCCATCACTGACATCTTCAACAACAACAACAACAACAATATCATCCTCCACAATTAGGATAAAACCTCCCAGAATTCCCCTTCCTGTGACACCCATATCATGTCACATTTTTCCAACCCTTTGACTTAGATCTGGACTTCTTACGGTCACTAGGCCCCCTACCCCAATTTCCCCCTTCCTACAAGACCCTCACTATGTGAGACCCCTAAAATACCACTTCCAGTTAACTAATTATCAATCAAATCTCATTGTAGCATGATGGATTTCACATCCTCAATAACTAATTCATCATTTTAATACAAAACAGTCTAAAAAATGCTTAAAGCTAGCAAGCAAAGAATCATAATGGTCAAATCTTTATTATCAAGTTTGACTTTTATGTTATGCAAATCCATTACAATAGAATCATACTCATCTAAATGAAATTTTAAATATTGGCCATCACCTAATTTCAGGTCATAAATTCAATTATTCAATAGTATTCAACTCACTACTAACTTTGTCATATACAATCACTTTGGCTTCAACCACAAGACAATTGTCGTTGATTCCTTTGCTACCTTTAGTAATACTTCGTTAGACAGGTATAGGTTTGTAGTAGAGAGGGCCTTCAAATCTCCGTCTTAAAATCTCTCACCCATCATCAATTTTGGGTCATTTAAATGACCGAATAAAGTTTTATCCAACATATTCTAAATTAGAATCATTTGTATCTTCAATATCCATAATATAATATTAAAGGACCAATTGAACTTCTCAATATCAAATCTTATAGCTATCATGAACACGATATCTCTTTAACAACCACAATTGATACCACATTGTTGTGGAATGATGCTTATTAAATGGATATAAAAGAATATTGGAATTAATAAGATAATAAAATAATTGATAACTCAATCTAAGTCTAAATAAGTAAGAAAAAATAGAGATATGTATTTGCGCACTTGTGTAACTGCAAGATAATTCAACTAATCAATCAATCAATTATATGAATAAGTAATTCTCTAAAAATGAGAACACTATGAAGAATGAGGAGAAGATTAGATAGCATGATTTGATGGCTAAGGTTTTATTATATATCTTTTATTTCGGATAAAACCCTACCGAAAAAATAATATGTTTCATAAAGTCACTAAAAAATATGTTTCGTGTTAAGAAACACTGGACCCCGTGTTAATTTTCTTACTCTCAACTTTTTACCCAAAAAACACATCAAAAAATTATGTGAATAAACACAGCCCATGTTAGTAAACACGCCTCCTAACCCCCGGTGTTTATCACATAATTCACAATTCTACATTAAACTTCTATGGCACCTGCACAAACCAAAATAATATTATGTTGTGTATTAAATAATCAGTCAAAGTTTACAGACACAAATAGTGTCTAAATTATTTTCTTATGCAATGCCTTATTATATAGATGACATTTTTATAAGAATGATACATATTGGTAGGATTTTTTCTCCTCATGCTACAAAAAGTTGGGAAGTGTAGCATCGAGAGAACATTTTCTTGATATATGGAGGAAGACTGTACAAGTAAATATATTGTATAGATATAAGAACAAGATTATACTGATACACAATAGTTGGGGCAGATTTTTATATTTGATACAATGTGTCCCTAAGTCCTAGTTAAATCCTTATAAAAAGTTTGTTTCTATATGGCTTGATAAGATTCTTCAGTCTGGCATTATATGACCAATATGTATAATTGTTTTCATGAATATTTTTATCATTTAATTTATTACTAAATAACCATAGCTTATATTTTGAAATAATTCGACTCAAAATCAACAAGCTCAAGAAATTTTTGGAGAAGCATTAGTTTATTATTCCACAATACTCCATAAATGTTGTATTGTTCAAATAGCTCACATTTGTCGTAAGTCATATAGTGCTTGACCCAATCAAGAAGGAGAGAATGAGATATGATTTGGTTGGTTCATTTCCTTCAAGGTATAGATGTTACTCAAGGTTTAAATATGGTCTACCATACACACATGATATATTTTGGTACAAATAAGATCATCAACCTATTCCTAAATTTGTAGTGCATCAATGATGGAAGATTTTTTTGTTAGACCAAATGAAGAAAGGTTTGCAACTAATGATTCAGTCATCAATCCATTTATACATCACTTTACTTTTAACATTATGTCTAAGGTAAAAAACATTCATCATCATATCTATAACAATATTTTAATGTGATCAATGAGATCCTCTAACCCATTATGATAATTATAATAAATTTGGATGTTTAATGAGGTAGATGTTTCCCAAGTAATAATACAAAGAGGGAACCATCAAAGTAGGGGCGCACAATTTGTGCTTCCTCAGATTCACATAGGAGACAAGGTAAATTGAGCCAAGGAAATGGTTGTTCTTCCCCTGATAAAGGTCAATCTTCCTCTATTTAATTGGGTCAAGGAAGTAGTAGCATTAGGATGCATAATACTGAGAGGACTTGTTGATCCCTCCACGAGTTTCCATAGCCTAATTATATCAAGGCAATGATGCCTTTGTGGGTAAAATAATGGTGTAATATTATGGGTGATGGGAACTATATATATAGATTCATTACACTACAAATCTTAGGTAGTAAGGAAGAATGGTTGAATGTTAAAGGTAGTATACAGGGAATTAGAAACTCATTAGAGATTGTACGAGCATGCTTAACATGATTTCATGGATCCTACTGTTGAAAACATGCAATGCTTTTATCCATTATAGTGGATCAACTCCAAGGGATAAATGGTGGCAGTAACCTAACTTTGATTTTATTTTCACGACTAGTATACAATGTGACATTTGCTTTCCTAAGTCATCAAGGATTAACTACATGTTTTGTAACACCTCTATGTTTTCTCAATTAAAAAATTTTGTTTTGAAATAAGTGTGTAGAAGCTTAAAAAATAAATGAGGGATGTTATTGCCACATCTATGATGAAAAGAAGTGTGTGTGTTCACTTGACTCATGGTAGATGCGAGGTCAAGCATAAAAATAAAACAAACAAGAACATAAACAAAAAGAGAATAACAACGCAAGGTAAAACTATTTACTTATTGAAAAATATCAAATAGAGGTTATAAAAGCCGAAGCAAAACCAATAAGGATAAAAAAAAACTAAAAATTCCCATCACGAGATAACCACACCAGATAAACCTAATATTTGAATCAAACTTGAATCTTTTAACATGCCCATCAAAACCTATAACAATGCATCAACTACTCATTTGAATGAGAAGTGACAATAAAATGGTCATATCAATACAAATACATACTAAGTAAAAAAACTACTAATCCAACATATAAAAAGTCTTATGGAACACATAAGAGCAACATTCAGAATAAAGTCATTACCTTACCAATAAGCATAAAGTAATAGAAAGAGAATGGTACAATCATAACAGACAAGTACTTGTTCAAATCCACAAAAATAAGGCTAAAATAAAATCTTATTCTTTCAAGATTACACATGAAAATCAAGATAGTAAGAGATCAACCAACATAGTTAAGTCAACTTAGTGTGTATTGATTACACCAAATAATCATATCTAATTCCCATATGATATATTACTAATCTAATGTTTTTGAAAGATAACAAAGGACTAAACACAATCAATATCAACCCTAATCTAGTTATAAATTCGTATTAAGGTGATTGAACCATTGAATTAAAATCAATTTGGGAGGAAAAGCAAATCTCACTCCAAATATTACTTATTAAGGAAGGCACAAACAATAATGCTTACTTCCAATTTCTTTAATAAAGGAAGCTACAAATGATAACAATGACTTCTAGAATCTCTGGGTAAGGGAGCTATAAAAAATAACACTTACTTTTAGGCATTCTAGGCAAATAAGCTACAAAAAATAACACTTACTTTGATGATTTCTAGACAAGGAAGTAATAAACCACAACACTTGCTTTCAAGATCTCTAAGCAAAGAAGCTACAAATGCAATAACACTTATATCCATACTCTCTAGGTAAGGAAGCTACAAACCATACTTAATTCCGAGCTCTATATGCAAGAAGTCACACATTTTTTGGGCGCGTGCACAATAGCTAGAGCCTAATTCCTTACATAAGGGTACCCCTATAAGCTTTGAGATTTATCCTATGAATGTTAAAGTAGACATTTAAACTAAAGGTCCTTCTAATATTTCTCATCAAGGAAGTGACATTACTACTTCCAACCTCTCTAGGGGAGGAATAAGTCACAAACAACACTTAGCACTAAAAAGGTTAGGCAACTAGTCATAACCTTACCGCATAACAAGAGTCTTTCCAACTTAATATTTTAATTCAAGGTTAACAAAAATTCAACTACAAATCGTCTAAGGTTAACTTAGGCTCAACTTATTTAACACTTAGTCAATTTAGTCATTCAAGACCAAATTTCCCTTAAATATACTAAAAACATACTAAATACTTCTTTTAACCACAAATTTTAGATATAATAATTAATATATCCACAAAATAAGGCCACACATCTCTTTTGAAAAAAGAATTATTCACCAAAAATACTATTCATAAAAGATAGAAAACATCATAATATACCAAGAAACTTAGATTCCATAATCATAAATTAATTACTATTGGGAATTACTATTCATGTAAAATTACTGTTCACTATTGTATTGAAGATAGGATCAAATATGATAAATATCTCAAAATATCTAATCATTTCTAAAAATAAACCATTTTGTCTTTTTAAACACATTAACCTTCTAAAATAAAAATAAAATAATAAACACTTAAAAAAATTACTAAAATTTTACAAAACCTAAAATACACAAAAAAAAAACAATTTCCACCCAAAAGCATACTCCTAGAATTTATAGGAAAACTAAAATGGCCAAAATGTCTTTAAGGCCCTAACAAATCATTTAGGCATAAAAATCAATGCATAAAGAATCGAAGCATGAAATTTTAAACACATGTCATAAACACCATGAAGAAAACCTTAGAACTCACAAATTTTAGTAAAAATGCAACACCTTTATGAAATATTAAAATTTTCCTTAAATTTGAATAAATCATAACTAACCCTAAACATGGGAAAAATCTAACATTTTATATATCAAAATTTACCTTAACATATCAATGAATCCAATGGTATCCTTAGAAAAATTAAAACCAACAACATGTGCCCCTAAAGCCAAAAGATCAAGAGCATCATACATAGGCAAAACAACAACTTTCAACACTAAACTCCATATAAGATCAACCATACTCAATCGCTTAAATCCACGTATTTTTATGTTTCTAACTTCATAAGAACCTTGAGAAATTATCATGGTTACATAAAACACATACCCGATATACAAATATTAAAAACATGTTTATCCTTGAATCATTCTAAAAAAAGCATATATAATTTCTGTTTACTCAAAGTTAGGGAGGTTTACTAAAGCCTAAGCTCCAATAAAAGAAAGAAAGAAGAACCCAAAAAAATCTTGAAATCAAGGAGAATAAGGCTTCAAGGCACTTCATATTTCTCAACCCTATCCCTCCCTTGCTTAATCAAGATAAAAGGAAGTTGGTAAAGGGAAATTAGAAATAGAATCCAAGGTGGAATAATAGAGAAAAATGGAAAAGAAGAAATGTTGAAAGGGAGGAAGAGAAAGAAAACCCACAACCAAAGAGGAAAAAAAATAGAGAAAGAAGCTAAGTTAGAAATGGGTGGAGGAGAACTAAAGAGAGAAAAGGAAAGGATAATAATTAATAAGACTTAAGGCTTGAATTAACAAAATAAAATAGCTAAAATATGTCTAAAAAGTGGACTAAGGGTGGCACCAAACATATGGGGAAAAAGGAGTGGTTCACACTTGCTTTTATAATAATAAAAAAGAGAGAGAGAGAGGATAAGAATAAACCTCATAGAGTTTAGATAAGAATGAAAAAATAAAAGTTTGGTTTAATGATTTATTATGTTCAAAAATATCTAATTTAATTTAAAATTTATAAAAATAATCATACAAAATATTTAAATTATTTAGAGTTCAATAATGCTAAAATATATTAATCTCAAAAGTTTATAAAATTTTTAAAGCTAAAAAAGAAGCTTTTGAGGGCTTAAAAATGTAATTAAGGCATACTAGTAGTACAAATAGTATCGTTTAGCAACAAATTAGTTTAGAATTTAGAATAAGTCTAGAAGAACCAAAAAAGGAAGTATTTGGAACTCAAATATTCATATAAAAGAAGAGTTTTGAAAGAGTTTGGAGGCTAGAAGTATCTCAAAAGTTACAGTGGAGTCAAAATCGTAAAAAAAAAATTAAGAAGTCATGAATGAAACTTTTTTAAAACGTAAATAGGGGTTCTAGTCTCTAAACGGGTTTACTAGTTTTAGTGTAATTTTTTTTTCACACTACATATTAGTATTTTTCTTATCTCCTTTGTATAAAGTATTCGTTATACTATATTAGTTACACTCGTTATACTACTTTATATGTTCATAGATAAACTGATGGGAGACTCAATGGTAACACGTATATCTAGTTGGTGGCACCATTATGTTGATCTAACCTTTTCTAGATGAGATGAACGATATGGCGATTATGTCTGGCAATATCAGAATATGATGGGGATAAGACCAAACCAAGGTGGTGATGTTGGTCGGTGATTTGTTGTAGTGTAATGAATTTAGATATGTGTAAAATATTTTGTTATAAAACTATTTGTACTTTATTTCACTTAAAGTTACTCTCAAAGTAAATTAATTAGATCATATACATTATATTTATTGGCAAACAAACAATAATCTTAATAGTCTATACAAATCTAAAAAAAAAGTGAAAGAGTATGATAACACAACTAACTATCCTCATCTTTAGGGGATTCTCGATCTCTAATTTACTAGAGGACAATGTAAGATCACCCATGGAGAAGTAAACCTTCATCAAATTATCAAAAAAATATGATCTATCAACTCATATTGTCTCTTCTTTGAACCAGTAGCAGAACACACCCATTAGTTGATTATTTGTTTCCACTTTTTCCCTAAGGCATGATGCATTAGTCATTCCCTATTCCAATGTTACATGATGGAAAATTCAGTAGGTCCTCTGATGAAAGCATGAAAGGCACCTATATGCAACAACATGCTGATATAAAATTTATTCAAAAAAGTCTAGCAGATGATATCTTTATATGCTTTAAAATGTTGCACAACTAGAGTCATATGCCTTATACTTCTTGAGATTTATACTATTGTAATATCCATGAGTTGGTATAACTATTAACAACTAATGTGCAACAAGTTTTAACATGTATGACTCAATAATGTCCATAAAGTATAAGTTGCATTGGTAGGTCAACTTATGATGCACTAATACTAGATCACAATAGAATTATAAGAATTCTAAGGCATGTAAAACAATATTAATAATTATTAAAAAAATGACTACAATGGAAATCCAAAAGTAAAGTATGTCACTAACTCATTACACCCTCAGTATGTCAAGATGCCTTACATACTAAATTAATCCTTCCATCAACTTAGGATGACAAGTCTAGCAAGAAATATCCCTTCTCGTTGCTCCATCTTCATCTATATATAAATATGTATGAGACAAAAATTGATGAAAGTAGGAGAAATACTTGTAGATCTACACCTATGTACATTTCAAACACCTACAAAATAAATTATGCTAACAATTTAAAACCCTACTATAACTAATAATTAAAAATAAAAATATTACCTCTAGTAGTGTAATGCAACCCTCTAGTTATTTGCAGCCAATCTTGAAAGTTATTCCAAGTTGCCTATATAAAAATGTTGAAGTTCAAACTTCGTTTGCCACATCGCTTAACCTATCGATATCGGCTACTAATCTCCACATCAATAACGGAGCACGGTCACCAAACTTGTCCATGAATAGTGTAAGAAATCAAGTAAAAAAAATAGAATATGACATATGACTCACCACTAGTAGTCAGTCCATTCTCATTCATAAGCTCAAGAAGAATATCATCTAACACAACCAGGATACACTTCAAAAAATCACCCATTAACTATCATCTTGGATTCACTAAACAAATTCACAAGGAACACCTATGATGTAACTACCAGACACTACGGTCTAGCATCCTCCTCATGTCACATATGATTGGAGTTTGAATCACAAGAAATTTTCCTATGTTTTATTGTTGCTCATGCTCTAGCACTATCAGTAATCATCCTCTTCGACACCCTAGTTGTAGTAGGAATAAAAATTCTTGTATCCTTACCTTTATCACCTTTACCAACCATCTATAAATTATAACAAAAATATCATTAATACATATAATATTATATTAAACTAATATATAATGTTATACTCTATTGACATAGTCTATAGTTTAGGATTAAGTGTGTAGGGTTTGGTGTTAAGGGTTAAGTGTTTGGGAATTGAGGTCAAGGGTTTGAGGTTATGTGGTTGTAGTTAAGGGTTTTAGGTTAATGGTTTAGGGTTTGGGTTAAAGGTATGGGTCGTTAGGGGTATAGGGTTGGGGTTTAAGATTAGGGTTTAGCGGGTTATAGGTGGGGTGGGTCATTGGTGTGTTGGTTGGGGGAGGGGGCAAGGCAGGGGCATGTAAATTTCCCATAGGAGAGGGTGGGTATGGATTTCCCACCTATTTATGGAGATGATAGAATGGGTGGCTTGTTTGTATGGAACGTGTTGGTATGGGTGTTTCACATGTTGGGAGGATTGTTCTACGAGTTGGTCACTTGTTAGGAGCTAGGATCTCTAGGTGACTCACCCATTTCTAACTTGTTTGTTTTTCTCCAAAGATTTCAATGCTCAACATTTGATGATTTAATTTTAAAAAATATATATTATAAAATTACTTGATCTAGGTTGATCTACACATGCAAACAACCAATTCAAGAAAATAACATACAAAAATTGAAAAATCAAACACCAAATCATCCATAACAACATAAATATTGAAAATATATGATCTTAACAATAAAAATTAACAAACAGCATTAAATTGGATATATACTATCCTTTGTAGATTTGGAGTATAAAAATGGTGGATGAGTGAGGTTTTAAAGGAATTCTTCTTCTTCTTTGGGTTAAATGGAAGGATGAAAGAGGAGTGGGAGTACAATGAATATAGAGGGAGGATTGCGAGATTAAGTGAAAATAAGAGGGTAATATTAGAATGAGAAAAAACTTAGGGGGTATATAAGTGTAAAGTTAGATGAGCTAGTTTATAATGGGTAGGAGTGGTCCCAAAATTTCTAATGTCCCATTGCAGTTGATGTGAAACTAGTTTAGGCGAAGGTAAATACTATACATTAGTAGCAATGTTAAGAAAATTTATGTGGATTTGGTCAAACATTATTAGTTTAATATGAATTAATATTATTTTAATTCCTTATGAATTGAGCTAAAATAATGTTAAAATATGGTGGATGATTAAAACTTATTTAATTATCACCTTTTATCCTAATTATCTCACAAATGTGAAGATAATTAAAATGAGTGAATCTAGTTGAAGATTACGTAAATTAAAATAGTTATATAAGTTTTCAAACAAGATGAATTGAGATAAATAATTTAATTTACTCTGATGTTTTGGTGTGTCTACATATATATTAAAAAGGCTACACCCATAGCAAAAATTAATATTTGATGATCTACTTTATATAATTATGATTTGGGTTGTGAAGTTGTGGTTAAATAAATATATTTATATTTATATTTTTCTTTTCATTTTCTATATTTTTGTTTAATGTCTTTATCTCTCTTTATATCTTTACTTGTATAATAGTGATTATATACAGTGAATAGCTTAAGGATCCCATGATTATTATGAAAAATAAAATGTAAAGTAAGAGATTACGTTAAGATACGAGTTTAGTAGGGTCTGTTTGTTTTATAGAAAAAAGTGAGGAAAGGAAAAAAAATTGATGGAAAATTATTTTAATGTGTTGGTTGTTGGAGAAATTAAAAAGAAAGAAAATAGGTAGAAAAATACTAATGAAACTTACTGTTACTAATTTTCCTTATCATTAGTTAAGGAAAGAAACAAAATAGCACAAAAAAGTTACAACCTCTCGACTCTACTTCGTTCTCCTTCATTGACGATTTCATTCTCCAATGAAGGCTTCATTCTCCATCAACGTCGACCTCTCCACATCCATTAATCTTACATCTCCTCAAATTGATTTTTGTAATTCCATCGCCAAGCTTCTTCCGACCATGGCTCCTCGCAAGCATAACATTCACATTAGTTGGCAATATGATTCTAGCTCCAAGCTCCCGATTAGTAGGCCTTCACCTCAATCAAGTCATAACCTACCAAATCACTTTAAACAGGTAATTTTAAACCCTATTTCTTCCCCGCTTGCACTTTAAAACATGTGAAGACTATACAATTTAATTACATATCAAGAGTCTATCATAAGGGGCTACTGGAAAGTTTGGCTACCAAATATTGTAGGCATTTATCTGTAGAAATTTTCTTAGAAAATGATCCCCCCCGGTGAAATAGACATTAGATCCCGAACAGGGATAAAATTGGTAACTTAGAACTATTTACACTATTGAAACTCCATGCATTAGAATAGATTTAGTGAGGTGTTGATCCAAACTCACTGTCCACATATTATTGAGGTCTTACTAGGAAAATAAAGTCTCTCACTACATATGGCTACTGACTTTTGGATGTGATCTTACACTGCTTTACATACCAAGTGCAACCTTGATGATCACTTGCAAGTATATTGTGTTATTTACATATTTTTATTGTTTGATTGGACCTTAGGTTTCACTGTGGAATTAAGACATCAAAAATTCAGCAATCATCAAACTCTTGTTTTATAGAGTTCTTTTTGTAATCATCCATAGGGTAGTTGTAGCCCCTTTAGTTCTTAAGCCTTTCTTTACAGTAAATCCGGACAAGGAAGAGCTCCGATTCTAAGTAGTGTGCCCATCTCAGGCTTGATTTTTTCCACATTTCCCTTATCTCTTGATAAGGTGTTGATGTTCCCCCCACTTTTATGTCCCATATTTGATAAAAATTGTTGTGAAGCTTAATTGCTATCTTATTTGTTGGGGCTATTTTTGTTCAAAATTACCATCATCTTCTAATTGGGTGTTCAAATCCCCTACACTTAGACCTTGTTTCATAACTTCTATGCCATAGAAGTTGCTTCTTACAAGATTTTGTTCTATGACTAGGTGAATCTTGGAAAGGGGGAAATTTATAACTTGATATCTTGGAAAGGCCTCTAATATGAGGTTTATATAAGATATTTTGGATTAGCTCATTAGGATGAAAGAGTTGCTTTATAAAAACTCAAAGAAGGTGTGTTTTCTTATTTAGGATTAGCTTTGTTGAAGTCCTTTTATATATTCAATCCATTAAATAGCCATCACTATGCTAATATTACTAAACGTCTTTATAAAATCTAGTATAGGCTCAAGGCTATTTATTCTGCCAAATATTGGCTAACAACAAAGTAGGGCTTTTGTCTCATTGTGGAGAATTGAGTAGAATGGTTATTGACAAATCTGATGGTGTGACAATAGAAAATTTCTAATTGAGTTTGAAAGGCTTTCTTGAGTTGACTGCTTTTGAATCTCAAACTTCATTCATAGTACTGTATCCCTATGAATGGTGATTTTAATCGGAAAATTCAACATTAGTTATATAGTTTTAGTAATGGAAACTATCATTTTCCTCTCAGATTGTTGTATTTTTTATTAGTCTCATGGTTTAACAATTGCTCTCATTTCTTAAGAATTGATGATGGCTACCTCATACTTTTGTTGTTTTTTTTTTATAAATGAATATTTTAAGAGGATTTTCATTGGTAAACCCAACAAACTTCATCTCTATGGAACATTTTACATTAGAGGTCCTGCATTACCTATATAGGGTCTTCAGTTTCACTTTCTAGATGAGTATAGGGCAAAATCTCCCTTCTTGTTCACCACTTGCTCTTATGTTTATTAGACTATCCTATGCTTGGAGACCTAATAGTATGATAGTATGATCCTATTAAATAACTTTATTGGTATAAATTATCTATGTTTTTTCCTTGCAAGTGTGCTAGACCAAAGCCATGAGCAAGACTGTTCTCTCTCAAGGTGACTTTTAGGACCTGCTTTCTTGTACAGCAGGGAAGAAGGGGGGTTGTTTCATTACTTAGGAGATAGGAAACCAATTGTTGGCTCTTAGTTTCCTTGTTGTAAGAAACCTTAATGTGTGTGTGTCCTGCCATGGAATTTATATATGAATATTTAGAATGGAAATAATGAGAAGAAATATGGTTATAAGACACAAAGCCTATAAAAAGGTCAATAGTAATACTAATAAATATGAATGTTTGTCAGATAGAGATGAAAGTCGTAACAAATAAGAAAATAACACTAACGACTGCTACTTAAGATTACAAAAACTTATGAAAAGTAGATTTTCAACCAACAATGAAACATAAAAATGATCTAGCTGGTACTTACGGGGAACTGAAAAAAAATATTTATAGGATGCATGCAATATGTGAGTCATATTCTAGAAAAAACCACCATGGACTACATGATTGTTAGGGAAAAAAATATACAGATGCAAGTACAAATACACATATATAATGCATACTAAAAGGTTTAAATTTATCTGTGTGGATTGTGAAAGTAAGAGCAAAATCGAGGAAAAGTAAAATACAAGAAAAATCTGACCATGTTCCTCCTTATTATGTGGAGATTTCCCTTTCACAAGTGTATCCACAAATAACCAAGTCTATCCTACTATGTCTATGAACACTAGGCTCGCTAAGGCGTTGAGGCTTGCAAGGGTCTAAGGTGCACGCCTCACTAAAAAATAGCTATTTTTAGGTTTTAATTTCATTTAAAAAATCTACAATCAATTAGGAAGGAAAGGTAAAATGGAAAAAAATGCCATTAGAAGATTAATAATTTTAATTTTGAATGGAAAAGGAAAGAAATGCATTTAGTGAAGAGAAATAAATGCTGGTTAGCTATTTTGGGGCTTTATTTTATAAAGGCAATAATTAAATCTCATGCTGGGAATGAAAAGGTGAATATTTTTTGAAATTGTTAACATTTATGAGGTAAGGGTATTTTGAAATTAATTTATGCAAAATCTCTAAAAAAGTAAAGGAAAAGGTGATATCCAATAGACGTCCTTTATGAATCCCTTATCTTGATTGTGTATTGGGAGGTGAAGTTATTACACCATTCCATTTCTACTGGCTGACTAGTTTGTAGGTTGTTTATGAAAGAACGCCATCAGAAAACTGGGGGGAAGGATTAAAATCTAGTATTACCCATCCTCCTTAGTATTAACCACTAAAACTCACTCTAACCATGCTCCTTAGTCTTAATCGTTAGAACTCTCTCTACCTTTTTGGAAAATGATGTGTAATAAAGGCACTACATGGCTATCTCTTTCTCTCTAAGATTTATTTATGTGTCATAAGAAATTACAAAAAAGTTTTGTGATATGCATATATATTTTGTTGAGTTTGTTTTATTTTCAATGTGTTAAGGATGCTAATGAGGAATCACATCTGAGGTCAAGATCAGGGTTCCAAGATTAGAGAAATCTGCCAACAATGTATCATGTTGATACAAATGATACCATGGAATCTGAAGAAAATAATGATGTAATTATTATTTTCTTAAGTTAGCACTTCCACCATCATCTCCACCACCAACATTTTTGTTTTGTATATTTTTGTTGTTTGAATCATTTAGTTGCATATCTATCATAATGCGCATGTATGGTTAATTTCTTAAACATTTTTTTATTAATCATGTTATGTTAGCCTAACTCAACTGAGTAGTGGAACAAATTAAGAAGATGGACAAGAACATTTGTGGTCACACATGGAGCATATGTTGCTAATTTATTATATTTGGTTTGTTCTAATAATTATGTTGATAAATATCTTTTTACATTGGGAGATTATAAGCGACAAGTTTTTTTAGATCGAATTACATTGGGAAAAGATGAGGATTGACATAACCAATTACGGATGGGGAAGGAAGCTTTTGCTAGGTTTATATCAATATTGAGGGAAGGATAGTGAGTGATACTCATTTTAGTTGTGTAGAGGAGAGAGTGACTATATTTCTCAATATTATAGGTCATAATAGGAGAAACTGGTCGATAAAATTAGACTTCTTGTGGTCCGGTGAAGTAGTAAATTAACATATCTACTACCAACTACCAAGTGCTGAATGCTATCATTTCTTTAAAGGACATCTTTTTGCAACAACTTGATAGATCTCACTATCCTCCTGAAATATCAAGTAGCTTAAAGTTTTGGCCATATTTTAAGGTGAATTTTATAATGTTATAAAATAAATGACTAAGTACATATTACAATTTGAATTTTTTTTAATAAAAAATTATGGCATTTTGACATAGGATTGTGTTGGAACAATAGATGAATCACACTTTCATGTGAAAGTACCAAATAATGTGGTACAAAGATATCATGACATAAAGGATTTTTAGACCCCAAATGTGTTAGCTACTTGCTCTTTTGACTTGAAGTTTTTATATATGTGATCGGGATGGGAAGAGTCAACATCTAATTCAAGGATACTAAACAATGCTTTATCTAGAGACATGGACAGATTGGTAGTGCTATCGGATAAATTTTACTTAGGCAATGCAAGTTTTCAGTATAAGATTGGATTTACTACACGATATTGTGGTACTCGATACCAAAGAATATAGCATTCAATGTCCTCAGAATTTAAGGAAGATTTTCAATCTAAGACATGCTTCCTTAAGAAACGTTATTAAAGGGCGTTTGGTGTTATGAAGAAATGCTTTCCAATATTAGAAAGTGGAAGTGAACAATTATATCCTGTTCAAACTCAAATAGATATGGTTTTAGTTTGATGCATTTTACATAACTATCTCATGGGAGTATACTTGAATGAAAGATTAATTTTAGAGATTGATAGTAAGATAAAAATTGTTAACACCCAAATAGATGTTTCGCCATCAAGTTGAGTAATAAAGCTTTGCTGTTGATGCTTACAATAATAAAACCATAAATCAAAGACTATCAATTTGTGTATTCCACATAGGAACTGCATAGAACATAGAATCAGAGAAGCATCACCGAACACAACGCTCTCTTCAAAATTCACCAAACATGAAAAGGCTTTATAGAGAGAAAGATAATGGTGATCCTAATATGAATGGAGCCTCAATAGTGATTCTAAACTTAAGCGAATCACACCGTGAATGGTTGTACAAAAGCGTAGTGGGGATTGCAAGTAGTACAATAATGGTGAATATTATTTAAGTGTGCATAAACACACAAGGAGTGGCTAGGATTCAAATACGAAGCATGGGAAAAGCTTTCACCATTTGATTATGTTCTCATCGCTGGAATACAAACTTGCTATGATGGAGGATGGGGGGAAAACAACGAGTTTGTACGAGATTCTCTAAAAAAGACAAGGAAGCAGTGGACAATTTTTGAGATTATGGAACGCAACAAAGGAATGTGCACAGCAGCTAGTAGGTCTTTTGTGGATCCTATAATTTCGAACAGAAATGATGTTGTACAAGTCAATCTACGTTTTTTGTTCCGTGATTAGGATGAGGAAGCTGATATTGTTGTTAACCTCAAGTCCATGAACCAGGAAGGCATAGACAGTTCTACAAGACGAAGCAATAAAGTTGGACGATGTATCCTCTTCTACGCCTTAAATTCTGTCGGGTTTTGAGGACTTTGCTCCTCAAAATGTTTGACAATCGAAAGGGGGGTAAAGGAAGGCGAAATTCAAAATAAAGTTGAAAAGGAAGTTGAAGATGATCTGTTTTGGGAACAGAAAAACCATAGAGGGTGCCTATCCCACCAATAATGATAATATGGTGGAGAGGATAATGGATGTTGGGATTCAATTGGAATCGAAATTCGAACACAACGAGGATGGTACAAGGAGGATGGTGGTGGAAGTTATGCAGGACGAGGAAAGGCTATGGAGGGAGCACTAGGATATTTGAGGGTCGTATGGAATTTTAGGGGTGAAGAATTTTTGTGTTGCCTTAGGATGATGGAAGTACAACTTTAAGCTTAGTTATGAGGGTTGGAGATATAGTGTACAGGTAGGGCTCTTTCTCAATAATCAAAGCTTTTTTTTGATAATTGTTGTTACACCGAGATCAACAAGGAGTACAAATAAGAAAAAACCACCTAACTTAACAGAGCCCGGATATTATGGACCACATCCTCCGCTCTATAGGGAAACTCTCTCATACCATTCTTAGTCCAGAAACCAATTCTCATCTTTATTAGCATGAGCATCCATCGGTTACAAACATTTATCTTATCGAAAACTTTCTTGTTCCTGAATTCCCAAATAGTGCCCAGAATAGCAAAGAAAGCCGCCCGCCAAATCTCCCCTCTCAATCCTCTGCTGGCGAATCCCAACCATGCTACAGCGTTTTCATCAACAGACTTAGATAGCACCCAGTGATACCCTATCCACTCACATATCTCATATCACGTTTTCCCTGTCATAGGGCAGTGTAAGAACAGGTGGTTGATCGTCTCTTGCTCAGTGTTGCACAAAGGGCACATAACATCTCCTGAGTCGATGATCCTCATCCTAGCCAGTCTTTCTTTTGTGTTGAGCTTCTGTTGGACCGCAAATCATGCCGTGAGACTAAATCTCGGAGGTGCTATGCTACTCCACATAAGGTTTACCGCTTGAGCTGTCCCACCGTTCCCGGCGGACAGCTGGTAATAAGTCTGACAATACGACCTTACAGAGAACATCCCATTAGCTTCGTACTCCCAGCCTACAGAATCGTGCTCTTCCTTCCTCAAATAGTGCTGATCGATCACCTCTTTCAGATGCTTCACTTGGTCTTCCTCCCATCCGAACAGTCGTCTTCTCCATCGAAAGTTCCATACCCAACTCAATCCATCCCTCTTCCCCATCTCTGCAATCTTCTTCTCCTTCTGCTCGGACACTATGAAGAGCCTAAGATATAGATCCCTCAAAGGGCCTGCCCTTGTCCAGTCATCGTGCCAAAACTTGACTCTCTGACCATCCCCTAAAGTGATCTTCATTCCCGATCTCAGTGCGGGGCAGTCTTTCCCCGCTCCTACTATATCAATCCACTAAGACCACTTTCTTCTTGAGGTAGTAATCTCAAACGTCCCTGCATTATCCCCCAAGTGGATAGAGGAGATAATTCTCTTCCAAGACGCACCTTCCACCGAGTGGAACCGCCACCACCATTTAAAGAGAAGAGCATTGTTTCTAAGGATTAGATCTCCCACACCTAGCCCTCCTAGTGACTTAGGCCTCTGGATCCAGCTCCATTTGACTAATGGTAATCCCTTTCTATCCCCATTACCACTCCAAAAAAATCTTCTCTGAATTCTTATAATCTCCTTAGCAACCCCCACTGGTACCTTGAACAAGCTCATATAATACAACGGGAGACTGTTCAACACACTTTTGATAAGTACTATCCGTCCAGCTCTTGATAGCACTCTCGCTTTCCACCATGCTAGTTTCTACTTTATCTTCTCTATCATAGGTTTCCATACTTCCGTTTTTCCTGTAGAAGCTCCTAAAGGTAGGCCAAGGTAGCTTAGAGGGAGGGATCCAACTTTGCACTCCATAACCTCTGCCGCTTCCTTCTGAATACTGTTCTCCACTCCCAACCCTATAAGAACTGTTTTGCTGAAGTTTACTTGAAGATCTGATAGGAGGTAGAAACAATCAATTAGCCGCTTCCAGTTCTTGATGTTGTCTATTGGGGCTCCACAGAAAATCATCGTATCATCAGCAAACTGGAGGTGAGTCACCTCCACTTTCTCCTTTCCCACCCTTATTCCTTCTAGCAGGCCTTTCTCCACTCCTCTCTTGATAAGTTGGTTGAACACCTCCACTACCAAGACAAAAAGAAAAGGTGAGATGGGGTCACCCTGTCTCATTCCCCTACCCATCTGAATTGGAGCAGAAGGGGTCCCATTCACAAGGATCGAAACTCTTGCCGTAGATATACACTCCTTCACCCATCCTCTAAACTTGATGCCGAACCCCATAATCTCCATTGTTTTGTCGATAAAATCCCACTTCACACTGTCATAAGCCTTCTGAAAATCCAGCTTGATCATCATTCCCTTTGAGCTAGTCTGTCCCTTTGTCCACTGTACAACTTCATTGGCAATCAAGGCACCATCAACTATACTCCTTCCTCTTATGAATGCTGACTGCGAATCACTGACTAATTTATCCACCACCTGTTTTAACCTGAGGGTAAGAATTTTTGCTATTACCTTGTAGATACACCCCACCAAGCTTATAGGCCGAAACTGGCTGATTTCCTCCGCATCCTCCACTTTTGGGATCAAGGTTATCAATGTTGTATTTAGAGCCACTGGAAGAATGCCTGAGCGGAAAAACTCCAATACTGAATTAGTGAACTCCTCCCCAATAATTCCCCACACCTTCCTGATAAACCCCATATGGTACCCATCATACCCCGGCGCTTTCGCCGGATC
The DNA here is from genome assembly GCA_030549775.1 of Tamarix chinensis. Lineage (NCBI taxonomy): Eukaryota > Viridiplantae > Streptophyta > Magnoliopsida > Caryophyllales > Tamaricaceae > Tamarix > Tamarix chinensis. The sequence continues at coordinate 27,978,698 of CM060180.1, read as the reverse complement.
ACAAGACCACACAGCTCTTCTAACATCCTCCCTACTAGGAAACTCTTCCAACTCTACTCCTTCCTCCCTGGTTAACCTGTTAAAACCATCAGCAGAAAGACTAATATCCGGTAAATCTGCTTCTTTATACATTTCTTTGAAATACTCCGTAATAACTTCCTTGATCTCCGTCGGTTCTAAGATCACCTGACCCTTCTCCACTAGTCTACTAATAGTTGCTTTCTTCTTCCTCACCGCAGCAACCGTATGAAAATATCTTGTATTTCTGTCCCCTTCTTTGAACCCTCTAACTCTAGCCACTTGCATCCAATATGCTTCCTTCCGTTTATGCCACTTCCACAGTTATGCTTGCAACGCTGCTTTCCTTGCTAGGCTTTCTTCGCTGCTCGGTTGATCCGATTCTACCCCGTCGACCTTCTTCACCTCTTCTTCGAGACACCTGATTCTAGACTCCACATCTCCAAATACCTCTTGATTCCACTTTCGTATTGAGCTTTTCATCTCCTTTAACCTGCTCTGGCATGACTTTCCTTCTAACTTCGTCCAACACTCCCTAACAAACCCTCTAAACTTGGGATGTGTGAACCACATATCCCAAGTACGGAAAGGTCTCGGCCCCATACTTAATGAATTATCAAACAACCTGATCGGATTGTGATCGGAAAGTGAACGACCCAGCCCGGTACACTAGAGGCCCGAAAAAATAGTCATCCAAGAGGGGCTGATTAGAAATCTATCCAATAGGCTAGCCGAGTTTGCCCGATGCCAAGAAAACTTCATATTAGTAGGCTTCATCTCAATAAGCCCCATCCTGTCGATCCATTCATTAAACAAGCGAACACTGTGCTGATCCACCCACCCTCCCTTTCTTTCATCTTGGCTTCTTACCTCATTAAAATCACCCATAACAATCAACGGGCTGCTGCAAAACTGCCCCTCCTCCCTCAGCTCGTCCCATAGCTCTCTCTTTTCTCCAGGATCAGAAGAGCCATAAACAAGAATAATCCCACAGTTCATCCTTTTAGGTCCCAACCTTCCTTCCACCATGATCCACCTCCTTCCGCTCTTAGACCTACTAACCCTAAAGAACTGAGTATCCCAACCTAAGATTAGACCTCCGCTTCTCCCAATCGCGACTGAATCTCTCCATTCAATTGACCCACTTCTCCAAGTCCTGTTCTTCCATGAATCCGTCAGAGTACTATGCTTAGTTTCCACCAACCCTAGAATCCATGGCCTCTCTTTTATAATCAAGTTCTGGATGCTAGAAGTCTTTCCTAGCGCCCCGATCCCCCTTATATTCCAACTTATTATGATCATTGGGACTCACTTCCTTCGCCCTTTCTCCCGACCCTCCTTTAAAGTTGTCTCTTCCGTATCTTCCTCTGACTTCTTCTCAACCCCACCAATTTATCTATGCATTTCTCTTCCTCTTTAGAAGATAATCCAATCCACTTTCCGACTTGCCAAGTCTGTCTTGCCTCTTCTATCTGTGTCTCTTATAAACTTCTTTCCTCTGTGCCTTGTCTCTCCTCCGTCTCCTCCTGCCTTATCCTCCTAATAATTTCTGAACCTCCCATCCTTTCAAACCCTGGTGGGCCTTCTTCTACTGTCTCTATCGACTCTCCTTCATCCCCCTTTTCTCCATCTTTAAAGCACGGTGCCTCCCCTAATACTCCGCCCTCTACTCCATCCCCTCTTCTACCTTTTTCCCTCCATCTTCTTACTAGTCTCCTCTCTTCCTCGATGTCATGCTCCACTGAAACAGTGGCTGTTTTTATCGACACCGTTTCCTCTTCCTTCTCCTCCGAATACTCACCAGGAGCCCAACCCCCTTTCCCTTTGGGCTTTTCTTTTCTTCCTTTGTTCGTTGTGACTAGATCGCCTACACTAGGTACTACTACTTCTTCTTCTATTGCAAGCCCTCCACCGCCTCCTTTAGTTCCCTCCTTAAATCCTCCATTTCCCAACGATACTTCCGGGAACAGTATTTCGCCTACCAAGTTCTGCTCCCTCTCTTCTCCCATAGGCCCTATCTTCTTTGTTCTTAAACAATTTATTAACTCCTCCTCTCCCCATTCATGGCGTGAATCCAACCGGCTAATAGGGCGTCTCTCCCACTGTTTGGGAGTTAAGAACCCGCCAGATATAACCCCTCGGTCTGCCTCTTCATCCATCATTATTAACTCACCCTTCATCTTCCCGATTTTCTTTACCCTTTCGTCTCTTGCCCCTTCATACTGATCCTCAAGGCTAATAATTATGTTCGGCGTGCTATCTTCCCCCTGATTAATGTTCTGACTCTTCGGTTTCACGTGTTCACTCCCAACCGGCGTCTTTTCGGAGCTACTACATGATGCACTATCGTATGCACAACAAATTTAATAAATAAATCCTAATTTCCAAATACGTAGTATATGGCAAGAAGGAGTCGAACCCACAAGGAATGGAATATAATCAATAATTCTGTAATCGATGTTAAAACCCCGGTTATGCAATAACATATAATTCTATCATCAATATCTAAAGTATGGATAAATAATAAAACATTGTACTCACTAATTAATGAATAAGGATAGGAAGGTATTGATTATGGAATTAGGATATCAAATAATCATAGAGAAAAGAATGATTCTAAATGATTTAACGTTGACCTATAGAAACTCATATTAATTCATCTCTTTGCTTTCTCTCAATTCTAATAAATTGAATAAGCTCTCAATTTATCATCTAACCAATTAATAACCTAGGTTAAGAACACTAGATTCAATTAATGGCAGCATTACAAACGGAAAGCAGTCAACTACGACCATAATCACATAAGCTCGGATCATGCAATCATATGAATAATGGACAAGATTAATAATTAATCTTTTGCTACTTTGAAAACGTTAATTAACAATTACGTGTTAATTTCGTTATCTTAGCGTAGATTAAGATCTAAACTAGATAGGTGATCAGTCTAATTAGTTTAAATTCTTAATCTATGATGCGAGATCATTCAATTCCGTCCATCAATCCAATTAAATTCCATCTAGAATCATGAATTCAAAATCCAAACCCTAATTCCGTCATCAAATCCTCCTACCTTATACTATCTACATAATTGCAATAACACATAATTAAATGCAATAATCTATCATTAACATCAATGCTTATAAATAAATTAACAATGAAACACCAAACACAAGAAAAATAATCATACAACAAAGAGAATTGAATTGCATTCAATCAAAAATCAAAACTTGCAATTAAAAGAGGAATGGAGAAGAACTTATTGAATTGAATTGCAGATTGTTGATTGTTCAATTGAATACAATGAAGAGAAAGAGAATTGGAATTACAAATTACATGTGGTATCTAGAGAGTATAGAGAGAAAGAGAAAATCCCATTCTCGAACTCCCCCGAACCACTTTTTCGAATGTTCAAACTTTAGAAATATATCGGGGAAACGTTGCGCGAACGGTTACAGAAGTTGAGAGAAACACGGTCCGTGTTAGAAAACACGGGACCCCCGTATTTTTAAGTGCTGAAATCTGCCAAATGCTGATTTTTAAGTGCTGAAATTTGTGTGCCGATAGAAAAACACGGGCCGTGTTTCATAAACACGGGGGGGTCGTGTTTCTTGTTTCTTCATTATTTCTTCATGAAATTTCAACACAATCTTCCCTTTGATATATATTCTTCATTTCTAGTCTTTTCTTCCATTGATTCCATATCTCTTGATGTGTTCTTTGCTTCCTTTTCTCTTTTCATTGATTTCTCCTTTGAATTTCTTCATTTTTATCTTTTCCTGCAAAATCTATCCAAAAGAGAAAAGCTCGAGAAAAGATTAAATGTTATAAAAATAATGAGGAATAAATGACATTTTTACTTAGCAAAATAACATATAAATCTCATATATCAAATACCCCCATGCTTAAATCGTTGCTTGTCCTCAAGCAACATCATGTCATGCACAAAAGAAACATCAAGGATTACAAATGAGATAAGTCCTAAACTACAAGAAATATAAGATTGGATTTATTCATTCATAGAGTTTAGCAATGCATTGGGACTTAAAACACTTAAGAATCATAAAATCACAATGTTGAAAATATTTTGGATCACATATCTAACACACCTTATGAATAGTCTTATCAAATGCTCAAGTGGTTAGGGAATGAGAGCTAATATAGTTAGTATCTCACCATGCAAATTTAGATCAAGATTAATGAAATTTATATTGGTAGATGCTTACTTTCGGTAAGTGAAAATGCTCACTCTTATGTGTATAGGGTATGATGTGTTTACTCTCAAATATTCTCCAAATGATAATGATCGCCCATATGTTTGCCATTATTCTCAATTCGCCACCACTGAAAAGAACTAAAGTATATAAGAATCAAAAGGTCTTCAAATTTGGTTGTCATGGGGCTAGGGTTCTAAGGTGGGAAGGAATTTTGGGATTGTAGCTAGACTCTACCAACTAGAGAAGCAATTTCTTTATTTCAAATAAATCACAATTCCTCCTCTTCTCCTTTACTTCACTTCCCCCTTTTTCTTTTTCTTTTTTTTTATAATTTTTTTTAAATAATTTCAAACCCTTCCATTCAACCAAATAACATCAAAAGACATGAAATTTTATTCTCTTCTTCTTCATCTTTATCTTCTTCTTCTTCTTCTTATTTTTTCATTTTTTTTAAGAAGAAAAATTCTTAGCCACTTCCTCCATTTTTTTGTTATGATATCCACACCCCCATACTTAGATTTCACCTTATTAACAAAACAAAAGCTCTCCTTAAAAAATATTTTTGCTCCACTAGTCATAGAGTAAGGAAAGAAAATACATATGGAGATTAGTTGTTAATAACGGTTAGATCAATAGAATAAGGCTTTAGGCTCAAAGGGTTTATGCAATGGATAAAAATTTTCAAGGTGAGCTATTTGGTCTTGTAGCTAACAAAGAAAGAAGAGTGCCTTTATCATTTTCAAATATCATAAAGTTCTATGCAGTCTTGAAGAGAACTAATGGCAAATTCTAGTTTCACATATCATTAGAGAACACACACAAAAGAAAAATATATTTTGGATAAGCAATGTATCCAAAGAATAGGCTCAAGAGCTCACAATGTTATATCCACCAATTTTGAATTTCATTTCATCTCATTCATAATCAATACATGGATTGATTCCTAACCATTCTAACTTTCCTTCCTTCATCACTATCACAATCTCAATTTCTGTTTTTAAGGTTTAGGAAGATGGTGATCAAATAAGTTATTATGATTGAAAATAGCCTTTGTAAAAAGATTTAGTCCCATTACTTTTCATACCCGGTGAATGAATAAATCAAATCTAACACTTCTTGTCTAGACACGAACAAAACAAACAAACACAAGATCACATAATTAGAAAGCAAGACACATGTATGCAAACACATTACTATAAATATAGAAACAACATCAAAAACAGAAATAAAGATTACAATTTCCATTCCCCGGCAACGGCGCCAAAAATTTGATGCACTATCGTATGCACAACAAATTTAATAAATAAATCCTAATTTCCAAATACGTAGTATATGGCAAGAAGGAGTCGAACCCACAAGGAATGGAATATAATCAATAATTCTGTAATCGATGTTAAAACCCCGGTTATGCAATAACATATAATTCTATCATCAATATCTAAAGTATGGATAAATAATAAAACATTGTACTCACTAATTAATGAATAAGGATAGGAAGGTATTGATTATGGAATTAGGATATCAAATAATCATAGAGAAAAGAATGATTCTAAATGATTTAACGTTGACCTATAGAAACTCATATTAATTCATCTCTTTGCTTTCTCTCAATTCTAATAAATTGAATAAGCTCTCAATTTATCATCTAACCAATTAATAACCTAGGTTAAGAACACTAGATTCAATTAATGGCAGCATTACAAACGGAAAGCAGTCAACTACGACCATAATCACATAAGCTCGGATCATGCAATCATATGAATAATGGACAAGATTAATAATTAATCTTTTGCTACTTTGAAAACGTTAATTAACAATTACGTGTTAATTTCGTTATCTTAGCGTAGATTAAGATCTAAACTAGATAGGTGATCAGTCTAATTAGTTTAAATTCTTAATCTATGATGCGAGATCATTCAATTCCGTCCATCAATCCAATTAAATTCCATCTAGAATCATGAATTCAAAATCCAAACCCTAATTCCGTCATCAAATCCTCCTACCTTATACTATCTACATAATTGCAATAACACATAATTAAATGCAATAATCTATCATTAACATCAATGCTTATAAATAAATTAACAATGAAACACCAAACACAAGAAAAATAATCATACAACAAAGAGAATTGAATTGCATTCAATCAAAAATCAAAACTTGCAATTAAAAGAGGAATGGAGAAGAACTTATTGAATTGAATTGCAGATTGTTGATTGTTCAATTGAATACAATGAAGAGAAAGAGAATTGGAATTACAAATTACATGTGGTATCTAGAGAGTATAGAGAGAAAGAGAAAATCCCATTCTCGAACTCCCCCGAACCACTTTTTCGAATGTTCAAACTTTAGAAATATATCGGGGAAACGTTGCGCGAACGGTTACAGAAGTTGAGAGAAACACGGTCCGTGTTAGAAAACACGGGACCCCCGTATTTTTAAGTGCTGAAATCTGCCAAATGCTGATTTTTAAGTGCTGAAATTTGTGTGCCGATAGAAAAACACGGGCCGTGTTTCATAAACACGGGGGGGTCGTGTTTCTTGTTTCTTCATTATTTCTTCATGAAATTTCAACACAATCTTCCCTTTGATATATATTCTTCATTTCTAGTCTTTTCTTCCATTGATTCCATATCTCTTGATGTGTTCTTTGCTTCCTTTTCTCTTTTCATTGATTTCTCCTTTGAATTTCTTCATTTTTATCTTTTCCTGCAAAATCTATCCAAAAGAGAAAAGCTCGAGAAAAGATTAAATGTTATAAAAATAATGAGGAATAAATGACATTTTTACTTAGCAAAATAACATATAAATCTCATATATCACTACACGTTCCAAACCTCTCTCGCAACCAACGAGCACTTACCACCCTGTCCCTCAACCTTTCCGCTTCCCTATTCACTCCTCCAGTAATCCCCAACGCTTCCGCCACTTCGTGAATAGAACCCTGCATGGTTGCTTTCCCTAGGTCACGTGTGTAGCTCGCTTCCCCTTTGGAGGCCTGGCTTGATCGCCGATCACCCCCTCCGGTCGACGAGGACTCCGGCCCCTCCTCCCCGTACCCTTTTCTCCTGCTCTGCCATGGTACATACCCCTCCCCAATCTCTTTTGCCACTATCACCACTCTCGCCTTTTCCATTTGTAACTCCATCACCTCCTGTACTTCCTCTACTCGATCAGTGTCCACCAGAACCCTTGTGGTTTCCATGGCTACGCCGAAATCCCCGTCTTCCTCCCAACAGACCCATCTACCCCATGGAGCTGCGACAGATCTCGGGACTTCCTCCCTCCACGCCGCCATAGGGAGTCCTCGAATTTCTATCCAAGTTCGCCTCAACACACAAGCATCTTCCTCCCTCCACCTCCTCACGATCGGAAATTTTGTTCTCAGAAGGCTATCCTCCTCCAAGGCCATAACACTATCTTCTACTGTTTCGAAGGTTAATAACAACTTGAACCGTCCCAGGGAACGTACCTTCGTAGCGAAGTGCCAATCCTGCATTATCTGAGGAATGACAATATCTGCGATGAATGGTTGGACTGTTTCTACCACCACACTTCTTGCAAGCCATTCCCATGAGGCTTCCTCGATTTGCACACGCACCACCCTTCTTCTTTCCCCCTGCATGCCGCTCTCCCCACCCCTGACTACCATAGCAAAGGATCTTCCGTCTCTTTCTGCAGCATGCCAGCCTCCTCTTTGCTGTGTGTGGCTTCTCCTTTCCAAACGTTGTTCTCCTCTATCTTGTCTCTGCCCCTGTCTTCGTTCCTCTTTCCCAAACAAGGCCCTGCGAACATACAGACGAAGGCCTTTGAGCTTCATCTCGCTAAACCTCCTCACCGCCTCCACTGCCTCCCTTTCACTACCATAACGTATAAAACCAAAGTGCAGGGTTGTGGCCTTCCTATCCTTTCTACTGATGTACACTTCCTTTACGCTTCCTGCCTCCTCAAACAGCTCCTTTACTTCCTCTGCCCTTATCCCTTTTGCAAGATTGTCAACAAATACAGAAAAGAACTGTCTTCCTTCCTGTTTAACCGTTCCTTCACTCCTCGCCTTCCTTCCAGCGCCTCGGATCGAAATGGGGTCGCCCCTTCTTAAGAATTCCGATCTTAGGGGTAGATGGTTTGTACCATCGAACTGGTTGGGTGCGAATGCAGGTGGTCGAGTGGGGATGGGGTTTGGAAACTTGGACGTCTGCATGGGGTTGAGAGGGTCGAAAAGCATACTGGTGATAGATACTACAAACTTCTATAGCGTGCAAGTGGGTGGGAGGTCTCTCCGAGTGAGCCTGGCTCATCACGGATGTTCTAAAAAAATATGAGATTATTAATTCAATAATCAAAGCTCTTTGGTTAGTGGGGGAATGGTAGCTTTAATTCCTTCTTCTTTCTTCTTTCTTCTTTTTTTTTTAGTTCGCAGACTTTTGTTGGGCATTTTGGTTGATGATTTGATGACGCGCCTAGTTGAAAAGTCCAATGTGATCTTAATTTTTGTTAGAAGATGAGAAAGGAATGATAGAGGTGGACATCCACCATAAAGGGAGAGAAGTATACTCCAATGCGGATTGTTTTGGCAAAGCAAGTGGCTAAGCTACGACTAACGCCAAGGGGAGCATATCTTGTAAGTATATATAAAGTGGATATATAACTACATTAGGCATAGGAGGAGATTTGAGTGTGAGGGTAAGCTTTGTATACAAGGGTCGTGCCTCTAATTTGATAGCCGACAATCTTGCTAGGTAGGGGCAAATGTCGTGCTTCTAATTTTTTTGTGTGGTTGTGACTTGAGTTTTTGTTTCTAAGGGTGGAGTTTTCGTTCGCCTTTGGTCTGTTTACTGGGAGAAGTTTGCTTGTCTGTTGGTTGCGTGACCTTTGTTTACTGCCATTGGAAACTTTCATTTGGTTAATGATATTATTCAGGTCTACTTACAAAAAAAACCATAAATCAAATCAAATTAGTCTATAAAATGGTGTCACAAATTAATATAGTTGTTTGCTTGTTAGATCTACAAATATGTAATAGAAAATATTTCTTATTTTATACGAACCTTTTTGGCTAAATATGCATTTCTTGTAAAGTATTGGTTGAGAATTTAACATAATATCATAAAATAAAAAATTAGTAATAATATGAGAAAACTATTCGAGTATATCTAATTAGTATTTTTTCTTATTTATGTTGTTTAACGTGTTATATATATATTATTTTTATTTTTTCTTAATTTGCCAATGTTCAACCAAACTAAGTGCGCGTGCAGAGAGAGAAGAAGTATCATGATGTAAATCCTATTTTATTTGCTCAACCAATCACTTAAAAGATCAAGTTTATTTTATTTTATTTATAGGTATTTCATATGAAAAGAAAAATAGAGGAAAAAGAACAAAATGGGAAAAAGAAGAAAAGAAAGAAAATTGTGGATGATGGTAGTGAGGTGGACCGAAGGCTGAATTCAAGCGACTGAAATTCAGGTTGAGATCACGTAGCTTCAACGCCAGGCAAATCTTCACTCACACCTATTTACCTATTTATTGATAGTTCAACGTTCAGACATTCATTTGACATGTAAGCAATCCTTGATTTTATCTATTGCCTAATCCTAATTCAAGTAGGAAAATGGATCCAATCCATATGGCATGCTAAACCTTACTTCTCCATTTGTATAAACTCAGAATCGTAGGACATTAAAATTTAGTAATACATATCAGTTTATTTCATCCTCATTTCAAAGTTTCTAAACTCCATGTCCAATTGCAGTAGTGCAAGGATGCCGCAAAGTTTCATTCGACGGAACTTCATCACACAATAAAAGATACGGAGATAGGTGCGATGAATATGATCACGTTTCGATGCGATGCCGTAATTTCAGTTATCAACTGTACTCTGGATCTTTGCTTGTTGATAGAGGTGACAATCGGGTCGGGTGGATCGTGTTCGGGTCGGGTCATTTATTTTTGTGGGTCGGGTCGGGTCATTTCGGTTCCGAATGATTTCTGGTTAATTTGTCGGGTCAGACTTGGGTTAAACAAATTCGAGTTTGGGTTATTTTCGGTTAACTTAACCAGTAGGGTCGAGTTGGTTTCGAATCATTTTCTAGTTCACATAACTAGGTGACTTTGGCCCGTTCAGATCATTTTATGCAATATGATGGGTTAGTCTCATTGGATTTGAGTTGTTTCGAGTTAACTTGATGGGTCAGATCATTTCATATAATTTGATGAGTTAGATTTGAGTACTTACGGGTTAACTAGATAGGTCAGGTTGGGTCGGATTTTGACGGGTTGAGTCAAATTCGGGTCCAGATAATTATCATTTATTATATTATATATATTAGAGACAATTATAAGATTACTATTGTAGATAAATTAATTAATAATATTATATATGCTTTATTTTCACAAGTAAATAGTAACGATATTTATAAATTTTAATAATAAAAAACATTGCATGATTGAATCTAACAAAGATATTTATCATTTATTCTAATTTATTTGATTACTTAAAATATTTAATTACTTAAAAAAGACAATTTTATAAAATAAAGGTGATCATAATATGACTATACAATGTATAATTATTATTTATTACATTGTAAATATTAGATATAATCATAAGATTACTAATACAAATAAATGAAATAAGAATATTATATATGCTTTATTTTTAGAAGTAAATAATAAAGATATTTATAAGTTTTAAAAATATTATATTTGATTACTTAAAATATTTATAAATTTTACAAGTAAAAATATTAGATATTTATCATATATTATATTTATTTGATTACTTAAAAAATATATATAATTTTATAAAATACAGGTGAGTATAAGCATGACTATATAATGCATAATTATTATTTATTACATTGTAAATATTAGAGACAATCATAAGATTACTAGTACAGAATAATAAAATAAGAATATTATATGTGATTTATTCTTACAAGTAAATAATAAAGATATTTATAAGTTTTAACAATATTATATTTGATTACTTAAATATTTATAAATTTTGCAAGTAAAAATATTAGATATATCATATATTATATTTATTTGATTACTTAAAAAAAAGATAATTTTATAAAATACAGATGAGCATAAGCATGACTATACAATGCATAATTATTATTTATTACATTGTAAATATTAGAGACAATTATAAGATTACCAGTATAGATAAATAAAATAAGAATATTATATGTGCTTTATTTTTACAAGTAAATAATAAAGATTTGTTACCCGGTTATGTTCGAATTCATCTGATTAAGCTATTTTGGATAAATTAATTATGCAATATACTTTGAAATATACTTAATTTTATGTTGGTATTGTTAAATTGGGAAAATAGTATTGAAATATATTGGGATTGGATTGTTAGGTTAAAACTCTTGTGGATTTAAATTGGATTGTATAATTGAGTTATTTTATTAAATTGATTATACAATATGTTTTAGAATATGTCCAATTTCAATTTTGAACCGTCAATTTAAATATTTGAATAAGATTTGACTGGATTTGCAATTCGGGCTCAAAAACCCTAATTATGTTAAATTGGGAAATTCCTTAATAGTTTTTAATCAATTGAGTATACAATATAATTTAGAATATGTCTAATTTCAATTTTAAACCATAAATTTAAATATTTGAATAAGATTTGACCAGATTTGCAGTTTGGGCTCAAAAACCTTAATTATGTTAAATTGGGTAATTCCTTAATAGTTTTTAATCAAATAAGTATACAATATGTTTTAGAATATGTCTAATTTCAATTTTAAACCATCAATTTAAATATTTGAATAAGATTTGATCGGATTCGCAATTTGTGTTCAAAAACCTTAATCATGCTAAATTAGGTAATTTATTAATAGTTTTTAATCAACTAAGTATATGATATGTTTTAGAATATGTCTAATTTTAATTTTAAATTGTTAATAATTTCAATTTTGAACCATCGATTTAATATTTGAATAAGATTTAATCAGATTTGCAGTTCAGGCTCGAAAATCCTAATTATGTTAAATTGGACAATTTCTTAATAGTTTTTAATTAATTGAGTATACAATATATTTTAGAATATGTCTAATTTCAATTTCGAACTGTCAATTTAAATATTTGAATAATATTTGATTGGATTTATTGTTCGGGCTTAAAACCCTAATTATGTTAAATTGGGTAATTTCTTAATAGTTTTTTAATCAATTGAGTATACAATATGTTATAAAATAGACCGGATTTATAGTACAATGGTGTTAAGAGTTAGTAATTTTTAGTTGGTAACAATTGTAATTACAATTTTATTAGGAACCGATAACCGCTATAATTATATGTTCAGAGTCTGAGTTTGATTTTCTATTTGTTCTAAACTTATAATATTTGTACTCTATGAAAATTAATATAATATTTGTTGTTTTAAAAATATGCAACAAAAGTTGGAACTATGAGATTTTTTATTATTCTAAATGATATTGTATAGAATATCTAGAGTTAAAATATGAAAAATAAGTACAATTTATAAAATACTATATTTTTAAAAGCTTTAAATGAATAATAAAATATGTGTAATTTATTATTATTATTATTATAATAATAGATTTTAACGTCGATTCAGATCAGGTCGGATCGTTATCGGCTCATGGGTTGGCATCGAATTAGATTAGGTCCAAATTGGATTAATTTTTATTAGATCAGTGCCGGATCGGATTAATATCGGATTAAATTTAGATCGGGTCGGGTCAGGTTGCTAAATTTTTTAAATCTTATCAGATCAAATTTTGCTCGACTCGGATTTAACATGTCAGGTCAATTTTTGCCGCCTTTACTTGTTGACACCGTAGTACGGCTTATATCAATACCAGGACTTCGGTCATAAGTCATTACAGCATCGGTTTGCCCTTTTCCCAATTCAAGAAGAGGAACAAAGAGCGACCTTCAGGATTCATCTACTAACGTGAAAGGAAATAATGATCTTAGGAATCCATGTGGGATCCTCCTGTCAAAGTTGCTGGGAATTGATATCATGCATATGAGTGCATAGTAAAATTAATCATATGAATTGAAAAACACAAAAGCATGGGGCATAGGATTGGCTGTACAACGGGCTTGATCCCTAATCCCAACTACCACAATATAGAAAGAAATCAGAGAAGCCGAATCAGAAAACCGATCTGCCCCGTCGTTTACTAATGCATATGTTCTGTAACCAGACAATAGGTCTCCTGCAGCCAAGTAGATTTGCAACATGAGAAAACTGTAACATATACAGTGATATTACATCCAGGATTCTTTCTCAAGGGAAGCTACTCTACAAAGTTCCGCTCTTCTTGGCCTTCTCTGATTTCATTATTACCGTTGGCTGGCTAATGGTTTATTATAACTTTATAAGGTTCTTTCCATTAGACGCAAAGCCATTTACGAAGAGCCTCGCCAAATCTCCTTGATGAACCCACGTTAAAATCACGCTGAAATACAAGTTGAGGCAAAGTATGAGCTCATTACTAATAAAAGCCATACAAATACGGGTCATGGCATAGTGTCCTGTTCTCAAGATTGAACTGCCATCCTATGTACAAATTCCCTGATATCAAAACCATCGCCTCCAGTTTTTGTAATGGTGCCCTGATGATAATATACACGAGATTACATTCACATAACATCATTCAGCCATCATGAAAGAAAGGGAGGGATGAAGGAATGAGACCTTTTCTGTTATGATACCAGCAATTAGGTTTGCTGGTGTGACATCAAAAGCTGGATTCCAGACAGCAATACCCGGCGCAGCAACTTGTTCCCCAAGTCCCCCATGGGTGTTCAATAATTCTTTTGGAGACCTTTCTTCAATGACAATTTCTTCTCCAGAAGGCAGAGATAAATCAATGGAAGTCAAGGGTGCAGCGACACAAAATGGGATACCATGATGCTTTGCACACAAGGCAAGGCTGTAAGTTCCAATTTTGTTGGCAGTATCACCTAGCAATTAAAGCATAGTATAAGCAAAGGTGCAATCTCCAATTTGACAGAAAATACAAAGATAAACTTTATACTAAATACCATTTGCAGCTACACGATCTGCTCCAACAATGACTGCATTCACTCGTCCAGCCCTCATTAGTGCTGCTGCAGCTGAATCTGCTATCAGTGTGGCAGGTATTTTGTCATGCACTAACTCGAATGCTGTTAGTCTTGATCCCTGCAGAAGGTAATTGAAAGGGAGAAAGAAGGAGAGCAAAATTTGAAAAATTAGGAACCATAAAAATACAGATGATTGCTAAAAGATGTCATGACTACACTTTGCAGCAACAATTAGAAAACACCAAGTAATCATAGCATCAATGCGGCTCACAACCTCCTCTTAGTTTCATTTCCTCTTCTCCTGAGGTGAGGGGGGAGGGAAGGAGGAAAATCTCAGGTCGCCAAGAGAACTATTAACAAAAATCATGGTGGTTGACACACTATCTGATCAGCAGACATCCCATCCAGAGAGCTGCCACAGTGGCACAATCATCTTCACTAAAATAGTCCAATTGCAATCATATCCTCTGTGTGAACCTTTCTTTTAAAATGAATTGAATACAGTTTCTTCCACATATACAAATTTATAACAAGCCCTATATGATGAAGAAACCATGCCAGCCCTTGGCAAGTGCTGGTGGGGTCCTCCAATCTTCAGGCCTCAATTTTTTTATATATAAGGTATTAGTTATTTAAAAAAAACACATGTTACAGATAAAGATGTAGCTAAATTGGTTATGTAAAAGTAATTTTCTTCAGCCATCCCGCCCAAGTTCGCATCACTATTTCGTCTTGTTGCTCAATATTCCTTTTTTTTCTTCTTCTTTTCCTTGTATTTTTCTGCAGCTTTTTTTTTTCTTTTCCCTTTTTTCCTAGTCTTACATTTTCTAGTTCCCCTTTAAGTGGCATGTGTTATCTGATCAATTCCCTCGTGCTGAATTGATGACTTTACTTCTAAGGATGATAAAAATCAACAATAAGAAAGTAATAATTCTCTATTTGATATCTCTTTCCCTACTGCTAATGATCTCACAATATTTTTAATAAATAATTGAATATCCAATGAAAAACTATGTAACATATTTTTAAGTATAATTCATTATTATATAATTTATTTCTTACTCATTTTGTAATCAAATGAGTGTATATTGATCAGTATATGATTTCTTCTAATCAACATAATGATTACTGAAGATGTTGAGGTAGGATTCTGGCAGTTTGATGGTAAATTGATCATTTATGTGAAGCATTTTTAATCTGTAATGTATTTAAACATGCATAATCTAAGCTTTGATGATATAGCCCATGTTTGGAGTTACTTATCAAAAATAGTTATCCAATATAATTACTTAAAAAATTTTCAAAATAAGTAATTATCCTGTATAACTACTTTTGATAAGTAGCTCCAAAACAAGCTAATAGTTTGGTAACTATTTATATGTTCAATGGTAATTAAATATCAAAAAGATTTAATCAGATTCAATACATAATGCTTGCAGACATGTCATGGTTATGTACACTCTCCTTCACTCTTAAAATAGTTATCCAAGATAATTACTTAAAAAGTTTTCAAAATAAGTAATTATCCTGTATAACTACCAAACAAGTTAATAGTTTGGTAACTATTTATATGTTAGATGGTAATTAAATATCAAATACATTTAATCAGATTCAATACATAATGCTTGTGGGCACGTCATGGTTATGTACACTCTCCTTCAATCTTAAAATAGGGAGAAATTGTAGTTCTGCACAAAGCCTCCAATATTCAGGAACAACCTAGTTTGTAAATATATCTGCTTGAAAACTGAAATTTCACATGCATGTCCTCCATATTATATGCCAAACGATTTTCAAGTCAGCGATACAAGTTTCCAAAGCACAAGAATTAAAAAAATAAAGGTCCCTGGGCAAAGGAATAGCTAGCCCAAAGCCAGAGGATGAATTGTGCAATTCTTATTGATTCCAACCATCGTTCGAGTAAAATGAAATAAATATGTATGTGTCTGTGGGGAGAAAGAGAGATATGAATAGATACAAATAAAATAAAATAAAAACCCTCCTGAATAAGCATTATGGTTTGCAAATTGCCACAAATTTCCAATTATAGTCGCAATTAATTTCCATCTTCTTACCCTTCAAAAGGAATAAACTTTTAACAACAAAATTCCATAATGGAAGATTGTGAACCAGGCAATATTCCAGAGTTCTTTTGAATAAAAAACTTGAAGCCACACATCACTAGCACTGAAAAGAACTCTTCTAGCAGTTTTTTTTTTTGTTCTACACAGTTTCCTAAATTACTTGCTCTATGGGCCTTAGTTCCAATTTCTTAAATTTCTTGTTCCAGCATTAATCTGAACTAGTTTGTGATGCAGGAGAATCCACAATTGAAGATCATAATCTAGCCATTAATTTTCCCAAATTTAAAAACCACAAAACCCGTCTTATTGGACAAATTAATTATCCATCAAACCCTAGCCATGCAATTTTCCTTTCTCCTTTTCTTTTCTACAAAAAGGCCGAAACTATGCCACCTTAAGCCATGATTTTCAAGCCCTTTTCCTCCATTTTTAAACCCTATTTCCTTTAGTATTTTAACCCTAAGCAGCCCCAAAAATGCAGCCCTATCAAGCCCCTATTGAAAGCCACACATTTCAGCCACAAGTCTTTTTCATTGGAATGACAAGTCACTTTCAGCACTTAAGAAGAACCATGAAGATTTAGGGAAGAATAAGGAAGGCTAGAAGACATTCCTTACTTGTTTTTGTTACTTACAAGGTTAAAAGAAATCTTTGTCTCTTTCCTTTTGTGCAGTATGGCTGTTATGAATATTATCATGTGATGTATTGGGATGAGAGATTCAAAAATCTGCCTAAACCTTCCCCCTCATAACCGAACACATGGGCCAGAAGTTTAGCATAACTTTCGACCTTCTTAAGCCCTAAATGCATGTATTAGTTGGTTAAGTTATAACCTTTAATCCTTCACTTCTTCTATATGTGCTAGGATAACATGAAATGAGAAAAACAACTTACCTTGGCTGCATACTTTGCCCCTCAAAAAACCGAGTCATCCTTCATCCTCTAGTGCTTGCAAAATCTTACAAGACTTATCCTAAGTTTTATATACCTTCGGTGGTTCTTGCAAGTATTGATTCAAGGGGTTACCAAGAATCAATTTTTATCACTTCTAATCTTCCACATTTCTTTCACTTATTTTCAGTTGTCCTATAATTTTAGAACACCAAAACCAAGCAAGACCCAAGTTGGATCTCATATGCATCAGTTTGTGATGCTAGTAGCTCAAGCACTGATAATAGTTGTGTCCCTTAGTTCTTACATTTTGAAATAAGAAGCAAGAATTATTTCTGTTGTCCGCAAAGTACTGGAGAAGAAATTCAGACAGATGATAACATTGATGAATACAATATACTCCCTGCTCACTTTATCCTGTTTATCTAATTCATCATGTAAATGGAATCTGATGGTTTTCATTGAGTGATCAGCTTCTAGGCTGGGCTTCAAAGACTGACACATGGTTTACACATCACGAAAAAGAGGTATCCTCCCTATGGGATAAGATACAGGCTTGAAGGATTGGATGTTATAGAATTTTAATAGCAAAGAAAAACAACTTCAGTAGCAAAGAATCCCTACTTATGCTAGGGAAAAGTTTAAAATGACATTTATCACCTCAAAGTATGGAAACTTGCAAAGTATGTTTGAGAATGCAATTGCTCTATAGGAAAGGGTAGACATTCGGTTTACATTTTTACAGCCAAACAGCAAACTTATGTTAGAAAAAATCCAAATAGCCAGACAAAAGCACGAGCAAAAGCTGTAGAACGCACTTGGTTGAACGGTCGAGTTTCAGTGCAGTAAGCACTTTCCAGTATCCCTTTGGCATGAAGTGCACGAATCACACCGAGAGCAGTACCATAACCAGCAGTTGCAAGACTGGCAACATCAAGTGGATCAGCATAACTGGTAGGTAAAAAAGAAGAGGGATCAAAGTGTACACTATACAGCAGCTAAGGGATGGACACACCTGCCAGTGTTGCAATGAGTCAGGATAGACAGCCTTTCGAAACCTTGTAGCTGATTCTGAAGAAAACTAGCGCCACAATGCCCAATGGCTTTATTTGAAGTTACATCATCCTGGAGCATCATTTCAGCTGCTTCTATATAAGCCTGCAATGTCATTAGATACTACTAGTAAGCAGATTAGAAGTAAGTTTCAGTTCTGATTGAAGCAGCAGATGAAGCTCCATGGACCATCTAATATGCACTTCTCACGGACTCCTATATTCCCAATCAACATTTCCAGGATTTCAACAAAATCTGAATCTAAGAACAAAGAATATTCCTACCTGAAATACAGTCTTCGCTCCTGATGATGTAGAAGCTGCATTAGATATCACTTCTTTGAGTTTTGTTGCAGCATCCGAAAGATTCACTGCAGTTGGGCGGCTGTTAAAACAGATAAAATGATCACATAATCATCCCCATAAAACGAGACAACCACCACTGAATATCTTCTTATATTCAAAGAATGTGCATGGCAATGATAGCACCAAAACATACCTAGAGACAAGATAGTCCAACTTTTGCCCAAGAAAAGAAGCCGCGTCATCAGATGTACCATCAAAGGTCTCTAAGTTAAACACTTCTACAGCGAGAGAGAGAGCAGCTGCAATAGCAATTGCAGGTGCTCCTCGAACAACCATGTCCCTTATTGCAGACCTAAGACAAGGATAAGATGCGGCTCAAAGCTGGAATGTTGGGGCAATCAGAATTTTGATGAATGACAGATGAATTTAAATGCAATAAGAACACAAAGAGGTCCCATGTCCTTTCAAGTTTGTTCATATAGTGGTTGCACAAGATATTAAATAAGCAAATAGCCATGTTTCAAATCTACTGTATCCGTAACGAATTCATCAATCAAGACATAATGATCTCATCATTAGTATTGATGCTTGCTATTCATAATGTTAGTACTCCAAAACGTACTTTTAAATTGAAAATAATAATAATAATAATAATGATAAGTATGAGATATGCTGTTCTAATCATGGATGTTGTAGATATTACCCCTAACTGTACTCCAACCAAAAGCGATAAATACAAAACACCAAGAACAAACTCTCAACGCCATTGGTGATTCAGAGGATCGAGGTCTAATAATGTTCAAGAACCTTAAAATACACCTAAAATCAACTCTAATGGGATTCATGATACAGCAGCTTATGCAAAAAGTGAGCGTACAGTAACTTAAATTACCTCTCCACAAGTCCCTAAAGACTAAGAAGCTTCCCAAATTATTCTCCAAAAAAAAAAGAAAGAAAGAAAGAGGTTTCCCATACAAATGAAAACTAACGGAAGAACCCATTCATCAAAACACTGAAAACTTCACAGAATTTAACAAGTACAGAAAAACTATGTTCCTCATCAATGAAAATAGCATGTTCCTCATAAATGACTTAGTTTGAGCTAAACAAGAAAACACATCTTCCATTATTTTGACCGAAAACATTTTAATTGAAAGTTCACTTCCTGCTTTTCTTCTCTGCATTCATTCTTAAGTAAAAGAAACTACTAGTGCAAAGCAAAAGAAATGCTCTGAAACACTTTTGCCTTTCCCACTTCACCCTAAAATAAGATAGTTTTTGGGTGTGTTTGGATGAGAGCTCAAAATATTCAAAAGCACTCCAACGGGTACTGCTCAGCAACAGAAGAAAGATATAGAAGAATCGCGATCATAGTCATACCATCCGTCTGAGGCATTTCGAATGTCCAAGTATTTAGTTTCCAATGGCAGCTTCCTCTGCTCACCAAAGAAATTCCAATCCAATTCAATTAGTTTAACAGAAACAACATAATTGCTATAAACATAAAATGTAGAAAAAATTTCCACAATCAAGGGAGTAAAAACCTGATCGAGAAGTTGGAGTGAACCAAGCTCGTAGCAGATAGACCGGAGAGAAGAATTACAAGAATCAGATTCTTGTTTCACGCCATTAAGGAGCTTGGGTTCAGGAGCCATAAGAGATCTTCAACCAGCCCTAGGACGGATTTGCAAAATATGAAACGCGCTGCGCTGACATTGAATTGGGGTAGGCGTGAGGTCATAAAGGGAGGTTGTAAAGCTAATCGCCTGTTTGCTCTGGGAGAAAAGAAGACGAAAAAAGGTGAATTAATTATTTTGTTTTATTTAGAAGCTAATTTTATTAATTTCAACGAAATGAATTAGAGTTAAAGTTTAATCTTTATTTATTTTGTTTAACCTTATTTTTATTAATCTTCGGAAGTAAATATTAGTATATAAGTAGTATTTTGACTAGATCGGACAAAAATACTCTCTTCCATTATATGTCTCGTTCTTCATTTGCTTTATTTTTTTTTTAACATTCATTTATCTCAATCTAAACAAAAATTTTAAAATATTTTCTGAGTTAACTAGTTTAGATTAATATTATTCAAACAATATTTTAAAACATTTACCTCGATTTATCTCTGTTCCCTTCAGGCCTTCACTTACTAGATTAATTTTTAATATTTACCCTCACCTTAATTTATCCCGATCCAAACAGACTATAATAATAGTATTGGTTTAAAATAGTGAGAGTTATGTTTTTTAAAAAACTTATTTGTAAATATATATATTTTGTGGTTCTTCCACTTCCCCATAAACAATATTTGTCGTTTCTTATTCCGGTCAATGATAATATGTCGTTTCTCATCTCCAACGATCGTCAATATGTGTTATTTTTTTCCCACTTTTCCTCTCACGTACATTCCTCCCATCAGTCCCATGTGCCGTTCCTTCCTCCAACAATACTTTTTGTTAGTTCCCCCTTCCCCCATTGGTATTTGTGTCGGTTCCCCCTCCCTCCCTCCCTCATGAAGCAACATTTCCCCCTCCCCCCTAGGTCCTCAAGTGACGTTTTCCTTCCCATCATCATTTTTTGGCTTTCCACCAATTCATTAACTAATTTAATTTATACTTATGCATTTTGAAAACAATTATATTATATAAAATAAATATTTACTGGGTGTATGATTAAAATCGACATGCACAGTAAATAATTGCAAGGTACGACATCGTATATTTTTTATTGACAGAAACGCAAGGTGTGGGGGCATATAATTATAAGTTATGAATGTAAATATGAATAGAAAAATATATATTTTGTCTGAAACAAATACATTGCTCCATTTTGTGTCGTCCAAGTACTTATATAAGTTTATTTCATTTTCATTATTCATCGTAGAAAAATCAGCAAAAAAGTTTCGATATAATTTTTCGAAAAATCAATTTCATTGCTTAATCTTCTCATAAAATTTAAAATTACTTTTTTTAAACACTCGTAATAAATAATAAATCTAGAAACACTTCAAAGTATGATGAGTTTGAAACTTCAATAAGCTACGATGAGTTTAAAATCCTAATGCACTGCAATGATGAGTTTAGAACTATGATGTACAACGATGATAGATTCAGAATCCCGACAAGCTATGGATACACAGAAAAAAAAAAAAAAGACAAATGAATTCTCCAAACATTCATTACAACTTGGATGAAGAGATAAAATAATTTTTTATTATAAATTGTGTCGGTAAATTTTATTTGTTTAAATTAATACTTCTTATTATTATATTATTATACTCAACTATCTCCCCACAATATGAATAGTATGAATACTTGTTTTAGGACCCAAAATTATTAGAATTTTCTTATAGCAAATTAAATCAAATATTCTTTGAACGTCAAAAACTTGTATCATGAGTTAAACAAATTGATAAAAGTCGTAGCATGATTTTAATCATCAAAATTTCTAGAAATGAAAATAGTATATAAACAGGCATAGTCTCTATGAGATGTGAAAAAATTAGAACATATATGTGTACTGGACCTATGGCTATGGATAATAAATGTGCACATAATACAAGTTCTAAAAAGATTGATTGCCTCTTTTTTTTTTGGTGTTTAAAACACTAATGAATAATGGCAAGTGATAGTTATGACCATGACACACAACTACAAATTAACAAATTATAAATAAGGGCATGTTATTCTGAGTAAATGTTTGTTTAGAGTTAATTATCAAAAGTAGTTATTTAATATAATTACTTATTTAAACAAAATTAAGCTATTTTTTTTCAAAATAAGTGATTATATTAGATATCTACTTTTAATAAGTAGTTTCAAACAAGCACTAAGTCGACATAAAATGAAGTCAAATTTCTTGATGAACTTATTATAGCTAACATAAAGGTATGGCAAATTATATCACTTCTTCAAAAATAATTTGAAGGAGACGTAATTTTGAGAAATTATATTTATAATGCTCAACATAAGCTTAGGTTTAAAGAAATAAAAGTTTAGACAATATTATAACATGTTATAAGTATGTTGGCTAAAATTTATTATTTTCAGTGCCATTGAAGTAAGTTATAATAAAATGTAATAAGTGATCATCTATTTGCATAACCTGTATTTGTTAATATTTTACGTGCATTTTCTTTTGTTTTATAAATAAATTGTACATATAAGACAAGTAGATATGGGATGCCTTTACTTGAAATTATCGGACCAACACTAACACAAACAAATTTCAACGTTGTATTTGCAAACATGCTATATGAAAAGGAATAAAATTATTTGTGGGTACTTGAAAGGTTGAAGACCTTAATGAATCCATCTATACTTCCAACCACTATTATTACCGACCGAAAACTTACTTTCATTTCAGCCGCGGACCTTATTTTTTCCACTTCAAAATATTTATTATGTAGATTTTATGTTAGTAAGAATGTTGAGGAAAGGTAAAAATTTATCTATTGTTCAACATTCGTGTGTGGTTTTATGTCACGATGGAAAAATATAATAGATGTCACAGATGAACAAACATACGAGGAACAACTCTTATCATTAAAGGAATATTACGAAACATACCTAGCCTAATTTTGTATGTAAAGACAAATTGGCTATAACTTTATAAACACAAAATTATTTCTACGTTCTTTGATGATGTGTTTCGTATCCATCCTATTACAATGAATAAGAATGATTTATAGTTTATCTCCTAGCATAGTTTCTTTTACCTATTTATGCTGATAAAGTAATATACAGATTTTTTCCGATAGGGATGAATGTGCTCGTGGATATTTGAATATGTTTCTAGATACATCACATGGTAAGTTCAACACAGTATTAAAATAAATTCACACGTTCCTAGAATTCAAACATGATGAAATCAAAGCATCATTAGAGAGGTCATGGTTCAATATTCTTCATTTTGTTACAGGTGCTCTTTTATGTCTATTTGAGAGGCCATTTCGCTTTTATATGCAATGAAGTTAGACAACAAATAGTGTCAAATAAGTAATAATAAAGGTACCAATGATGATTTATGCATGTGTTATAAGTGCACATACGCACGGGATACTATGTACGCATGAGAATAATACTTGCATTCAAAACTACATGTCAATCACCCTACCAGCTATTCATCTATTATGGAATAAACTCAACATAAATTGGCTCATTTATCCACTCACACCATAAGAACCAATAGAGGTTGTACCTCATTTAATCTGTGGGAGTTGTTATGAGTTAGCCACTAACAATACATAATTAGTTGTGCGAGAGAGATATTTATTATTACATTTTCTCATAAAACACCTCTCTATGAGCCACCAATACAACAACATAGGGGGTCACCCGAGGAACTCCATTGGAAGGGGACAATCTGTTAGGAGTACATAAAACAACAATCTTCAAGTTGTTTGGATCAACACATGTAAGCTTAGGGTAGGTCATCTCTTTGTCGAGGTTGGGGCCGAGGTCAGGCTCGAGGATGACAATCAACATTTATGCCATCGAGCCAATTAAAATTTTCATATGCCAATCAAATGAATCAACATATAGTTCCGTATATTAGTACCTCGTATAATGTGTTAGGAGATATGAACTATAGTTTTAGAACATTGACATATATTATACTAGGAGATGATGATCGACGGGTTTAGATCCGTACAGACTTATATCATGAGATAGCAGATAGATGATAATTGTACAAGAACGTGTTCTATATATGACACCATTTATCAAGTTTTCAATACTATTGCTCATTGGAAATGGTTGGTTATGGTGGAACACTAGATGAAAATGTCAGATATTGGTCATGTCATTACGGCATGTTATCGTGTGTTTGCATACTACTCTTTAAATGTGTGCAGTTAATTTCTACCTTTAGTGACATGGCATGGAATTCAAGGTTTTAAAAGTGAAGTGACTATATGGTTTTTGCAATACACGAGTCACTACTTATTGGTATGTGGATGTTTATGTCCTCTTTTCCATGTCAATATTATATCAATGCTATTTCTTATAATAATTTATCTAACAAGTATATATGTTGGACAAATTTTCACCCCCACCATTGTATACAAATTGGAATAGATTTTGTGATAACAGTGTTTCAATATGAAATACACTATATTCTCCAATATTCAACAATGACGTTCTTTGGTATATGATGGTATGAGAGAACCACATCCTCTATATTCATACTCAATTTTTTATTATCTAGAATTGTTATAATTTTTTTCTTATTTTATTTATACGTGACATTTGAAACATGTACATGATGAATTCTTGTTGACTATATGATTTTTGCAATACATAAGTCACTGTATATCAGTATGTGGATGCTTTGTGTCTCTTTTTTTTCCCTATGTTAATGCTAGTTTTTATAATAATATTTTTGATAGGTATATTTCTTGAACAATTTTTCACTCCCACCACTGCATATAAAGTTGAATGGACACTGCCATAACAACGTTTAAGCATTGAATCCACTGTATTCTTCAATATTACAATAATGGATCTCGTACTTTTTTTAGTTTATTTGTATCCGACCTTTGAAATATGTACATGATGGTAGTTGAATTCGTTTGTATGTTGTTGAGTTTAAGTATCTCGATGTTCGATGTGGGTTGTAGCATAAAATAATTGTAACATATTTTCTTAATTATGAAATAAAATAAAAACTTCATTATACAATTGTAACATACATATTTTAATTAAACTACGCAACCATACAATAATAAATGAAGCTCCATGCAAACACCCACGTTCACGCTCACGCTCAGCTATAGTTATTTCTAAATCATTCACAAGATTTTTAATACATGTAATTAGTTGCTAGTAATTTAGAGTTGGATCACCCCTCCAGTAGAAACGATGAAGAGTTTTATGTGATTCGTTAAGGCGTCTTTTGGTTGAAATTTCATGCTCATCATTTAAATGTGTAGTTAAATATTCATCTGTCATTGCCAACACATTCCTATGATTTCTAGAAATATATCAATCCATATAGTCACGAGCCACATCATTATGAGATATTGAGTCGGTGGTCTAAAAACCTTTAGGCTTGTTGTGTGTTCACCCTTCAATAATCATTGACTAAGCACGTTTGCGTAGTGAACTTTATATTTCTTGAGGAAATAACCTCAATACGTGTTCCTAGTGGAATTGATAGGATCTTTTATGAATCACTTGCATATATTTGAATTAACGTATTGCTAGATCTGACACGTATGGTTCTACTTTCTCCAAATAGTGTAAACAACCACGATATAACATCATCGGATAATGTCTATATGAATCGACTATTCCGTATGGATCCTAAATGACCCATCGTAAAATAATTAAACTAAATATGGATATCACTATTATAAAATATAATAAGAATATACTAATTTAAGCAAACCTTTGACTCAAACATATAATCAATATTATTTTAAAAGTACTCGAGCATCTCCAGTTTATTATTGAGTTTATGCCTTCAAAACCACCTCATACAACGAAATTGGTCAAATCATAATCAGATCATTCCACTCCCAACCATGAAAAATGTTTATAAATCCATGTCTATTATAATATTAATTTGTTAGAATTATAACTAACGAATCCAAATATGTACCATGTACATGATAATTATAAAATCACATGCAATAGAATGACACATCCTGATATCTGAATAGCGTAAGGTCCGAATACCATACTAAGGTGTCTATATAAAAAAGCAAGAGTATCCGCACCCTATACATAACCTTCAACACAGCTAAGATGCTGAAGAAAGATGAGATAATACAGATTGACTTTATCAACTAACTTATCAACAAATAACAATAGGTCGATAAACCATAATAAGTATCAAATTGCTTTTGCCTCATCCCCCAACCAATATAATTGACATGCTTCTTGAAGTCATTTGAATGGAAGTTAGGCCTTTTAAGTCACTTCATTTACTTATTTCTCTTCCATCCCAAATAAGGCACCTAATACACCAATCATATTGCCACATGTGCCGCCTGTCATCTTTAAATATAATAGATGACCATCAACTCGTAGTCATAATATACAATGCACAGCTAAAAAAGTGATTATCATATTATCTAATAACATATGAAAGCTATTGGTGTCTGACTATCATCTCTCTATAAAGGCTGATATAAGGGCACACTGGCATGTTTCAAATGTGCAAGTCGGAAGGTGTGGTAATCTAGTCTCACACATGAGAGCAACCATCATTTTAATAATGCTTTCCATAAAAGTTTTCAACACCTCCGGTCTACGGACAACTATAATCCTTAAAATAAATTTGTAATAAATACACGATAGTTTACATATGAAATAACAACCTATCAAAGTTACATACAATAAACTATCAAAATTTGTATAATATAACAAACTTAATAAAAATCGTAAATACGCACCATTATAAAGTAATACTACATAAATTTTAATAAACCTAATAAACTAAAATATTTATATAAAATTTAATTAAACACTTATCTAACACCTTTAAAATTATACAATCTTTTAAACTAATACTCTATTTATATTAATTAAATAACAACTAAACATTTATAAAGTTAAAATACATCAACATTAATTTTATTAATTACTAGTAGCAGTTTAGTATAATATAACAACTAAATACACTTAATTATTAAATTATCGACAATATCTTTTGAAACCCATTCCACTGATAGTCTTTAACAAAACCCCATTTCAACACCGT
Organism: Tamarix chinensis; assembly: GCA_030549775.1. NCBI lineage: Eukaryota > Viridiplantae > Streptophyta > Magnoliopsida > Caryophyllales > Tamaricaceae > Tamarix > Tamarix chinensis. The sequence continues at coordinate 27,951,362 of CM060180.1, read as the reverse complement.
TCGTTCATACTGATTCCCTTACCCATTGAGCAATGCTTTTTTTTTTCTTCCCGAAACCTTACCCTAAGATAAACACTCAAAATCATAACTTCTGCTAAAATTTATTTAAATCTCCCTTAAAAATGAACAAACCAAATAAATCTAATAACAATATAAACAAATCTAGTCTATTATAAGTATATCTAATAAAATTATATGTTAATATCTATTATAAACAGAGCTAATGAATATAAATGGATATAATTAACTTAACCCATTACTCATCCACTAGTGCTTTTTTCCGAAACCTTACCTCGAGACAAACTTCAGAACCATAACCTTGTGCCAAAATTTATCCAAAATATTCAGTAAAAATTGACAAACCAAACAAGTCTAACAAAATTATAACTATATCTAATCTATTCATATCTATTGTCAATATATCTAATTGTTTATATCTATTACAAATAGATATAATGAATATAAATTGATATAGTTAAATAAATCCCTTACCCATCCACCGGTATTTTTTCCGAAGCCTTATCCCGAGGCAAACTCCCAAAACTATAACCCCTAGCCAACATTTATCTAAAATCTTCCGCAAGAATTAACAAACTAAACACATCTAATAAAAATACAAATATATATACTCCATTATAAACAGATCTAAAAAATTATAACTAGAACTAATCTATTTATATCCACTATAAACACATCTAATGAATATAAACAGATGTAATTAAAGTATAAACATATATATAAACACACACACAATTTTTTTGGTTCCAACCCATCCCCACCTTAGTCATCTACCTATCCCTCCCCCATCTAATGTCATTTTTTGCTGATCCCTCCCAACACCTAACGTTAGGTACTACCGATTATTTCCCCCAAGCAACAATAGGTGTATTCTAATTCCAACCCTACGTTTGGCTGATCTTCCCTCCCCCACCAAACTTATTCATATTTCTTTTCCCTCTCCATTGGCATCAAGTGTCATTTATTCTACTTCTCTATTGCAATGGTTTAACTGAAACATAAAAATAATGAAATACTAACATGTTGTGGCGAAGAGAGCTGAGAGAAAAATAAAGTGCGTGCAGGCAAAAGAGTGAGAGAGCGGAAGCCGAAATAGATTATAAACAAGTAGGTTAAAAGGATAATACATATAGTTGGAAAACATAAAAGTTAACAGGTGTGAAAGAGAGGGTAAGAATGCTCATTTTATTCGATATTCGATGATCCGATTCGAAATATTAAATAATCGATCTGCTATTTTTTTTCCAAATCAAATAATCGATCTGATAAATAAAAGATCAAATAAATTAAATATTTGATCCAACCAATACAAATAAAATCTGATCCGATAAATTATATATATAGATATATATATATATAAATTCTAAACACTATTTATTTTTCATAAAACTTATTTTATATGATCATGTATGTGTGTATAATTTGAAATGAGTTTTTATTGTAAGTAAACTGTATATTTTTTAATTATTATTTTTATTAAATATTTAATTGTTATATAAAAATTAAAATTACTAATTAAATATAATGTAATTTAATATTTAAATCAAATCATTAAATCATATTTATTTAAATTTAATCAATTTTTTATAGGATATTTTTTATAGCATACTTTAAAATTTCAAATATATGATGAATTATTTTTTATATAGTTTTGATCTAAAATTATGAATATTTAAAATGTTAAATATTTTTTTAAATATATATTATTTTAAATATTTAATTTTATTTACCAAATATTCCATCTTCGAATAATAAGTGTAGTTGTTATTTGGCAAACTTGTATTTACTGCGCAAAAAACATTTGCGCAGTAAATACCGATTTTACCCTTTATCATTGCCGATCGTCGGTGGCTTATTTTTGACCAACCGTGCATTTATTTTTTGACCAACCTTTCCTTTCTCACTATCTTCTCTCTATCTCTCAAACCTCCGGTGCAACTTTTCTTTGCGAGAAGAATTTCAAGCAACAGCAAGGTAAGTTTGGTTTTTTATTTATAATTTATAATTTATAATATATAATTATTTGTAAGTATAATTTTTTTATTGATTAGATCTAGTATAATTTTTTTTTATGGAGATGCGATTATGCTGCTAGGTTTTGGCAAAATGCACCAAAAGAAGGGGCGGGTTTCGGCAAAATGGACCGAAGGGAGGGAGGGATTTCGGGAAAATCAATCGAACGCAGGCTGGGTTTCGGCTAATTCTGCCAATGTGAGGGTCTTGCTTCGGCAAATCGAGCAGAAGACAGGGCTGAGTTTCGACTATTTTTGCCGATGTGGGGGTCTTGCTTCGGCAAATCGTGCCGATTCCTTGGGACAAATTCAAGCGTCGTTGCTAGGGTTTCGGTTAATAATAATTTGTTAATTATAATTTGTCTTAATAATATATTTTGATTATGGTTAATTGATTAATTTTAGAAAATATATTTTTAGATTTATTATACTATAATATTTGAATTAAATCTAGGTTTTAGTAAATTATCTTTCTATTATAGGAATTTGGTTATTTTTAGGATGTAAAATTATATATAATAATTATAGTTTATTAATAATATTAATTGTACTCTAATATTCTAATTAAATATAGGTTTGGTAAATTATATCTTTATTCTATAGTTTTGGTTATTTGTGAGATATATAATTATATATATTAATTATGGTTTATTAATTATATTGATTATGCACTAATATTTTAACTAAATATAGGTTCGGTAAATTATCTCTTTATTGTAAGGTATTTGCTATTTATTGAAAGTGTAATTATATATATTAATTATGTTATATTAATTATAATAATTATGCTCTCATAATTTAATTAAATATAGGCTTGGTAAATTATCTCTCTATTGTATGGTATTGGCTATATCTTTGATGTGTAATTATATGTATTAATTATGGTTTTTTAATTATATTAATTATGCTGTCATAATTAAATTAAAGATATGTTCGCGTGTATTATCTCTAAAGTATCAGCTTAATGATTATAATTATATTTATTAATAATAATTTGTTAATTATAATTTATCTTAATAATATATTTTGATTATGGTTAATTGATCGATTTTAGAAAATATATTTTTAGATTTATTATACTATAATATTTGAATTAAATCTAGGTTTTAGTAAATTATCTTTCTATTATAGGATTTTGGTTATTTTTAGGATATAAAATTATATATAATAATTATAGTTTATTAATAATATTAATTGTACTCCAACATTCTAATTAAATATAGGTTTGGTAAATTATATCTTTATTCTATAGTTTTGGTTATTTGTAGGATATATAATTATATATATTAATTATGGTTTATTAATTATATTGATTATGTACTAATATTTTAACTAAATATAGGTTCGGTAAATTATCTCTCTATTTTAGGGTATTTGCTATTTTTTGGAAGTGTAATTATATATATTAATTATGTTATATTAATTATAATAATTATGCTCTCATAATTTAATTAAATATAGGTTTGGTAAATTATCTCTCTATTCTAGGGTATTGGCTATATCTTTGAAGTGTAATTTGTATATATTAATTAAGGTTTATTAATGATATTTGTTAATTATAGATTTTAATTATGGTTAAGTTGATTAAATTTGTTTATTATGTTTATAGATTTGTTAATACTTTGTTAATTATGTTATTGTATTATTTATATATGATTAGATGTTTATTAGATTTATTTATATTTTCATTAAATATGTTAAATATTGTTATTATTTTCAACACCAATAATAAAAAAGGGTAATCATTTTTTTTGAACAAGTATTACGTGCACCTTCGGTATCTGTTGGTCTAGTACGGACGTACGTACCACTTCGTTCACATCTTATCGAGACTCTACCCGCCCCTATACCATCTCCTTTTCTAGAACATTTGATAATCAAAATCATCTTATGAGTTCTACCCATTTTCTTAACCCATGTCACAAGTTCATCTCAATCCTAAAATATTTGATCCGTTACAAAAAATCTCTGATAATTTTCAGTCGTAAAAGATATATTCTCCATGTCCTGAAAAAAAGAGTTTACCATAATAATATAATAACAAAAAACTATAAATTTCATGTAACTAATTTTGTCGCCACAATTTACAATACTTAAAAAATAATATTTTACCTCTTCGTTGAAGTTGTAATTAATATTGGGAGAATGTATTTGCATATCTTCTACATATCCATAGTTTCAAGGTATTATAAATCTATTATTGTAATACGATGGGGTTCCGACCCCATCTTCGTAGTTCATTGGACTTCCAGACTCATCGTACCCTATCGAAGTTTCAAACTCTTCGTATTTTGAAGAACTTCTAAATTCATTATTCATTGTGAGTGTTTAACAAATATTGAAAAATTATATCTCAACCTTCAACTAACAAAGTTTCTGCAGAATAGAAATATTGAGTTGAAGAATACGAATGATAAGTTGTTCCTTTATATATAAGGATTCGAATACAAACTATAATAATTATACACGCATCTGACAAATTTTTTTCCTGTTCCTAACTTCACGAGAATCACATACCACCCTACAATAATTTCATTTACAAAGATATGTAACAATATATTTATTCTATGTACCGTTCTACAATACTATTAGTGTTGTAGAAGCCATAAATATTGCCTATCCCCACCGGCATATGTTTCATTGTATATGATTCCACTACTATCGGCTAAACTTGTCGAAACACCAACAACAAGATCAATTGCCATATGATTCATTGTCAAGCAAATATTTTTTTGTCAGAAATACGCATTACTTTACTGTTTCAAATCTTTTCGAATAAGATGATAGTATACAGTTTTTGTTATTTGGAAAATAAAATTTTACTCCATGGAAAACATATTTTGTCCTAACCTCCATGTATTACTTTAATTCAATAAGTATTTAAATACTAAAAATAATTGTTACTTTTGACAAAAAACTTATTTGTTGCATAATAAATCATATATTACTGATTTAAGAATATTCATTAGTATATATAATTTATATATTTTAGATATATTTATAATAGATATTGATTAAATCTATTTTTATTTCCAAATAATTTAAATTAATTAAGATTTAACATCGGTATTTTTAACTGATGGAAAGGTAACAAATTTTATCGATACAATTTTATTTAAAGTCTACTTTTGAAAAACTCAAAATTTTTAACATAAAATTTATATAATAAATTTTTTTATATTGTAAATATGCTAATTTATATTTTGTACAAAATATTTATATTATACATCTAGATTATGAATTTTTTAAATTATAAATAAAAATTATTTTAAAATTGCCAAAAGAAAAAAAATTAGGGTGATAGGCATCGGCAATATAGAAATTATTGAGGATGGAGCCAACTATTTATGATGGAGATGGGTCGGCAATTATTACCGATTTATATTATGTTCGGCAATCTTTGCTGATATGGGGTCATTAATTTTTTTAATATATTTTTTTTCTTCTTATAATATGCATAAATTTATAAGTTTAATTAAAATTATTTAATGAATTTTTTTATTTGATTGTAAATATGTTAATTTATATTTTTGTACAAAATATTTATATTATACATCTAGATTATGAATTTTTTAAATTATAAATAAAAATTATTTCAAAATTGCTGAAAGAAAAAAAAATTAGGGTGATAGGCATAAGCAATTATTGCCGATATATAGAAATTATTGAGGATGGAGCCAACTATTCATGATGGAGATGGGTCGGCAATTATTGCCGATTTATATTATGTTCGCCAATCTTTGCCGAAAGATATGGGGTAATTAATTTTTTTTAAATATTCTTTTTCTCTTCCTATAATATGCATAAATTTATAAGTTTAATTAAAGTTATTTACTATTTTTTTATTGTAATTATGTTAATTTATATTTTTGTACAAAATATTTATATTATACATATACATTATGAATTTTTTAAATTATAAATAAAAGTTATTTCAAAATTACTGAAAGAAAAAAAATTGGAGTGATAGACATAGGCAATTATTGATGATATATAGAAATTATTGAGGATGGAATCAACTATTCATGATGGAGATGGATCGGCAATTATTGCCGATTTATATTATGTTCGACAATCTTTCCCGAAGATACGAGGTAATTAATTTTTTTTACTATATTTTCTCTCGTCCTATAATATACATAAATTTATAACTTTAATTAAAGTTATTTATTGAGTTTTTTTATGCGATTGTAAATATGTTAATTTAAATTTTTGTACAAAATATTTATATTATACATCTAGATTATGAATTTTTTAAATTATAAATAAAAATTATTTTAAAATTGTTGAAAGAAGACAAAAATTAGGGTGATAGGCATCGACAATAATTACCGATATATAGAAATTATTAAGGATGTAGCCAACTATTTCATGATGGAGATGGGTCGGCCATTATTGCCAATTTATATTATCTTCGGCGATCTTTGCTGAAGATATGGGGTAATTAATTTTTTTTAAAATATTCTTTTTCTCTTCCTATAATATGCATATATTTATAAGTTTAATTAAAGTTATTTAATGAATTTTTTTATTTGATTGTAATTATGTTAATTTATATTTTTGTACAAAATATTTATATTATATATCTACATTATGAATTTTTTAAATTATAACTAAAAATTATTTCAAAATTGCTGAAAGAAAAAAAAATTGGAGTGATAGGCATCGGCAATTATAGCTTATATATAGAAATTATTGAGGATGGAACCAATTATTTATGATGGAGATGGATTGGCAATTATTGCCGATTTATATTATGTTCAACAATTTTTTCTAAAGATATGAAGTAATTAATTTTTTTGTTTTAATATTTTTTTTTCTTCCTATAATATACATAAATTTATAACTTTAATTAAAGTTATTTATTTAATTTTTTATGTGATTGTAAATATGTTAATTTGAATTTTTGTACGAAATATAAATTCTTTAAATTATAAATAATAATTATTTCAAAATTGTTAGATATATACATCGGCAATTATTGCCAATGATTTAGGTAACATTCGGCTGAAAATGCCAAACCGAACCACATTAATAAATATATAACTAAACTTATTATATATTTTTTTAATTGTAAATATGTTAATTTAAATTTTTGTATTAAATATTTATATAAATTCTGAATTTTTTTAATTATAAATAAAAATTATTTATAAACTTTTTGGCCAAAATCATTAGAAAAAAGGGAGTTGGCAGTTATTGCCAATGACCTTGGCCAGATTCTGCAATAATTGCCGAATGTCATGCCTCCTTTCGGCTAAAATTATCGAGCTCATTGTGTTACTTCGTTAAATTTTATCGATACTGAAAGAGTGACTTCGACAAAAATTATCGATATTAATATTACTTTTAAAAATTATTTTCCACCAAGAAAAAATCTGTTTTCTATATAACAATATCCTAACAAGTTATATGAACTCAGCAGTACAGTTTTTTCGTCCGAGTGTACTTCTTCCCCGCCCAGTTCGTGTAGGAAGTAACCTTCCAGATCACACTGCAATACTGAATTCCTTCGCGCTCGGGACGAGTGCAGATTTTGAATCTCGTTTCACGCTTCCGACTCGTGAGGCTTTTCATTTTTTTTCCCTCTTCATTCATTAGTTTCAGCGTTCGCTGAGTTATTATAAGTCTTTTTTGGCTCTATCTTCGTCATAGAAAGATCTGTCTCGCTGCGCGGAATATTCAAAATCAGGTTAGTTTGCATCCGAAGATTGTGTTTGTTTAATGTAAATAATTTTAATTGGCCAATATATGATATTAATTTGATTTACGTCGAATTATACGGTAATTATTGGCAAAATGAACTCAATCAAATGATTTATCGCTGTTCTAGGCGTTTTTGGGATGATTACAGTTCAATTAATCATTGGACCGTAAAATTTAATCGGATCTCATTATTGGCTTTGGGGCCTTGTGCAGCTAAGTGTCACACCAGTGACTGATCACTAGGGAATGAGATAGGGCAGAAATGAAGGAAGGAAGAGATACGGGGAAGAGATACGGGGGAGAGAAAAATGGGGAGAGAGTAGATTATCAACAACCAAATCATATATTCCCAGCATAAAATCGTAGCTTAAATACATTAGGATTTCCATAACCGAATGAGCTCTTGCTGGCACACATGGACCATTACACATGTAAGGGAGAATCTCTAATTTTAACAGAAAAACTAACCCCCCTCCCTATGGTTCCAGCTAGGCCTAATGCCCCGTTTGGCCCTCCTCTTCCTTGACAATTGCCCCTGGTGCAGAAGATCCTTGTCCCCAAGGATCAAATGAAGGGAACTGAGCTTGAATAGCAGATAAGTCCTCCCAAGTTGCATTTTCTGGACCCAAATTCAACCATTCTACCAGGATTTGTGTGACAGCCTTGTTATGCCTTTTGACCACTCTTTTGTCCAACACCCCAACAGGAGCAACTAGTGGTTAGCCCTCTGCGTTCAGCTGTGGTAGTATGGCATTAGCAGCTTGATAAGCTCCGTTGTACTTCTTGAGCATGGAGACATGAAAGACAGGATGGATGGAGCTTCCTGCAGGTAGTTTTAATCAATAGGCTACCGCTCCTACCCTTGACAACACTTCAAAGGGTCCATAATATCGGGAAGCCAATTTCAAACTCTTACGGACAAATAAGGAAGTCTGTCGGTATGACTGCAATTTCAATAAGACCATGTCCCCTTCTTGGAAGATGCGGTTTGTTCTTCTTCTATCTGCATAGTGCTTCATATGATTTTGAGCCTTGATGAGTTGATCATGGAGAAGTCTATTAATTTGGGCCCTGTCATATATAAAGTCATTGGCAGCAGCTACACGAGAGACCCTTGGAGACACCCAACAACTTCGGGGAGGATCATAGCCATACAAATCTGCAAAAGGTGTCGTTTTGATGGCTGAATGAAATGAGGTATTATACCACCATTCTGCCAATGCTAGCCATTTCAACCACTTACGGGGGCATTGGTAAGACATGCAACGGAGATATTGCTCTAAACATTGATTGAGCCTCTTTGTTTGGCCGTTCGTTTGTGGGTGGTATGCAGTGCTCATGTGGAGGTTGGTTCCCAGACTTTTGAAGAGGGATTGCCAAAACAAGCTAGTGAATACCTTGTCCCGGTCTGAAATAATCACTGCAAGCAGCCCATGCAATTTAAAAACAGTATCGAAGAACACTTTGGCAACTTGAGGAGCTATGAAGGGGTGTGTGAGAGTTAAGAAGTGAGCAAATTTGGTGAGCTTGTCCATGACCACTAACACAGTGTCGTAAGTTCCTGATTTAGGAAGAGCTTCAATGAAGTCCATGGTAACCGTTTCCCATGCACGAGATGGAATTGGAAGGGGTTGAAGTAGCCTGGGGTAAGGCTGGTGCTCAGATTTATTTCTTTGGCAATTATCACAGGCTTGCACATGTTCCTCAATGCTTTGGAGCATATTTGGCCAATAAAAAGTGGACTTGATTCTGTGATAGGTGGCCTGTATTCCAGCATGGCCCCCTAGGGGAGAATTGTGAAAGGTGTGAAGTATCTTGGCCCTTACTAGTCCTAATGCTCCTAGAAACACCTTGCCTTTATACCTCAATAACCCCTGCTGCAGTGTATAGTTTGGTTTCGAGGAAGGGTCAATTGCCAGGGCAGTCAGTAGTACTTGAACAGTTGAACTTCCTTATCTCCTGCATAGCTTTCCTCCACCTCAGTCATCCAAGAAGGAACTCCCATTGAGATCGTAGCCAGTACTGCTGAATTTTTACCTCCCTTCTGGATATAGCATCTGCTGCCTTATTCTCGACTCCCTTCTTATACTTAATTGTGTAGTGCAACCCCAACAGCTTTGTCAACCCCTTTTTCTGGACATGAGTAGTTAGCTTTTGTTCCAACAGTTACTTCAAGCTTTATTGATCTGTTTGAATCACAAACTCCCTCCCTTCCAAATAATGGCGCCATTTATCCATTGCCGTGAGTATGACTGGGTATTCTTTTTCATATATGGACATCCCTTAGTGTTTCTGCTCGAGAGCCTTGCTCAAGTAAGCTATTGGCCACCCTTCCTGGATGAATACTGCTCCAATTCCCCTTCCACATGCATCTGTTTGTAGTATGAAAGGGAGCTGGAAGTTTGGAAGGGCTAGCACTGATGCCTCAGTCATTATCTTCTTTAATATTTCAAAAGCCTTTTTTGCCTCATCATTCTAGACAAATTGGTCCCTTTTTAACATATTTGTGAAAGGACTGCTGATTAACCCATAGTTTTATATAAATTTTTTGTAGTACCCTGTCAATCCTAAGAATCCTCTTAGGGATTTAATAGTTGTAGGTTTAGGCCACTGCACCATAGCCTCAACCTTGGATGGGTCTGTTTGTACTCCCTGGTCTGATATGATATACCCTAGATATTCCATCCTTTTCTGGCCAAGATAACATTTCTTCTTCTTGGCATATAGTTGATACCGCCTCAAGGTTTTTAAGGTGATCTCTAGATGGGTGTAGTGTTGGGTTAAAATAACACAATATATTAGGATGTCATAGAAAAAAAAAACTATTACAAACTTCCTGAGATAAGGAGCAAAGATATGGTTCATCAAGGATTGAAATGTGGCAGGGGCATTGATTAATCCAAAGGGCATTACCTTGAATTTGTAATGTCCTTCATGGGTACGAAATGCATTCTTGTGTGTGTGTCCTGAGGGTGGCCTCTGATTTGATGATAACCAAATCTCAGGTCTATTTTGGAAAAGTATTGTGACCCTTGTAATTCATCTAAAAGGTCCTCAATAATGGGTATGGGGTATTTATTCTTGACTGTTAAAAGATTAAGCTGCCTATAGTCCATGCAAAATCTCCATGTATGGTCCTTTTTGACCAACAGATTGTGTGAGGCAAATGGGCTTTGACTTGGGGTAATAATAGCCTGGGCCAGCATCTCCATGACTTGCTTTTCCACTTCCCTTTTCTGATGATAGGGAAATCAATAAGGCCTTAGATTTACTGGTTTGGCTCCAGGGTATAAGGGAATGCTATGGTCCTGCATTCTAGGTGATGGCAACCCCTAGGGCTCCTGGAAGACTTCTTGATAAACCTCCAACAGGGAATGTAACTCCTCAGGGATATTCATCTCCTCGTTTCCGGTACTTCCCTCAGCATTTAGCATGAATAATTGGCTCTCCATTCCCCCAGTTCTACACTGTCCTTTCAGCTCCTCTCCCAGTAGTAGCTGCATCTGGGCCTTGTTTGTGGTGCCTCTTAACTTCACCTGCTCTCCTTCTTTATAAAATGAGATGGTCAAGTTCTAAAAATCGAAGAGAATGGGGCTATAATCTTGCAGCCAATCCGTGCCCAACAGTATGTCACTACCCCTCAATTCAAGAAGCCTCAAATTAGGTGTAAATATGTAGCCCTGCATTATCCACCTGAGGCCCTTATATTTTTGTTTACTGAGCATTTTATCCCCATTTGCTACTGTAATGACCAGAGAAGTGGTAGGCTCGATCTCACATTTTGAACAATGGACCAAAGCAGGATTAATGAAGCTATGTGTGCTTTTACTGTCCACCAATATGATTACTGACTGCCCATTAGCTGAGCCCTTGATTCTAATGGTATTGTGACCTTGCCCCCCTGTGATCGCATGCAGGGATATGGCCATCTCATCTTCTTCCCTTGGGGTGGTAATGGTAGCAGGTTCCAACAACTCCTCTGGTGATTTTGATTCCATGCTATACAAGGGATTCATCTTACATTGGTGGCTTGGGTGATACTTATCCCCACACTTGAAGCATAGTCCCTGGGCATGCCTTTGTTCTGTCAATTTGTTCCTGGGCTGTGCAGTATTCACAGGTGTCCATGATCTAGCTGGAGCCCTCATCGGGCTAACTGCAACTGGTTTTCTTGGAGTTATCTTAGGTAGGGCTTTGGACCAGCTTGTCTGTGCCAATTCCTTGCACCTTGTCAATTCTAACACCTGGTAAAGGGAGCTAGGCCGAAACATTTGAATCTCATTCTTCAGCTCCGCTTTTAGTCCACTCAAAAAACTAAATACAAAGTAATCCTCAATTAGTTGGGGATTATGCAACAACATTAAACCCTTCAATTCCTCAAACTAGATGTAATATTCCTCTACTCCATTTATCTATTTGAGCTTATTAAACTTGTCTACAATTCGCCCAAAATGGATATCACCAAATCGAGCGCAAACGGCCTGAGAAAACTCATCCCAATTATTTCCCACCTCATGCAGACTTTCATACCAGTGTTCAGCATTACCAGTCAAGTGAAGTGCAGCCATATGCACTCGCCGAGTGTCTTCCACCTTAAATAAGTGGAAATATTTCTGGCAACGATTAATCCATCTACGAGGATTTGATCCATCAAACACAGGGAAGTCCAGTTTTGGAGTTGTCCATGTCAGTCCTTGTTGGATGGGATAGTCTGGTGGGCGAGACAATTGGAACTCAGGGGGTTGAGGAATGGAACATCTAGGGGTGGGTAGAATACCTCTGTGGGATGGCCCGATCGGTGCACCACTAGGCATGAACGCTGTTGTGGTTGGTACAGCCGGCGCAAATGCTCCAAAATTATCACCCATTGGCTCTTTGTCTCTTGTTCCGGCTTGCAGTAACTCCATAAGTTTCTTCACTCCCTCATCCAATCTGGTCTCCATAGCTTTGCCCCTATCCTCAAGTCTCTGCTGGAGTGAAGAAACTTGTCGTTGCGTGGCTTTGTTCTGGATTTGCAACTCTCGAATTTGATCCTCCACTCTCGAATGATCTCCCATCTTTGATTTGGTTTTAGCCAGCTTGATCGGTTAAGGCTTTGATACCAAATTTGTCACACCAGTGACTGATCACAAGGGAATGAGATAGGAATGACAGAAATGAAGGAAGAGACATAGGGAAGAGAAACAGAGGAGAGAAAAATGGGGAGAGAGTAGATTATCAACAACCAAATCATATATTCCTAGCGTAAAATTGTAGCTTAAATACATCAGGATTTCCATAACCGAATGAGCTCTTGCTGGCACACATGTAAGGGAGAATCTCTAATTTTAACAGAAAAACTAACCCCCCTCCCTACGGTTCCAGCTAGGCCTAATGCCCCGTTTGGCCCTCCTCTTCCCTGACACTAAGCTGATAATCAGATGATGGTTGCAGGCCGAGTTTTATTTATTTATTGTTTGTGCGCAGAAAACTGGGAATTGAATATGGTGTGTTCTTAAATAATGTATTGCGCATGTGCCTTTCATTACTGGCAAATTCTATTTAATTTGCTTTATTTAATATATGTTGGGTTATTTTGCTTGGGAACATTGAATTACTCCATCTCACAGTTTGAAGTTGATTTTGCTGATGCTGCAACTAAGGTTTTATGGTTGTTGGCAAACTTACTATTCACATAATCTTCCAATTGATGAAGATTGACTATTAACTCCCTATCTGCTGCTTTATTGATTTTGCTATGCTTGTTATGAGTTGTTGAAAATGCACTCAAGTCATCTTTTACTCATGAACGGGGGCAGAACATGCGGATGAAATCAATCAAGCTTGTAGTAGTTTATATCACTCTGAAAGATAGAAAATCTAGTTGTTTGCTTTATAGTTCAAACATATTAGCGAGGTATATATTTCCATGGTCTTTATTTCTTTCTATTTTTTCCTTCTGTTTTTTTTTTGGTGATACAAAGAAGCATATCAGATGAAGAAAAGCATAATTTTTGATATCCTTCCTGGTATTGCTCTTTTATGTCCAAGACGTCTAATTAACTTCCCTTCAATAAGCTGCATCACTTTTCCAGTGGGTTGATAATTGATACCCCCGTCTTTCTTGTTTCAGTTCCATCTGTACTTAATTAAGCTTTAGGTTCTCTGAATAAGCTCCTGGTATTTCTCTGAAGACTGCTTAATGTGGGATGTTTGTTAGGAGTGATTATCTGTGCTTGGTAAATCTTGATTGTAACTGACATACTTTTTATGCATACAGTATCAGGCTGTTGGATGTAATGCTGTGACTCTGATTTACGTTGCCTCAAGAAAGTGAAGAAAGGATGAAAGGAAGTCTTCATGCACTAAGAAGCACAAAACTTCCTTTCATCCTTTTAACTCTTTTCTGCTTGACTATCATTATGTGGGGATGGGATAAGACACCTTTTCTGACTTATTTATTACCATCGCAAAGCCGATTGTTACAGATTTCTCCAGGTATTTTTTGCTATCCTGTCTCCTTCTATCTTACACTCCCAGGAAAGGTTCATATTGAATTCTACTTTTGTATTAGTGTTTAACCTTGGTGCTTCAAAGCTGTTTCAAAAGTCAGGGACATATGTTTATCTGGCTTTCTTCTCAAAGTTTTTTTTTTTTTTTTTTTTTTTTTTTTTTTTTTTTTGTTATTGATGTCATCACAAACTCTGGAAAACATCCTGCGTTAGGCATGCAAGTATAGCAGCCCTCCTTGGGCATAATTTTTTGGCTAATTTTAATTATTTTTGGCCTCTAGATATTATTAGTATCTTTTTATTAATTCCTTTTGGATTAAGTTAGGGATATTTAGCTAATTTTGCTAATTAGGAAGCTATGCATATATCTTTTGGTAGGATATTATCAAAGAAGATCTATTTAGATCTTATTTCCTATTATCATTAGCTTAAGGGCCTACGCTGAAGAGGATGTACTTAATATAAATACGGTCTTATGACCTCATTAATGAGAACAAGTTGGGCATTAGTTAAAAGATTAATTTCTCCAACCTCCTTGCTCTCCTTGTAACTCTCGATCAGGCCCTTTCTCCCTTGAGTGCTGCCAATTACTTCACCATCCCAACCACCTGCAACCACCACCAAAACTGCCTCAATGGTCCTAATTGAATCCTCACTATTTGAATATATTTTACAAATGCAAGATTCAACAAAGAAAACCAAAGAAGAATAAGAGAGCTAGGTTCTTTAATTGAGATATTCGTCCCGAGACATCTCTGGTGCAGCTAGATCCAATTTTGACAATCCCAACAAATTGGTATCAAAGCTAGTGGATGTCGCACTTGCTAAAGCAATCAAGGCCTTTAGTGCTACCATTGAAAAGTTCATTGTAGAAGTTTATAAAGTGCTTGGGAGTAAGATGTTTGGAAAGCAGTTGGGATTCAATATCAAGAACCAGAAGTGGACAAACACCCAACAACTGATGCCATCACTAGTAAACACCCCTAGTCGGTCAGCGACCTCTTTTGTCTACTCATCGTTGCCTTGCCATCCTCCATCGACCTTCAACCATCAACCATCCTCACCCTTCCACTGTGTCAACCGCGCTACCCAACTCTTGATGCACTCACTCTTATCACCCATGTAAGGTGCTAACCATGGTGAGGGCTTCGGCCACTTTGGCAAACCTTGGCTGGTGGTCACTCTCCACCACCTCTCCTCCACTCTCAATCTCCCCCCCTCCCCCCAAATCTCAAAACCCTAACTCCACAACCCCACATCGCCCAAACCCTAACCATAATCTACCCACCGCTAGTCACCCCACCCCACCATTGCTCCCTACCACCTCACCCGACTTTGCCAAACCTCCAACCACTTAGCTCAACCAAGAGGCCGTTGGCACTCTCTGCCTCCTTTAGCGGCCCCTGATCCTCCTCTCGCACCTAATTTAGCGTTAGGAATTGGGTTATATGACTTGGAGTGCTTTTTGTCACCCATTAGATCTTTGGGTTTGATTAGGTTGGTTTCCTAAGCCCATCACCAGAGTCCACAACATCTGTTAAGTGACAAGTGATCAAAACAGTTCAGAGGTGGTAGCACTAGGGCTCCTCTTGACTCTGCTAGACTAAGACCCCACTTGTCACGTATAATCTCCAATTCCATCCTTGGGTAATGGAAACATAGTTTGAGGGGAGCTATTCTAAGTGACATCTTGATCCGCCAACACATTTGGTGTGATATATGCCATGAGATTTTTTGGTTGGGCCACTACTACTCGTGGACAGCTTATTAGCAACATTCCTGTGAGCCTTGACATAGACTAGTGGACTCGAGAGGCAGGTTATCATCATCATCAACTCATTGAAGGGGATTGAGCCGTAAACATCAGATGGACATCAACCCGAGCCTAGGAGCATAGCACATCCTATGCGAGCTCGTATTCGAACAAAGATGCAAACCATAAAGATGATGCAACAGTTGCCGTAGGTAGCGAATCAGAGCTAGATGTTTTTGAGCACCTCCAAGAGAGTGAACCCTTCTAAGCATTTGGAGGCTTGTGAAAACCTTCCTCATGCTCCTATTCTGAGACCCAACTTTGGCCAGCTTTCGGTTATCTCTGTGCTTGCCATAGTTGCATACCAATCTGTTCTAGTTTACGTGAGGACTGATTGCTCCATTAGTTACATTAGTCCATAGGTTGTTATTGCATTTGTGTTGTAGATTATGCATTGGTCTAGCCTTACTGTTTGTGTCAATTGCCCAGACTAGTTGCCTTCTCCAAGAGTTTGTGAGTGGTTGGGTTGACTTGATGACTCATCTTCCACTGTTGCTCTGTATGTGGTCCCTAAGGATGGGATTGCTTTGGCTCTTGGAAACAAATGGCTAAGGCTCCTATGGCGCACTTGATGCTAAAGTAGACCTTATAATTGGATGGTACCTTACAAACTATCCTACAGAGTGCCCTATGGGGGGTATGGAATATCCTATGGGAGGGGCACATGACTTTACAAGTGGAGGTACATTAGACGCTAGGGAAGGATTGGTATGCCATGTGGGTGGATATGTCACATATGATATGGAGGATTATATTAAGTGTAGCGTATGTTATCTAATTAAATCTTAGATATTTAGATTTATGTGTGTTATCTTATTAAATCTTAGCAATTAGGAGTTTTATTATTAGTCTTTTAGTTTGTTGGTACTATTCACGATTACTATTTAAGTGAAAAGTACTATAAATAGTAATTTAATCATTAAGAGTTTTAATTGTGTTTAATTAGTTATCTTATTAGGTAGGAAGTTTCATGAATTGATGAACGTTAGCATATAAATATCTCATGTAAACGTACATTATTTTTTCAGGGTGGAATTTAAGTTTTAATAAAATATGTTCTCTTTGTGAGTTCCTCTTGTTTTTATCAATTTTGTGTGAGTGATAATCTAAGAATTCCTCTCTATTAATTCTGAGTTATCTAGTGAAGTCTATTGTGAGTGTTCTTGATTAGAGATTTTATATCTTCGAAGCTACTTTGCAGAATTTCTTTCTGTATTTCTTCATTAAAATCCCTACCCTTTAAGCATCAATCACATTAAATTAAGGCAATTTTGTTTAATTTATCCATAAAATCATTCATTAACCAAACCATATCTTCCTCCACACATCAACACCATTACTTGATGAGTGACTGGATGAACAACTACCTCCCATGCCTTGTAGGATCTGTGATTGGAGGATACCAGGTGAGATTTATGTCCAGTGGCATGGCTATCTAGAATTTTTCACCTGGGAGTGGACATTCAGGCAGTCTATCCTCTCTACTTTTAAGCTTGATGTCCAGGGTGAGAGTATTGTTAGTTGTGTGAGTATAGCAACCTCCTTGGGCATAAACTTTTAGCTAATTTTGATTATTTTTGGCTTTTAGATATTACTAGTATCTTTTTATGATTTCCTTTTGGAGTAAGGGATATTTAGCTATTTTTATTGATTACGAAGTTATGCATATATCATTAGGCCTGTGAAGTTGTAATTAATATAAATAGGTTTTATGACTTCGTTAATGAAAAAAAATGGGAATTAATTAGAAGATTAATCTTTCCAACCTCCCTACTCTCCTTATAACTCTTGATCAGGCCCTCCCTATCTCCCATGATTGGCATTAATTACTCCATCCCAACCACCTTCGTCCACCATCAAAACCGCCTCGGAGGCCCTAATTCAGTCCTCACTAATTGAATATGGTTACTAATGCAAGATGTCACAAAGAAAACCAATAAAGAGTAAGAGAGCTAAGTTCTTTAATTCCTGAGATATTTGTTTGGCAAACTAATCTGGATGCTCCTGGCGCAACTAGATCCAATTTTGACAATCCCAACATCGTGCAAGAATCTTTATATCTCTTTAGGATAGATTATGCTACCTTCTAAAATAGTTTGGTTAATTTTTTTCAGCAGTATGTCATCACACACAAGCTACTATAGAACGCACAAAACAATGAAAAAATAATGTTGTGATTCATGGATTGCGGTAACTAGGAACTTTGAAGATATGCCATTGTTTCTCCTTTTTACTGGGAAAGCACCGTTTTAACACGTAACTATTGTGGCATGGACTTAAATATCTATCAAATAATTATCTTAGTAACTTACTGCACCCCCAACCCCCGAAATCACCCTGTGCAAAGTGAGGAAAAAAGGGAAGATGACAATATGCTTAGTTCCTTTAGTTGAACAAATAATTATTGTAATTTCGTTGTCAAGGTATGAGACTTGAGTCCCACAATGTTAATATGGGATGCTAATATGGAGTTTATATGGCCCAACTGCCAAGGGTTCCCTCCCTTCTTAAATTAGCTTTTGGGGTGAGTTTTACCCAAGGGTGGTATTAGGGCTCTTCATTCCTAAGACACCGGAGGAGTTGAGGCCTAAGGGTTGCTTCTGTCATCTCAACAATCTGCATACGAGATCTGTTGTGTTGTTATAAGCTGAGGGTTGTCAATTTTTTTCTTTTCCTTTTGGGAGGTGGGGGTGGTTGTTGCAGCTTTGGGTCACTATTTTAGGGATGGAGTTTGCTATTTTTAATTTTTTTTCCCATCTGTTTTTTCGTTGTTTTGAGGTCTTTCTGGACACTATTCTGTCGTCGCATCTGTGGGTTGCTTTGTTTGTCTGTTTGTGCTATTCTAACTGTCTGAAAAAGGAAACAATAACATGTTCATGTTAATGAAGCCATCCAGTGCCGTAACTTCTGCCAATTTCATTTTGAATCCAACTCACAGGATTCCATCACCTTATTTTTGGTCAGTCCCCCCCCCCCTTTTCCTTTTCTTTTGAGTCTTATTGTTGATTCCATAACCTCACCTTTTGGTTACTGAAGTTCTGTATTGTTGTGTTAAGCACTCTTTACACAATGCATATTTTCTTACATTTGGGCCCATTATTTATCTGGTGGCAAAAGACACTTTTTGAATTAAAGATGACCACATGATATACGGCATCTGGTGTGAGGATTATGTGTTTTCTGATATATGGTTTGAACATCCATTTATAGAGTATTCATAAGATTTGACTGATAACATCTACAAATGGATGAACCTGTTAGATAAAATCGACTTGTCGGTTGTGAAATTCTTATATTAAGTGTCTATATTTGATTTGAAAGGTTTTGAGATCATGGTCTCTGAAGATATCATACTTTTTGACATGCCAATGTGGGAGGATTATGATACACAAGGATGTGCTAGAGGTAGCTTACTGGATCACTAAATGTTTAGGGGGCTGTTGGGGATCATAAACGACAAAGAGTCACTCTAGGAAGTGTTTTAGTGGAAAAAAACTGCAGAACACTGCTCTCTCTTGCCATTTCCTCTCCTTCCTTTCCCTGAACTCTTCTCATCTCCAGTCAGCCTCTCATTGAATCCTGTGGTTGGTGCACAATTTATAGTATGAGGCTCTTTCTTTCACTGCAGTATCATAGCCATCGGCCCGGATGCCTTATTCATGCTTTCTCAAAGAGCCACATTCTGAGGTCACCTCATCGTGTCAGGTTTGGTGGTGGCTAGCCTTCAAAGAGCTTTGGACTCTGTCTGGTTTTTTTGATTTCACCATCTGATTGTTTCTGTTGACGACACTTCAGAGTAGTGGCAGAGCATTTCAGACTTTTCTTTTTAACTTGGCTAGTCCCACCAGTCATTAAGTATATCTTTGGATGACTATTTCAGCTAGTTTTTAGCTTATTTGACAAACGAAAATAAAATATTTTGCTAATTTTGGAACTGTTTGGATGACAGGCTTTTTTGAGCTTAGAAACTCTTTTTTATAAGCTTATGAAATAAATTCCGTCTTTCACCCTTCATTTTTCAACTTTCAGTTGTTGCTAGCATATTACATTGTGAATCAGTGAATATAATAACTGAATGGAAATCTATTTTTTTCCATTTTTTTTATTACTTATTACTTTTTTTTAGTATTAATTATTTGTATTTTAAGCAATACTTTATAGTGAAATATTCTTGTTCCCTGTTTTCCTTTGTTTATTGACGTTTCATCCCCTAGTTTTGAGAATTGAGATTTTCCATTTCCTCGACTCCTTGTCCCTGGTTCCCATGCAACGGACCAATAGGGCTGCAAGGCAGGGTAGCTTCGCTCAACTCTGTTTTGTGTAGTAACCTTTTTGTCTTTATATCTTATTAGTTCGCTGTACTCATATTCAGTTTTCTCTGTCCTAAACATCCATCCATCTGGTTTCAGTTATGTATATCTGTTATTCCTCCCTAAATTACATCAATGTCTCTTTCATATCTACAGAAGATCAGATGACATAACCACTACCTTTTTTCTCTTTTTAATAGTACCTTTTGTAATTCTTGTTTTTCAGATTTTTTAGTCGGGTCTCCTGTGACCTCTGTAACTTCGGAGAAACAGGCACCTGAAGGTCAAAAGTTGCCCCATGTGGAAAGGAATGTGACTTCAGATGGACAAGCAGCAGGAGCAGATGATAAGGCTGTTCAAGATGTGGCCGAAGGTCCGAAAAGTTCTGGCAATAAATGTATTGCTTGATTCCATGTCATGCATGATTATAAATTCTTTTGGCATGATTAAGAACTAAAATAATGGAAGAACATTTTTGGGTGTTTACCAAGAAAAATCAACTGCACATCATAGAATTTTTCCTGTGCATAACAATATCAAGTTACACAACATAATGTGTGCTATTCAAGAGAAGTTGCTGTGAATTTGTGAGAAATTGGATGGCATGCATTGAATGGTGGCTGCTACCCTATTTTCTATCCCCCTTTTGCTGGATAGACAATTTGGCTGTAGAAGTACAATTCTATCCTTGATGTGTCTCAATAGTCTCGGCTTGTCGGTGAAAATCTACTGTAGTCCTGTTCTTCATTATCAGATTCTGAAGAATTTCTTAGTATACAGTTGTCATTTAGTGTTTTTTTTGGAGCAGTGTTTTAGTTTTTGTCTTCACAGGCAAGAAGCTAATTTGGTTTCCTTCAAAATATATTTCATCATGTTCAATTTATTGTCATGGATTGCTAAAATTCATGATCTGTATGATTGTGTTGTCCAGTAGCAGCTCCACTGGGGGACGGGAAGGAGTCAGAACTTGCACATGACAGAGTAGATGCTCAAGTTCCTATCAATTCAGCCAACAGGAAAAATTCTACAGGACACGTAAATGAACCATGTAAGATGCTGATACATCAGCTATGTTTATTTAACTAAATTCTGTGGTCCTTCATAACTAGGTTTTTCAATCTTGAGTTGATTATTATAGAATATTACCCTTTAGAAAATGGAATAGTTTCTGAATCAACATGTGAAAGATAGATGTGTTGACTCTCCTTCCTTTCCATAAACTCCCCCTATATCTGGTCAGCCTCTCATGGGAGCTTGAGGTCAGCGAACAATTTATTAATCGAGCATTTTAAAAAAAAAAAATCAACTTCATAGTTGTTGGTCCAGTTGCCTTTAAGGAGATTTGTGCTATTTCAAAGAGTGACTTTCTGTGTTCACCTGACTTGTCAGGAGGTCTGGTAGTGGCTGGCCTTCAAAGAGCTTCAACCTTCATATGGTTTTCTAGATCCGCTTTCCACCATTGGATTGTTTCTGGCAGCAACACTTCAGAGTTGCAGCAGTGCATTTAAGTGTTTCTTTCTAACTTGGCTAGGCCCGCTTAGTCACTAAACCCTGGTCTCTACAACTTTGTCTAAATAGCTTTTACCAGTATTTTAGATTATGCATCAGTAATTATAACTGGATAGAAGTCTATGTTTTTTTAATAGTTGCTTTTTTGTAGTATTAATACTTTAAGTAGTACATCAGTTATAATAAAATATTTGTATTGCATATTTTTCTTTGTTTATTAATGTCCATCCCATAGTTATTTGATAATTGCCATTTTCCATTTTCTTGCCTCCTTGTCCCCGGTACCCATGCACCGTGCCTTTAGCCTGTAGGGCCTTACGCCGGTAGCTTTACTAAACTTTGTTATGTCAAGTTCCTTTTTTTGTCTTTATATCTTAGTTGTTTAATGTATTCAACTTTAGTTAAATGCTTTTATCTAGAGCTGGCAAGAGTTGACCCGACCTGTCCGACTCGAACCGATCCAAATCTAACCCGAAACTGACCCGACCCAATGATGACCCGCATATACGAAATCTGACCCAACTCTCACCCGTAACTTGACATCAATCCGACCCGTTATCAACTCGACTTGCTATCAAACTGATCCGACCCGACGTGACCCGTAAAAACTAAGTTCTATATTAATCAGTTATGATAATAAAAAAATACACGTTTTATTATTTATTTAAAGATTTTAAAAATATATTATTATTTAAATTTTATTTATTTTTCTTATTTTTATTGTGAACTTATTCACCAATGATATTCTAATTTTACTGATTTTTTCGTGTAAAAACACAACATTATAAAGCTATAATAATAAAAAAAATAGCAATTGATAACACATTATTAATTACATGCTTGCGTACTAGGTTAATGATTTAGATTAATTTTGGTGGTCAATGTCTGATTCGACCCAAATCTAAAGTGATTCGATCTAGGACTAGTTTGACCCGAACCCAACCCGACCCGTCAAAACCTAAAGGATCTTATTCGTCAAGTTAACCCAAACCTACCCGATAGGAATATAAATGGGGAGATTTCTCGGCCCAATCCCTACCCGATAGGGTATGCCTATACCCGTACTCAAATTTGTACCCGTACTCAAATTCATACCCATGTCCCAACAGGTATCCACTTACACATTCATATCCGTATCCATTAGATATCTGTTACTCGACGAATAATCTGTTTACCCGTTAACGGATATTGTCCGGAGGATAAATTCATTTAGAGTAAAGTCAAATGTCAATTTTAACCATAATTTATACTATATTTATTTTAAAATTAAGGGTAAAATGATAATTATATATCGGGTAAATAGGTATCGATATGGATGCGGGTATGGGTACGGATATGGATAACCCATACCCGTATCTGATGGATATTTTTTCCATCATTTATATCCATTTATCCATATCCGATTAAGTATTCGATAGATAAAATCCATTGTGTTTTGGATAAAATCCGTCCCGTTTACATCTATAGATCCAAGCTGATCCGATAAGCTAACCCAAAATAGTTTGAACCCAGACCCAAAACAACCCGAACAATAAGGCCACCCGAAATGATCTGACCCGATCCACAACCGACTCGCAAAGGAGAATGGCCCGCAAATAACCCGACTTGAGAACGACCCAACCCGACCTGCCCCGACCCGATTGCCACCTATACTTTATCTATCCTAAACATGCATGCATCTAGTTTCTATTACGCATATCTGTTATTCCTCCCTAATTTTCATTAATATCTTTTTCACATTTACAAAAGATCATATGGCATAACCACTAATTATTTATGTTATTCTTTATTACCTTTTGCACCTCTGTTTTGCAGATTTTTTAGTTGGTTCTCCTGTGACCTCTGTAACTCCAGAGAAACAGGCACCTGAAGGTCAACTTTTGCCCAACGTGAAAAAAAATGCGACTTCAGATGGACAAGCTGCAGGAGCAGATGATAAGGCTTTTCAAGATGAGACAGAAGGTCCAGAAAGTGCTAGCAGTAATTGTGTCTCTTCAAACAATTTCTGTTTGATTCCATGTCATGCATGATTATACAATTGATCGGCATAATAAAGAAAAATGATAGTGGAAGAATGATGTTGTGCATAGAACAAGAAACACAACTGCTTATGATGGAATTGTTAGCATGCATAAGATTATCGAGTTTCACAACAGTGTACTATTCAATAAAATTTGCTGTGAATTTATAAGAGATTGGATGTCAATATTTCATGCATCGCATGGTGGCTGGAATCCCATTTCTGTTACTATAATCTGAGCTTGTTGGTGAAGATCTACTGTAGTTCATTCTTTGTTATCAAATTCAGAAGAATTTCTTAGTACACAGATGTGGAGCTATTTTTAGTTTTTGCCTGTCAGAGGCAAGATGCTAATTTGGTTTCTTTTTAATGTATTTCATTACGTTCAATTTACTGTCATGGATTGCTGGAATTTACGTATATAACTATGTTGTGACACAGCTCCACTGGGGGATGGGAAGGAGTCAGAACTTGCACATGAGAGTATAGATGCTCAAGGTCCTTACAACTCGACAAGTAGAAGCTCTTCTGTGGTGGTCCAAGAAGGTGGTAAAAGTTCTACAGGACAAGTAAATGAACCATGTAAGATACCATTATTTCAGCTTAGTTTATTTAGCTAAATTTCGTGGTCCTAATTAACTAGTTGTTATCATTGTCAGAAATCTCTTTTGTTTACTGTTTTACAGAATATTACCCTTTAGAAAATGGGATTGTGTCTCAATCAACGTATGAAAATAGATGTGTTGTCTCCAGAAATCTGATGCAGAAAATATAGATGATTTGATAAATCAATCACATTGGCAAAATAACATTTTAGTTCCTGTTCAATTGATTTTATAGATGTTAAATGTAGTGTAGGACCCGTGGTCTGGAAAACTTTTCTTCTGTCCCGCCCCCCTTTTCTTGGAGGGGTGGCTAGACAGAAACCTTGTGGGTAGCAGGAATGCCATCTCTGATTTCATATCTGAAAACAAAGAGGGACTTAAATTGGGAGATCTTTAATGCAATCAACCTGACAGCATCAGCAGAGTGCATTGACCCGATAAATTTTTTGGAAACCATTTTCGGCGTTTGCATCAACCCTTTATGGACTCAAACCTGCAGGATACAGTTCTGTCAAGTTTTGGTCCAGTTGCAGCACCTTTTCAATTATTGATCCACTCCATGTTATAGTAAAGGCAATAAAGTGGTAAACTTCTCTGTTTCTCCAATTCTTGGGTCATTTTCTATAGTTATGACATCATTGGCCATTTGTGTCATGTATACTTTGATTGTGCCACAGTTTTTGACATAGAAATGATCTTAAATGTTTTTTTCTTTTTTCCACGGACCAGTATATTTAAAACATTCTTGTGCAATCACAAAATACTAGTTCTGATTTTGGTTTGTTCTTCCCATTTTCTAGCTTGTAACTTCGCTGTTGGAAAATGGGTTGAGGATGACAGCCGTCCTTTTTATTCTGGTTTTGAGTGTAAGCAGTGGTTGTCCCAGATGTGGGCCTGTCGATTGACACAGCGAACAGATTTTTCCTATGAGAAATTTCGTTGGCAGCCTCGGGACTGTAACATGGAAGAGTTTCGAGGAACAAAGTTTTTGCAGTGGTAAGGAACTTATCATAGAGATTGAAACACTTTCCATTGTCATTATGTGCTTAAATGCCCAAATATTCTTTGTAGCATCTACACGTGTGCTTGATTGTTTTGAGCGCTTTATAATAAATTATGACATAAGGTAATATGATTGTTTCAAATTTCTTCAAAATGTACCGGGTGTTAACTGAAATGAAGCAATAATCTAACCCCTTGTTTGGAACTTTTTACAAAAAGTAATTATCATGATAATTACTTATTTTATAAAAGTTTTCAAAAAAGTAATTATCTTATTTTAGATAATTACTTTTGGTAAGTAGCTCTAAACAAGTCCTAAGAATAATTTAGGTTGCCAGATGAACCTTGGTCTTGTTCCATATGATCTTGTTTCTATGCCAAATTGGTAATTCTACATTCTGCTAGTTTCTGATCCAGTCTAGCTTAATTTGCAGGAGTTATGATGTTTGTGCTGTCTATTGATTGCTGTTTCGCCAACTGCATAGTGCTCTTATCCAATAGATTATTATCATTTTGATCTGTTTCTGGTTACTTATAATTATGTTCTATTGTACGATTGTCGTCAGTTATGCCATTTTTTCTTCCATTTTTACATTATTTACCCTGGCTATGCTCTCTAGAGTTTGCAGTTATGGTAGATCCGCCATGCTATTCTGGCATACAATTAAATATCGGTCCCGATACGCAATATCGGCCGATATTTATCGGATTTTGGGTTAGCCGATACGCGAAATTGGCGATACGCGATGGATTTAGTGTTTCACATATTTATCGGCGATATCGGTTATCGACTGATATTTACCGATATTTGTCGATATTTACTGATACTTGCTAATATTTATTGTGAAAAAAAATAAAAAAATCTCGCCATGACAACCGCAGCATATAAAATATCGTTTGCGACGCTTTGATACCGCGATATCGCGACCGCAACCGCAATCGCGACCGCGACCGCGATTTTATTGCTTGTATTCTGGTTGTTTCCCTTAGTTGCAACTTTTTAGCTGTATTCCTCGTTATGTGGCATGTTTATAATCTGTGATCCAGATCTCTAGTTAAGTCATAGCATAAAAAGGTCCCAGTTCTTCAATGTAGTTTTGAAATGTCCGCTTTATTTTTCTGCGGCTTCCTGTAAAAGGCGAAGTCTTTGCTGATATAATTTTTGTCCCAGGATGCAGGACAAAACTCTTGCTTTCGTTGGAGATTCATTAGGTCGGCAGCAGTTCCAGTCTCTAATGTGCATGGTAACTGGAGGTAAACAAATGCCTGATGTACAAAATGTAGGATGGGAGTACGGTCTTGTCAAAGCTCGTCATGCTGTGCGTCCAGATGGATGGGCTTACCGTTTCCCTAGCACAAATACAACCATCCTCTATTACTGGTCAGCAAGCCTGTGTGATCTTGAGCCACTGAACAAGAAAACGCGTGATACTGATGTAGCAATGCACCTTGATCGGCCTCCTTCATTCTTGCGACGATACCTTCACAGGTTTAATGTCCTGGTTCTCAACACAGGACACCATTGGAACAGAGGTAAGATTAATGCAAATCGTTGGGTGATGCATGTTGGAGGTTTGCCTAACACCAATAAGAAGATTGCAACTATAGAAGGGGCGAAGAATTTTACAATCCACAGCATAATCAACTGGGTGAATTCTCAACTCCCCAAGCATCCAAACTTGAAAGCTTTCTATCGTTCTATGTCACCCAGGCATTTTTTTAATGGCGACTGGAACACTGGTGGGACCTGTGACAATACAAATCCTTTGTCAAAGGGCAAAGAAATTCTAAAATACATGCCCAAGGATTCTGTTGCTGCCAGGGCCCTGAAAGGGACAAGGGTCAAATTCTTAGATATAACTGGACTATCTGAGCTTAGAGATGAGGGTCACATATCCCGTTACAGCATTAAAGGCACACCAGGAGTGCAAGATTGTTTGCATTGGTGTTTACCTGGTATTCCTGATACATGGAACGAGCTTCTTTTTGCCCAACTGTAAGTTGGATCACCTATAGAGCATTTGTCCGTAAAAACGTAGGCTTAACCAGCCAAGGCAAATGGAAGATCCTTATTTTATTTGATGGAATTTCTAATAATGTGGAAACGTTTTTGGTTGGATTCAATGACGAGAGAGACCGTCTCCTTGCTGCCTATGAGGTGACTGGATCTGGGTTAGGTTCGCTTGGCATTCTTTCAATTATTTTGTACGCTTAACCCTTGATTTGGGCATCTTTTCAGAACGACGTCATTCTTTAAGGTCTACTTGAGACTTACGAGTTCACGATCGCTGAGGAAAGGATTGTATTATAGGATGGTATACACCGCGAAGCCAGCTCCACATTTTCAAGCGTAGCCTCTCGTACCTTTTTTTGGCCCCCACTCGGGCTTTGTATCACGGTTTTCTCGACGCCGTAGTTATTTTTATCTTACAGACTTTGAGATCTCTCGTTCACAATATGCAGCATTTCATCTGACCGGAAGTCTTTATTTCTCGGATTGAGCTTTTAGTATAATGTCATTCACAGTATGCAGCGTGTCATATCATCTGAGGCACGTCTTTGAGTGTAATGGTATCTCAGCTTCTGAGTATATATTGCTTGTGACAAATAAAAGCGGTCAGGACTTGCGCTGCTTTCTAAGCTTTTCAGGCATAATAATTTTATGCCTCATACTCTTACTCGGACGAAGCTTCTCATATTCCGCATGGGATGCGTCATGCATGTTCGGAGCGCTGCGCTGTTACGTGGGTTGCAAGCTTTGATTCGTACTCGGTTACAAGCGTTCGAATACCAAGGACACAAGGCTATATCAAGAAAACAGTTTATTATTTTTTTTATAAAAAAATTATCATTAATACACTATGATATTAAAAACTTTAATGTTCTATCAGGGTGTATATAAAAATATAATGAAATAAAATATTTGTTGCTATGTGAACCTTTATGATCCTTGAGATGAATGACAATATTTTCTTTAAATCTTATTTTTATTAATTTGGTATGATTTAATTAATGTTAATATGATTAGTTCTGATAAGGATAATAACAGCTATTATATTAATATTTGTAATAATAGTATTTTATAATCAATGTATTAATGATTATAACATTATTAATATTCTAAGGATTATGATTATTATTATGTTAATAATTATTATAATAATCATATTAATAATGACAATAATAATATTAATTTCAATAATTACATATATATTAATTATAGTGATTATCATAATAATATTAATTATTATTACATGAATACTTATAATAATATTAATTAAACTAATAATTAAAAAATCACTAATTATATTAGTATTAATAATTGTTGTAATAATGTTAACAACAAAAATAATAACAACTATATTAATTGTTATCATAATATTATTAATATTAAAAATAATTATAATTATTATAATGATAACTATCACAATAATTAATTATAATAATGATGAAAATAATAAATATTATTATAATAATAATTAGTATAATAATTATATATTAATTACAATATTAATACTAAGGATAATAATAATATCCACAATGATGATGATGATAATAATAATAATAATAATAATAATAATAATAATAATAACAATAATTTAATACTATAAATAATATATTTATAATTATGATATTTATAAATATCATAACAATTAATTATAATACTTATAGTAATAATGTATAATAGTTTTATTAATAATTATGACAGTTATAATCATAATCTTTATATTAATACAACTATTTTATATATTAATAATTATTTATATTAATGATCTTCTCATTATTATTTTATATTATTAAATTAAAACGATTAGGAGTATTAAAATTATGCTAGTATAATATTATCTTTTTGATGTTGATCTAATTTTATTGATCCTCATATGATATGATCTAGTTTGATTTGATAAGTTGTAAAAATAAGTTATAAGTAAAAAAGCGTAAAAGATAATAAATTATATTCATGCATTGAATATTTTTGCCATAGTTATTTAATTTTATAATTCTAAATATAATAAGTAACTTTGTCTAGTAATTGACATAAAACTATTTGTTAGAGCTCTTACTTTTGTAGGGAGGGTATACCTTGGGCATACTGGAGCCCTAGGTGAAATACTAAACGATCTATATGGTTTAATATAATATTTATCAAGAAATAAAAAGAGTAGAATAAATTTTTTGGATACCAAGATATTTTGTCTAATCGACTAAAATACTAATTGAGTTTTAATATTTTTTAAGAAATGAAAAGTTTAAAAATACAATAACGTCCATTTGGCTACTATGATATTTCATCTAATTTTACTATTCATCAAGTATTTTGAAAATTTTTAAAGTGATATCATGATATTTTTGATTTATTTCTATATTAACACCGTCTATGATTTCTCTTAATCAAAAAGTATAGAATTTTTAGAGTATTTCTTGAATTAATTGTATGTTTATTATTTTTATAAAAAATCTAGGAATTAAAAAAATTATATTCAAACGACTAAATTACTTCAAAACTAACTTAAAAAAAAATGTGATGTATAAAAATTAATTTTTTAGTAATTGTAATATTAATAGGAAGATACTAAAGTAAAGAACTTAAAAATGTTACGGTGAAATTATTCAAAACATATAATATCTAAACAATATAAAACCAGATAATATGATTACAGAATTTTAAAAATTACAAACAAAAGCCATAGTGCAAAATGCCTCCAAAACAAACATATCTTGGGGGGGGGGTCTATTATAGTGGCGGTCGGTCAGCTAGTCAAATTTGAAGAATTAAAATGCGGCCGACTTTCTCTTTCAGCGAATCTCGAACTCATGTCGGCGAAGAGGCCTACCATCTGCGCAATCATACACGGTCGAGCACTTCAGTCAGGCAGACGGGTCGCGTAAGCGCGTATACTGTTATAATAAGTTAATAAACAATAAATACAGGGACCCTTGTTACCTTGTCATGATTATTTTAAGAGATCATGTGCCTTCATTTTGATGATTCTATGACGTTCCATTTAATTTGAAAGCTCCATCCGTGTTTCGTGTAATTTAAAGGAAGCGTGATTAACACAAAAGGGAAATTATTTTTATTTTGTTTCAATCCAATCTTCTCCGTAAATCCCATTAGCAACTTATTACTTAGTGAAATATTATATCACCCCCTCTTGCCTTTTCCCAAACTTGTCCCTTACGTCTACGACTCATGCATCCAGTGACAAAAAATCAATATGAATTCTACCCATAAATTTATGATCCCAGAATTCAATTTATGTGACTGACTAACTGATTAATTCATGTAAAAGGAAAGGACGTACTGCTAGCTGAGAGGAAGGCATATTACCAAAAATGATGATAGAGGGATTCTTATCGATCTATTGTGTCAATGGATACCAGAGCTGGAGTAAACGATGGTTTATGTAGGTTGAATAAGCAAGGGGCTACCAATACCCGTTTGTTCAAACTCTATTTTTTCTTTTTATAAATTTTATTTTCTTAAGAAGTAATTTCTGAATGCTATTTTCTATTGTTTACATGAGATAATGTTATCTTCTTAAATCATGATATATATATTTTCAATATTAAATGTTATTCCTTGTAATGATATTACTTTCCCAAGTCTTATAATATATCTCCTTAAAGTATAATTGAGTCTAATAAGGTGATTAATTACTTAGACATGAATTAAGGGAGGACTTAAGGATCATTATGCAAAGTTTAATGTGACCTCATGCCCCGCACATGAGGGGATGTTCAAGCTTGAGACAACCGGTAATAATTAGCTAATTAGTTAGATTGTAGTAGAAGTTTTATCTTTATTATTATTATTATTATTATTATTATTTTTATTTTCTATTAGTGGCATGAATTAGCATAGATTTTGATGTGTTTTATCTTTGAATTTTTAGTTTACCTTTGTGTGAAAGATTCAACTTGAGGAGGTGCTTATCAAGCTATATAATCATGGTGTAAATCGACTTTGAAGAACATAATGCAGCTACCTTAAGTTTGAATCTTCAATTGAATTTCATTGTCATTTTTTCCTTGTTTATGATTTCTATGTGATTCATAATCAAGATTTTTCTACTTTATTTTGGTGTGATTTAATTAAAGAGAAATTGTGTTAATTTAACCTAATCATAACCTCAACAATTGTGCCCCAACTAGAGGTGGCAATCGGGTCGGACGGGTCGGGTTCGGGTTGGGTCATAGTGGGTTAGGTCATTAACGAGTCGGGTCATTTCGGGTCATCTGACTTTTGCGGGTCAGGTGCGGGTCGGGTTGGGTCATTAATGGGTCGGATCATTTCGGGTCATACAATTTGTCGGGTCGGTTGTAGGTTGGGTCGGGTCATTTCGGTTGCGGGTCATTTTGGGTCAATTTGTTGGGTCGGGTAGGTTCCGGATCGGGTCATTTCGGTTGCGGGTCATTTCGGGTCAATTTGTTGGGTCGGGTCATTTCGGGTTAATTTGTCGGGTCGGGTAGGATCCGGTCGTTCGGGTTAAGAAAACTCGGATTCGGATAATTTCGAGTTAACTTGACTGGTAGGGTTGGGTTGGTTTCGGGTCATTTTCTAGTTCACATGAGTAGTTGGCTTCGGCCCGTTCAGGTCATTTCATGTAATATGACGGGTTAGTTATGTCCGAGTTGTTTCGAGTTAAGTTGATGGGTGAGGTCATTTCATACAATTTGACGGGTTGGATTCAATTAGTTACGAGTTAACTTAATGGGTCGGGTCGGGTCGAGTTTTGACGATTTTACTCATATTCGAGTCCAAGTAATTATCATTTCATAAATCATAAATATTAGAGACAGACAATCATAAGATTAATATTGCAGATAAAAGAATTAAAAATATTAAATGCACTTTATTTTCACAAATAAATAGTAAAGATATTTATAAATTTTAATAATAAAAAATATTGTGCTTTGAATCAAACAAAGATATTTATCATTGATTATAATTTATTTGATAACTTAAAATATTTAATTACTTAAAAAAAGATAATTTTATAAAATAAAGATGATCAAAACAAGACTATAAAATGTATAATGATCATTTATTACATTGTATATATTAGATACAATAATAAGATTACTAGTAAAGATAAATGAAATAAGAATATTATATGGGTTTTATTTTTACAAAGGTAAATAATAAAGATATTTATAAGTTTTAACAATATTATATTTGATTGCTTAAAATATTTATAAATTTTACAAGTAAAAATATTAGATGTTTATCATATATTATATTTAATTGATTACTTAAAATATTTGATTACTTAAAAAAAAGATAATTTTATAAAATAAAGGTGAGCATAACAACAATATACAATGTATAATTATCATTTATTACATTGTAAATATTAGATACAATCATAAGATTACTAGTAAAGATAAAAGAACTAAGAATATTATATGTGTTTTATTTTTACAAAGGTAAATAATAAAGATATTTATAAGTTTTAATTGTATTATATTTAATTTCTTTAAACATTTATAAATTTTACAAGTAAAAATATTATATGTTTATCATATATTATATTTAATTGATTACTTAAAATATTTGATTACTTAAAAAAGATAATTTTATAAAATAAAGGTGAGCATAACAACAATATACAATGTATAATTATCATTTATTACACTGTAAATATTAGATTCAATACAATCATAAGATCACTAGTAAAGATAAATGAAATAAGAATATTATATGTGTTTTATTTATACAAAGGTAAATAAAATAATATATATATATTTATAAGTTTTAATAGTATTACATTTGATTACTTTAAATATTTAGAAATTTTACAAGTAAAAATATTAGATGTTTATCATATATTATATTTATTTAATTACTTAAAATATTTAAAAGTTTCTTCTCATTTTTATTTTTTATGAAATATATTTTTCTTTTATTTTTATGTCATTTATTCTATCCTTTTTTTCATATTCATTTCTCTACATAATTTATCATATTAATTTCTCTAGTTTTATTTATTTTATTAACGTTATTATATTTATATTTTTATTGTAATATTTTTATTAATTATATTATATTTGTATCTTTATTGTAATATTTTTATTAATTATTATTATTATAGTAAAAAAACTAGAATAAGTTATTTTAAACATAATTTAAATTAAAGAATAATTTTATATATTTATATA
Source organism: Tamarix chinensis (assembly GCA_030549775.1). Taxonomy (NCBI): domain Eukaryota; kingdom Viridiplantae; phylum Streptophyta; class Magnoliopsida; order Caryophyllales; family Tamaricaceae; genus Tamarix; species Tamarix chinensis. The sequence goes on along the minus strand of CM060180.1, from coordinate 27,917,713 downwards.
AATTGATATAAAATAAAAATTAAATAATTTAAAATATAAATAATTAGATATTGTAAATTTAAAATTGATGAATGTAGAATACTAAATTATATTTAAAGTAAATTAATAATATTAAAAGAAAAAATATATCTAGAACTTTAAATTTATGGTTGTAACGTGAGATACTCTTGATACGGGGTATAGTTATTATTTGTTGGATTTTGTGGGTGATAAGTGATAACCGATAAAGGACACTATTATTCTCTTCTATTAAGAGTTTCTTCAAATAGGTGGATTAGTAGATGTAATGGAACACTTTTTGAAAATTATTTTATAGGCTTACAACTGGATGTTTGCTTTTTTATATTTTGGTTTTTTATTTATTAATAATATATCTTATTAGGATATCATTAATAAATAAGAATTTCTAGGGTAAAATGATTAAAAATAAGTACAATTTATAAAATACTATATTTTTAAAAGCTTTAAATGAATAATAAAATATGTGTAATTTATTATTATTATAATATATTTTGATGTCTGATCATGTTAATGTTGGGTTAGATCGGGTGATTGTCGGGTCGGGTCTGGTCGGCTCCGGGTCGGGTCGAAGCGGGTCGGATTAATACCGGGTCGGGTCAATGATGGGTTGGGTTGCTAAATTTTTCGGGTCGTATTGGGTCGGGTTTCGCTAGGGTTGGGTCGGGTTGGGCGGGTCGGGTCAACTTTTGCCAACTCTAGCCCCAGCCAATCCATATACACATACATTCAACCACAATAGTCATCATCTTCATCATCAGAACCTAGTGTTGGCGCAAATTATAGGGAGGTTGAACCTTAACTGATGACTGAGGGATAGATGTAGATCTTTGTGTCTATATCACTATCTTTTACATTTCAAAAATATGCATCTGTTGAGATTGGAAAATATCAGAAATATCCGCTATCATAGGAAAAGGGGCAACAACAATGAACTATAGCGTACTAGCCTCTAACGATGGAAGGTGACTACCAGTAGAAGATGATGAAGATCCACTTAGTAATATGCACCCAACGTCCTTCCTTAAGTCCCATCGATGACTAAGAACCCATCCACTATCTTCGCCTTATTGATCATTGATGGATCTATATAACTAGTAGATGGGCCCTAAATCATCTTAATCTTAACCCCATTAATATTTCTCTAGCCTCATCATGTATCCCAACCATATCATACTATATATATATAAATATTATGTTAATGCTAAAATTCACAAATATTATTTCATAAAACAAATGATAATATTAGTAATCATACATAATTTTTTCTTGCATGCTCTGTGATCCATTGGTTAATCTTTGTGTGAAGATCCTTATAGGTCTTGATTGGTAATAGTAATTGCTGGGTCTGTTGATCAACCTAGCATATTTGGTTAAATTAATACATTAATAATATTAAATAGAACTAATTTGACACACACACACACACACACACCCCTTTGTATGTTGATAAGCTGAAACAGATCTAGACCTGTGGAGATTAGGATCTGTCATATTAGACCTATTTTGTTTATTTTTCTCAAAAATTTCCTACACATATAAAATAAAGTTAATATTTTTTTTTAATATTTACAGTAGTAGAGTAAATTCTTTACCTTTGCCTCATCTGATGTCTAATAGTCTACACACTTATTCTAAGTTTTTTGGTCAAAGTTATCTGGCTTCCAGTTGTTATCTTTTAGCTATTGCGGTTTCATTTTGCTCTTCATGTTCTTATATTGGTCCTGAAACAACCTTCTAAGACCAAGTAGAATGTGATCCCACATACGTCTGTGCTTCCAATAATTGAGATCAAAATATTGCCACAAATTAATGTATATCATATTAATAATGTATAAAATAATATGATTCATATATTTAAACCAAAAAGATATAAATACTTCAAGTCGTGGAAAAATATTAGGAATTAAATCTTTAGGAAAATGATCACATGATTTACACAGTGGTAGAATGAACTTCCCTATGGCATTGCCAACACCGTGAGAAAATTTTAGTCCATATACTCCCACAAGATGTTTCATCTTTATTAGAAATTTCAACGTATAAGGGTTTTTTTGGGTTAGCCGACCACAAATCATATAGATCTAGATCCTTCCCTCTACCTCTCCCCTTCCTTTTTCACGCTAGTGGTGCTGCAATAAATTTCAAAAATAATATTATTACCATTAAATGGTTATTCAAAGTCATGATTCAAGCGGTGACCAAGTTTTTTATTTTATTTTTATACTTTATCTCATTAGACTTGCATGTGGAAGGTAAGTTATGAGGTTTGGGCGGGGGATCACCTGCTCCGTCTCCACCCTGATATCTAATATCAATGTCGACAATAATTATATCTTGTAGCAAAATAGTTAAAATAGTAATAAAAAAGATCAGTTATATCAAATTATTATATCACATGCTACAAAACTATATTATATATGTCTAGGTTAACGATAATAGTCAATACAAAAATTACACCAAATACACACTATTTAAAATAAAAACTAACGTAATCAACATAGTTCTCTTTCTTGGTGTCGTCCATATCTAAATCCAAATAACCTAATCCCTCATCTTCCATGTCATATCTTGGTATCATCATCGTCAATGCCATATGTGGTCTCATTAACATCCATTTTTTTAATTTTGATGTTCAACACTATAGTAGAAAAAATTAATCCCATTTATCACATCCACTACATCAATCTCATCATCATCATCATCATCATTCATATCCCACATGTGACTATGTTTCATTTCCTAGAGCACCTTCCAATTATATCCATTAATAGGATCATCAATACAATATACTTGTTTTGCTTGAGATCCCAATATATATTGATCATTTTTATACCACTCAAACCTCGTATACAAACTTGTAATATTGTTATCTTGATTGATTCTTTTCTTTCTGAAACCAGTATCAAACCATTTGCACTTGAATAATAGAACATAAAAATAATTGAAGTAAGATAATTTGATGGCCTCTAATAGCTATATGTAGAAAAAAAGTGTCAATGATTCCAGGGATGCACACTATGCTATTTTGTGTTTTTCTATTCATATCTCTACAGCGTATTAAATATTCAACTATAGTAATTACACGATCATGATAAGTTAAGATAACTATTAAATATCTAAAAATTGTTGAGAATGTACCAATGTAACTCATTTATCCACCCAATAGGTAAGCTTGTAATTGTACTCTTACCAATAGAATGAGACTAACATTGGAAAATTGACATTTGACGACTTGCCATCACATCTTCATTTCTTTTTGTTCTATTAAACCTTGTATCAACACCATGCATGAACATAGAGCATAAATTCAATGCCTCATTAGCTACATAACCTTCAGCAATGGAACCCTCTAACTGAGCACGATTTATGATGTACCATTTTAAGTCTTTCAACTTTTTTCTCAATGGGATACTTCCATCTATCATGCATGGGACCACCTAACCATGCTTCTTCTAGTAAGTGCCTTATAAGATGATAATGACACTGAAGAAGTTGGAGGGAATATGCACTCAAGCTTAACAAGGAGCAAGCCAACATTATCTTTTGCCTTCTCCAAATCAAGCAATCATAGTACCTCGAACAAATCTAACTAAAGAAGTTACATAGTTCTATGATAGTGTTTCCAACCTGTCTGCTCAAGAATCCACGAGCTCCAACCGCTAGTAAGTGTCATAGGCATATGATGATTATGTGAATTTAGGCCTCCAATATTCTTATCATTATCACTAACATTCTTCTTGAGGTTTCCAGCAAACCTGTTTGGAAACTTCACTTCCTTAAAAAATTGCAAGAACTTTATTTGATCACCATTATAAATAGTAAATTGTGCCTCAAGTTTCATCATCTTGTTTTCCTCATGATACATCCATAATTCATTTATAATGTTCATTTCCTCTAAGTCGCATCTTTTATTATTGGTGTCTTTTAATTTTTCTTTGTCACAAACTAATGTCCCAAGCAAATTGGAACAACCTTTTTTCTCAACATGCATAATATCTAAATTATGTTTCAACAAATTTATTTCCCAACAAGGAAACTCAAAGAATATGCTATTTTTCTTCCAATTCAAATCATCAACACCTATTTTTCCTCTTTTTATGGTTAGGATGCTTACCATGTTTATATTCTGTAACACAACTCAATTTCATCAAAATATCATGAGACAAAATTCTCCTCAAAGGTTCTCTTCTTTAGAGTTTTATATTGAATTGACATTTTTTTTTCAAAATGAAGGATTGGTGGGGAGTAATCATTTGTGGCTAACATACTCAATCTTATTTTTAAATCTCATGGAAATGAGTGTCTTTATTCCAATTGGGACATGTTAAATACCCCCAACCAGGCCAACCTAACAGATATAATTGGGTTAGAAAATAATTAATGGCTAAAAATAGTGTTGCACGCATTTTGAACACCCTGTTATTAACCGCATCTTGTGTTTAACCCCAATAATCTATAATGTGTTCAATTTGTCAACCAATGGCCAGAGGAACACATCAATATCCATACTTAGAGAACTCAGTATGAGAATCAACAATGTTAGCATTAAAAACATGTCTTTCATACAACGTTAGGGGGTAAGTTGTATGTGGTCAACATAATTGGCCACATACTATATTTGAAACTCATGTTGAAGGGATTAAAATGTCTTATGCCAACCCAAAACATATGTTTCATGGGTTGGTTGAAAAATCTGGGTGATTTGTATCAAAATACTTCCATGCTTTACCATCAATAGCATGACGTAATATCCCTGGCTTTGTTGACGAGCCCTTTATATCACCTCTTGTCTTGAGCTGTGTGTCTGAGAGTGTACAATCTCTTTAGCTTTAGTGTCAGTGGGAAGTTATAACCTTGTGAGGTATTTTATTACTTATTGTAGCTTCATCTATCCATTGAGATGTACCAAATACCAAAAAATTATCTTGATCTACATTTTCTTTCCAATATAAAGCATAATCATATTTACACACATGCATGACTTCGTAGCCTAAACCCAACTTCCTCATCCTCTTCTTTCCCTCTCAGTGTGATTGGGGCAACTTATTACCTTTAGGAAGTGCTTCTTTTAGCAATTTAAGAAGACAATTAAAAGACTTATTCATCCACTCATTTAATACTTTATATGATGTATCAAATTCACCAAAACATTCAAAGGCAATAAATTCTTACACCTAGGATACAACTTAACCTTCATCTCTTATAATATCTCATCATAATAGGAATTATTTTCATTTCTCGCTAAGTCATTATTTATAGGACCATGCACTTCAATATCAACGTGTGCTCCATTGCCACCACCAACCAAATCACTAGGTATATCTTTCATATCATCTCTTCCCTTGTCAACCATATGTGCTAATTTTGGCTCAAGTTCTACTTCACCATGATATACCCACACATCATAGTCCTGTATGAACCCACTCCTTAGTATGTGGTACTCAATCTCATCTATAGATCACCACTCCATGTTATTACACTTCGTGCATGGACAACAAATGCAACCATCTTCCTTTCGAACACATAGTCTCACTATTCTAATATATGTTTGAAGCCCATTCCAATATTTGTTTGATCATCGATTCTTTAACAATGTTGGGATTTTATTGATGTTTATTTTATCTATGTAAAATATAATTTAAGAATAATTAATTATGCAATATTGCTTCTATAAGATAAATTACTTATGTACATAAAAAAACAATGTTACAAAGTACAAACACTATTGATCATAATTAACCATTAAAGAGCAATCATTATACATCAAAAATATATTATAACTCAAAATAGGGTTCCTTGTTTAATACTCGTAATCATCTATTCAGTCCACTCTTCTTGTAGAATCATCTGCTCTCTCTCTTATTCAAAAGAATGTGCATTCACCTCATAAGAGTCACTAGCACTCACCAGTATCCTATGTCAAGACGTTCACTTAAAATCAATGGCTATCAACTTCTACACTATCCGGTTATAGTGTCTCATAAATCTTCCACCATTAATAACCCTAGGGTGTGGAACATTAGTGACAAATAAATTCATATATTTTTCTCTCGCAATTGCCCATGGTTGAATTTGTGGTAAGGTCGGCAAAAGATAATATGACCCGAACTTAAATGGTTCCAAATATAAACCCTTTCCCACTAGTCAATGTAGCACATTATGTACCCAACTTACATGTTTTCTAATATTGCATCCAAAGACATACTATAGTAGTATAGATGGCACTCATCAAATATATGATGAATTCTAGCCCTATAAAAGAAGAAATTAGTTACTAAATAATACTTTATCTAAGGTTAAAATTAATTTATTATCTCAAAGTATTATTATGTTATCACTGTACATGTTGGTTAATGATATTTTATCTACGCCTATTTTTATTATAATTATTATAACCTTTTAATAATAATTTCTTTGATAACAAAAATATTATCTTAATTCCAAATGTTGTCGTTGCTAATAATATTTGTACCAAAAAAACTCACCGAATGAAAAAAAATGGGGGGGGGGGATTTTTCCACCTTTTGTATAGCGATGACATTGTCGATGATAATAATATTTGGGGACGAAAATTTTCTATGAATTTTAAGGTCTCTAAAATTAATTTTAGTGACAGTAATATGTCATTTCTAAAAGTATAATTCGAATTAATTTTTTTTTGGTATTAACTAACAAAATACTAATCTCCAAACCCTAACCCTAGTCACCAAAATCCTCTATTTTCTTTTTCTATTTTGGACTTGATTCTTGTGTGGTTGGTCTCAATATCCTATTTTGGTGTTGTGTGTTTCAACCCACATCAAGTTATTTACTACTATTTGTATCATATATATTTGATAAGTTAATATATTTTAACTAACATACCAATCTTATTAGGACTCAATCATGAAATTCATAGATCGACGTTGACCTAATGTATTACTTGTCAACTCCTTTACCTTCTATTTATACATCAACTCTAAGAATAAATAACTAAGGATAATAACCATGATAGTGGTAATTAAGATAAATATATGAATAAATAATCATTATTAGTAAAGGTATTAATAATAATAATGATAATAAATTATGATCAATATATATTATAGTAAGAAAATAATAATATTTAAAATAGTCAAAATATTTATTATGATAATAATAATTGGTAAAAAATTATGCCAAACATATTAATTATAATTAAAGTTAATAATTGACAACAATGAAGTTCATTCTTATAATAATAATAATAATAATAATAATAGTTTGAGTAATATTATAAATCATGTTATAGAATAATAGTAGCTGTAGGAATAAGAAAATTAATTAATTATGGAATAATAATAGTAGCTATAAAACGAGTAACATTATAAGAATAACAAAATTAGTAATCTAAATAGTATTTATAATAGTAATGGTATTAATAATAATGTTTAACTATAATGATTTAGGTGTGCTTATTAATAATAATTCCAATTAATTAATGAGGAATAATAATATAATAATATATAATAACATAATAATAAAAGAAAAGGTAAAAAAATATAGTGATGAGGACAAATATGAAACCAACCCATCCACTTGTCTTTCTCATTTTTTATTTATATAGATATTTCTAATAGATAATCTAAGATAGGCATGAGACTCACCAACTTAAACTTAGCCCAAAACCAAGCACATATCTACCCCTCCCTTTTATTGATTTATTATCAAAGGCAAAAATTACCAAGTAGTAGCTTTACTTCCTATTTATATTTACCATTGCTTCTTGTTTTAGCTTCTAATTTACATGTAACTCAAAGATTAATTGTCCCATTCTTTAACCAAGACAAATTGTGAGTTAGTGAGTGCATAAGGTGGATTAAATTTGAGCCTCAAGTTTCCTTTGAAGCTAATAATTGCACGAAGAAGTTGATTGAGTTTAAAGGTTTAGCACATTCCCTTTGGATTACTCCTATGACACTATTAAACTTCTATCCTCATCTATGAAACTAATATTACATCTTAATTATTTTTTCTTATAGAGAATACCAATTAGAAGTAGAGTAAATAATTGGTGAAAAAGGTAGCCCAACCAACATTTTAAAAAATTTTCTTGATTGATCTTTTAGCAAAATTTTAAGGTAATTGCCTAGTCCATCTCCTCATTAATATATTTTAGATGTTAAAAAATCAATACATTTGGATAGAATTTATGTATCCTAAGATGATAAAAACATGCAACTCCATGTATTCTTTTTTCATTGTTTCTCAACACTATCAATCTACATTTTCTCCTTCTTATTCATCTTTTATTCTTTGTGGCTTTCTATCCATTGTTTCTTTCATGATTTTTGTCCCATATGATTCCTTCTCCCTCTTTATTCCACATTGCTCATTTTTCTTCCCAATGTTATCTCCTTATATATTATGATTTTCTCACTTCTTTAATCTATTAGGTTGGGTATTTGGCTAGGTGGTTTACTTTATTGATTATGACTATGGCATGCAACTAAGGTGTTTAAGGAGGCATGCATGGGAGTTTGATTAAGGTGTTTGTAGAGGTATGGTTATGGTTTCCGTTTGAGGTGTCAATAAAGGGTAAATTGTGTTGTCAATTAAGGAGTTATTATAGTCCCAATTGAGGTCTTGGTTAAGGTGTCCTCTAAGGTGCTCGTTTGGGGTATTCAATCGAAGGGAAGTAGCGTAAGAAAAATATAGTGTTTAGTGTTAGTTTTGTGCAGGCATGCAATTCATCTTGAATCGAAGATGGCATTTAATTTGGGTTGTGATAGGTGTCTTACTTTAGTGCAGGGTGTTCATGATTTAGGATTCCTTCTTTAGGCGTGTTCCATTCTAGTGGTTTTCAATGGTTAGGTTTTAATTAGATGCTTAGAGTTCATGTTTGGCGTGCTTTTCTCTTCTTGGGTTTGGGTGTGATCTCCTCTAGTCGTTTTGTTTGGAGTTTTAGGAAATGATTCAGTTTGCAACTACTAGGTTTTAATTAGCTTGGAGCGAATGCATGCCATTTTCCCAAAGGAAGATAAAACTTGGAGCAAGGAGTAGAGTCGGACGGAGGGCGTAGACAACAATAAGATGGTAGGTGTAAGGGCATCTATCCTCAAATATAATGTAGCACCTTTAGGTGCATCCTTTGTTTAGGTTTTTGGATTGATAGGCATATGGGGAAGGCGAGTTGTTTGAGTGTGTTACAGTGGATGTTGCTTTAGGTGGCAAAATGCTGATTGACTTTGAAGGGGGAGGATGAAGAGTTGGTAGGCAAAGAGGCTAATGGGTCCAAAAAGAACAAGTTAGCAATATTGGAAAGTTGATAGGTTTTTGCCTGTGCATGCCCCTTTGTATGGATAAAAAAGGGCATAAAAAAGCTTTGAACATTGAAGCTTTATTAGGTGGGTGGCTTGCAATATTTCAACTGTAGAACTACTATCATCAAAGTGCAATTGGAGTTTTGTGAGGCTCTTTATGGGGAATGGGATGCAATGAAGCTTTTATCAACATTTTTTTGAGGTTTTTAAGCTAGGGGTTTAGGCTTGAGTGGATTTTCCTATGTTTGTTTTTTATTTTTTGTTCTCTCCTCTAAATCATCAAGATTGGGAATAGTTTATTTGTTTTGGAGTGTTTGAATTATCAAGTTGTTTGGAATTGCTAGCAGTTGGGGAAGGTACTTTATCAGAGTCGGGAATCGAATACCATAACTAATGCCTTAGCTAATAATGTGGGAATCAGACTACAACATGCTTATATTGCTTAAGTGTGAAAATTGTGGCTAAGGTTCATAGGGTGGTATGTCTGTATGGGAGTAATGACACAACCTGGTTTATATAAAAGGATAGGGTTTGGTCGTAAGTGATGGTGATTGATGTGTATAGTGTATTATGGGGAAGGTGGGAATAGTGTGGTTGATTGCTTGTGTGTGTGGTTGATCTTGCATAGAAAAGGGGTGGTGAGGCCCAATTGGTGTGGGTTTGACTCTGTGTTATACTACTACATGATAAGGTGGATGGACGTATAATAGGAATATTTGCATTGAAAGGAATCTAGTTTGTGTTGTATTGTTACTATCTGCATGTGTTTGCAAATATTAAGATAATACTTATATCATATGATGTACTTAGTTAGGGTCGTGTTCAATTAAAGGATTTACATCATTATCCAAATCCATCATTCTTAGAAGGTGGAGGAGAAATGATATCATAATGTTTTAGTAGCGATCTCTTGATTTTTGATAATAGAATTACTTTCCTTATCAACAACAACAAAAAAAATTTTTTTGATGAAAACATGAAACTAACAATATTTAGTGAAATTGATGGTGTACTTAGTTCATGGATGCTCGTGGAATGATTTCAATCTTATAATTAAGAGGCTAATTATTTAAAGTAAATTATTAGAGGAAAAAATTGCCTTAAGTAAAGTGGTGCCAATGCCTCAATTCATTTTATAGAAACTGTCTTTTCTTTGGTGCTAACTTTTAGGGGATCATAATGGTGCTAATCTAAGGAAAATATTTTTTTTTCTGCAACTTTAGAATCCTACCGAAGATTTTCCTTGTTCAAGTTGGAGTGGGTGGGGACTGGATTGGAATTCTATCCCCAACCCCACCTTAACTTATACATATAATATAAATTTCTTTGTATGGTTAACCTAATATGCTATTCCTTCATTTCACCTCATCCCTAACCCCGACAGCGATTTCTTTATACCTAAGCTGAGGTGTTGTTCAGCATTACTGTAGGATTTCCATTTTTCATTTTGGAAAAGGGAATATGGTTTCAAGACATACTGAATCACATAATCTCGACACACATCTTTTCCCTCAGATATCTCGATTCTGGTCCATTCTTTTGTAGGCCAACGATGCCACTGTCCACAAACCACAATGCTTTCCCTACTGCTTTAATTTATGTCCTGCTGTCATCAATGCTTCATTTCCTAATGGACTGGAGAAGGTAGTAGAGGCAGAGGAGTTGAATGGGAGATTGGACGGGATGTGCCAGCTTGTAAGAATGTAGTGGGTAACGGACAACGGCTAATGGACAACACGATGTGGCAATGACGGAGAAGGGAACGAAGGAAAATGAGGTATGAAGATGAAGCAGGGAGCAAGAAAGAGAAATGAGAAGTGGAGGGGGAGAACTCACATATTATAGTTGCATGGACCAAATACATCATTTTAAAAATAAAAAATCAGCGCAAAAAAAAATTTCTAATCAAAACTTGAACTCCCAACATTTCTCGAATAATACGTGATACTTGGACACCAACTACCTATATATTTATAATTTTTTATATGGTGTCATTTTTATATAATACATATCAAATAACTTATATGTCAATAATACTAAATATCTTCAAACCAAGGTTTCATAGTCCCGAAACACCATACGGAAACCTTAGTTCTATTGTCATCTTAAGTTGAATCCTTGGAGTAAGAAAAAAATATATATTAATGATTAAAATGATTATGATTAATATTATAGTTCCTTTTTATACTTGTCCTTTGATGAGATGCCAATTTTTAAAGTTGGTGATGAAAAAGGAGGTGTGATTTTACTGGTTTATTATGTATTTAATTTGATTGTTATTTATCTATGGTTATTTTAGTCATTAAATAGCTCCAATGGTAGGATCTACCCTGGTCAGTAGGTAGCTAACCCTGCTACATGTCCCCTCACTAAATTAATAAAAGATAAATGTGATAAAATTCAATGATAAATGAGATAATTATAAGGAAAGAATGAATGGATGTGAAATAACATGATGATTTAAGAGACGATTATGAAATATCTTTGTCCGTGGATTGTGCCACATTAGGTGACGATGTTTGGTGGTTGAATGATGTCACTAATTGATGGTATGATTGCTATATTGATATTATGCATTGAATAGATTGATAAATTTGTAATAAATTTAGAATAAAATCATGTAAATATAGTTTTTGGAATTTTCACAGTTATTGTACGTTATTGATTGGGTACTTTAACTTGGCGTATATTAGCGCAACATTAATGCTTTGGAACTATGCACTTTTTCTATTTTTCCAGGAATTTGCATCTAGAACTTTGAGGTGTTATATTTATATTCTAAGATCCCCAATTCAATAGGGCTTAATAATTAATTAATAATTTTTTCATTGTCAATTTAATCAGGAACCTAATATTATTTTTCAAAATAAAAATAGTTTAAAATATGAAGAGACATGTTAATGCTACTCACTGAAGTGCGAAGCCAATTCATATGTACTTCTGCCGAAAATTTGGAGCTATATTGTCAATTCAAAATTTTTTATGTTCTATTTGATTCTAATAAAAAAAAATTAAAAACTTTTTTTTAAAAAAAATTAGATAATTATTTAATAATTTTATTCATAATTTTTTTTCTGTCTAACTAATTTATGTAAACTAAACATAAAAAAGTATTTTTCTTTTTATTTTTTTTTATTTTCTTTAAAATTTTTCAAAAGGCAAATGGAGCATTACTGATTTTGTATGGATTTCCTTATTAAAGTTAAAAAGTTACTATTCTCTATCCGGTGATAATTGTGGCCGAGTACGTGTAAAGAAGGTTGATTCATACTTTCCATTTTAGATCCTTTATGATGTAGTTTTTATTATTGTAAACACAAAGATTATATATAGATATATAGATAAACATATATTGCTATAATAGATAAATATGCATTTAAAATTATCGATGTTTTGATTTTTTTTATAAAGGTATAATTTTTTAAAAAAAATGTCCCTAAAATGTAAAAGCATTTTATTTTAACACTATAAAATTTATGACATATATCTTTTTTTTAAATAATTAAATTAAAAACATTTTCATTACTTTAATGATCTTTACCTATTACTTTATTATTATTATTTTCAAAATACATAATTCGATCTCCCCGAAATACCATTTATACTATCTTACTTTATACACCCCCTATACATCTATGCATATTATTTGATATCTACCTTACCTATCTATCCTCATCTATACATAACAAAAGAAAAGAGAGAGACCAGAAATCATACAAACAAAGACTGAAATGGAAATAGAAAAACACTCGTCCAAAAAAAAAATTATTGATTTTCAGCTTGGCAGATTGAAAATTGACAGGTTCTTTTCGACCAGAGGAAATATTCAGTGTGCGAGGAGGCTTCTGCTCAACTAGATTGGAATTTGACAGGCTTGTACTTCATCTCTTCTTTATAGCTCGCTAGATAGGTTCGAGCTTCATCTCTTCATGTCGTTCTTCTCTACAACTCGATTGACACATTGAAAAGTTTGGGCGTGTTTAATTCGAGGAAACAAAATGTTTTTTTCTTTAGATTTTAAAAAATTTATAAACTATGTTCATAACTCCTGTTTTTTATATTTTATATTTAAAAAATAAAAAGTACGATTTTTAAACTTTGTGAGGAAAACTAGAAAATAACTTATACTATATTTTCTAAGTTTTGCACATATATGTATGCCATTATTTTCTACATGTTTTCTAATCGAAATAATAATAATAATAATAATAATAATAATAATAATATCATTACTATTAAAAATATTATTAACATGCTTATTACTTTTAATCATCATAATTATAATATTCATCAATACTAATATTAATAAAATAATACTAATGATATTATTATTATTATTATTATTATTATTATTATTGTTGTTGTTGTTGTTGTTGTTAACATAGTGAATAAAATTGGTTATGTTGTTATTATTATTATTATTATTATTATTATTATTATTCACAATTATATTAATATGAGCATTAATATTAATATTGTTCTTATTTTTAATATTAATATTAACAAAATAATAATGTACTAATTATTAATATTAACATTAATACTAACATTATTATTAATATTAACTAGTTATTAGTAATAATATTACTAATAACTTTAATAATATTATCATCATGAATATTAATATTAATTTTATTAATATTAACCATAACTTTATTATTAATGTTGATATTTTATATTTATTAATATATCTAATAATAATACTTTTGTTATATTATTTTTAATAAATTATAATAATAATACTATTATAATTTATATTAATAACAATAATAATATTAATATTAACACTATGAATATTATTATTACTTACATAAATAATAATATTATTACTGCTATATATAGAAATAATATTAATAATAGCATTAATATCAATATTATTATAATTGTTTTAACTAATAATAATATTATTATTATCATAAATATTCTCAAGATTAACATATTAATAATATTGTTTTTGTTATTATTATTGTCATTGTTAATGGTTATTATAAATTTTAATTTTAATATTATGTTTATCATGATTAGTTATTATTATTATTATTATTATTATCATCATCATCATCATTGTTAATATTAATAAAACAAATACTATTAGTATGGAAATTATTAATAATATTATTACGAAAAAAATTGGTAATAATAATTGACATCATTGTCATAATGGTTGGCATCATCTAATCTAGAAGAAGATGAATATGTTCTTAAAATTTTTAAATTAAAAGGTAGTTTTATAATATGACAGATAATAATATATTTTAATTTTTTATGGAGAAATTTTTTCTTATTTTTTATACAAAATAAAATTAAAAAAATAGAAAATAGTTTTCCCAAACTAAACACACTCTAACCTTATTGAATTACATTTAAAACAAAGCCAAAAGTAAGTGCAACCATATCCAACAACCATATTTTATAGTCTTAAATAAAAGGGAGAAAGTTTTCAAAAAAGAGGATAAGTTCAATCTCAAGTACAACAAACAATAGGGTTCACACAGACTAGACGAGGAGAAGAGGATAAGAACAAAATTCAAACAAAGTAGATATAAAGAAGAAAAAAGAAAAAATTAGAAGAACTAGAACCTAGATGTGGTTGGTCGAAGACAAAGGTTCCTTGAAATTCTAGGCTGAAATTCAAAAAATCAATATTATAACTCTAATGAAATTCTAAGTTGAAGATGAAGCTCAATCTTCTATTTTGGTCACACATGTTTATTTTTCTCTACTATTGGAACAAAATTCTAGGTTCTCCTCTTTGAATTGAAGGTTGGAGATGATTCTCCTCTTCAAAATAGTTTGAGTAGTTATCATTATTAATCTTATTATTTTAGGCAAGCTGAAATCGAGCGTTTGATTTTGGACTTTGATTTTTCTTTCTTTTTTTGCTTTTGTTTTGTCTACTTAAATGTATAGATGAGGATAAATAGAGTAGAAATCAGATAGTATGTATAGAAGTATAAGGGGTGCATAAAGTAAGATAGTACAATTTTAGGGAGATCATATCATGTATATTTTTAAAAATAATAAAACAATAAGTGAAGAACATTAAAATAATGAAGATTCCTTAAGTTTAAAAAAATTATGTTTTTAAAAAAATATATATTTATACATTTATAAACACTAATCCAAAATATTTATATTTGAAGTATACTTTTGTTATAGTAGTATGTATTATAGATTGAATAGAGATCATATATTATTATATTTGCATCTAAGAAATAAGGTCCTTGAAGGTTAAATAAATGAACATTTGATGGTGATGGTTTTAATGATAGAACATCAAATTTATGATTTCTTAAATAAAAATAAAATTTATTAAATGAAGCTCATGTGTTTTGATTTAGCCAATTAAATCAAAATATTCAAGTTTAGTTTTGAGAGTGATTATGAAAGTTTTAAAATATTTGAAAGATTGAAACAATAAAATATTTTATTTTCTTTTTTTTTTCCATATGCAACATTTGTTAGAGTGATAAATTGAATAAAGATCATGATTTTGTGTAACGCCCCTAAATGTACTACTAAAAATTTTATTTTAGTAGAAGAGTAATATCAACATAAATGGGTGTTACCACCATACCCGACATAAATCTGGCTTACCATACTTTTCTTACATCGAATATAAGGCAAAAAAGGTAAGACTTAAAACATGATAAATAGAGAATGAGAGAATTGTATAACCTGAAATATGATTTTTGATGTTAACTCTGAGAAAAATATCAAAATACATAAGAGGGATACATTGAAAATTAAGAGTCCTAAAAGATATCCAGACCAAAAGTGATAACCACATAACATGACTCTATACCTAAAATTGATACATAAGAATCACCCATTCACAAATAAAGCATCATAAGTAATAAAGTCATCTAAATGGTCCTCATTGATCTACACAAAAATATTTGGGTTGTATGCTCGTGGGAATGAGCAACACCCATGAAAAGGATGATCAACACACTACATACCGAATACGATGACAATACAATCATAATAAGGTTACATGGAATACATAAATTCATATAAGAGAATAAAAATACATGCATGTTAACATAAAGTGGTGCAAGGTAAAAAAAAATGATTCTAGAACTCATTATTAGACATGAACATAATCCATAATTTTATTTATGTTGAGTTCAAAGATCTTTACTATTTTTAATCCGGTGGAATGAATTGAAATACCTTTCAGAGTAGAACACACATGAGCTACTATTATTATCCGGTGGAACAAACCCAATATATATCATGGAAATACATTCATGACCAATATTCTTAAATTGGTAAAACGGTATGAAATACCTTTTAGTACAAAACACACTTGAGCCACTATTATTAGTCGTTGGAACAGACACAACACATCGATTCTAATTCTTGTAATATTTAATTTTAAGTAATTAATAGCTTATTAATTAGTTACTTATCTCAAAATCATATTATCATTCATGTTGAGTTAAGGGGCCTACTATTCTTAATTTGGTGGAATGTACTGATGCATCTCTTAAGGTAAAACAGAAATGCCCCAAAAATATTTATTTTGAGAAGGGTAATTAAATAAGAATTTATTAGGAAATTAATTAAATTAATTATTTTTATTGAAATAGGAAGAATTTATTTAGGAAAAATTAAGAAGGAATTTATAAATATTTTCATAAGGGAAAATTTGGTATTTTTGCTTATTAAAAAGGAATTTAGGAAAAATCTTTTTAAAACCGTAAATTAGCCCAAAAAGAAAATTTAATATTATTTTATTTAAATATTTTTATTTTAAATACCAAAAATATTCTAATTAATTTATTTGTGCCCAACCGACTTAAATTTTCCTTTTTCCTTTTTCTTTTTCCTTCTTTCTTTTTCTTTCTTTTATTTCCTTTTCTTTTCTTATCTTTCTTTTTCCTTATTTTCGCCGACTGGGCCTGGCGCTACCCAATCCACCCTTTTCCCTCCCTCTCTTCCACGGTCCAGTGCCGTTCTTTTCTTTCTTTCCTTCGGTAGCTGAAACGCTGTGTTTTGCGTCTTTTTCTCCCTAGAACGCCGCGTTTCATTTAAAATCTTATTACCGTTTCCGATTGGCCTGGTTCTTCTTCTTTTTCTTTTCTTTCTTTTTCCCCGACCACCCGGTTCACCTCCTTCTTCCTCCTTCCTCCTCCACCGTCGACCTGCACCTTTGAAGCTCCAAAAATGGCGCTATCGGCCATGCGTGACTTGACTGGCTGTTTTCTTTCTCTTTCTCTTCCCCTTGACTTACGGTTCAGCATGGTCTAACCCATTTTTCTTTTCTCCTGCTCAAAGTCTCCCTTTTCCTTCGCAAAAGGTCGAACACGACCTAAATTTGTGTCGGCCAACTAACGCCACCGTCTACCCCAAACCCTACATGCATTGTCCTCCTGCCAACCTCCAAAACCCTACCATTCCCTCTAAACTCTATAAATACCCTTTGGTTGTGTGCTTTTGAAACTTTTTCCTCGAAACCCTAAAAGCCTTCCTTGTGCACCACCGTGACTTCAGACGACTTATTCTCCGTCGTCAGCCAACTACGCCGCCACCTCTGCCTACTAGAGTCTTCCCTGCACGGCCCTCTAACTAACCGAGTCACTCATCTCCCTTGATTCTTCTAGCATGAGCCACCACAAACGTGTGAAGTTCCCTGCCCATCAAACCAAAATCTTACCCCCGCAACCCCTCGATCCACCGTCCGCCACCACATCCGCCACTTCTATTGCCCTCTGCACCACCCAAAAGTTACTACTAATCTTCCTCCACCTAGCCATACTCTTCTTTTCTCCTTTGTCCTTCTCCTCCCCTCTATTTCTTCTTCTCTTCCTTTTGGCTACCACTTCTACCGCCACTTGCCGCGCCGCCACCCTCACTTCACCCCTCTCAGCTTAGGCTACCACTAGCACCTCAACCACCACCCTTATTCTCCATCTATTCTTCTCAAACCTCAACTTTTCCCCTTTTAACCCTCGTTTCTGGCCACCGCTGCCGCCGCCTTGCACCACTATCGGTGCCACCCATCATCGCCAACTCAAGGTGAAACCCTAGACCCTCTCAGCCCTTCTCCCATATTTATTTAAATTTATTCTATTTTTATTCCAATTTTTCAATATTTACTCGATTATTATTATTATTATTATTATTGGATGTAATATCAATGTCATATTTTCTTGGCAAGGTCAAGAGTAGGAATAAAATATTTAAGTTGTTAGTTTCAAATTATAGGCATTAATTATATTATTATAAATTTTATTATCATTATTAATAATAATATTATTATTTTATTATTTCTATTATTTATCCAAGGAGGGCCGAAGCCCTAAAGTACAATTATGATTCGTATACATGTATTTTATTATTATTATTATTACTATTTTTACTATTATTATTATTATCATCATCATCATCTTTATTATTTTTAATATTATTATAAGTAATATATGTTATTAATATTATTATTACTATTATTAAATAGTAATTTCATTATTTGGAGGTAGGGTCGAAAACCCTACCTTGTAATTTTAGGCTTATGTTATTGTTAATAATAATAATAATAATAATAATAATAATAATATTATTATTATTATTATTATTATTATTTTATTATTTTATTATCATCAATATTTATTATTATTATCATTATTAGCATTATTTTGGTGGAGGGTAGAAACCCTTATATCACCATTCGTTTTGAATTACATTAATATTATTATTAGTATTTTTAGTAGTATTTCGTATAGTTATTATTAGTATAGTATGATTTTATTTAAAAACCTAGTCTTAGGATAAGTTAGTAAATAATAGTATTTTTAGGAGGAAACCTAATTCTATTTTTAGGAGCCCAGTCAAAGCCCTCAAGAGGTATAGGAGGGTGCTCCAATTGGTGGTATTTTAGGTAAGGGAGTACTAAGGCCGTTTGTGAAATGCTCCGAAATTTTCTAATTTTAAAGATTATATTTAAATAAGATTTTATTTAAAAATTTAATTTAATAAATATTTTTTACTAAAATAAAAGGAAATTTATTTAGGCAAATTAATAAGAGGTTTTATAAAAATGTTAAGTAAAGGAAATTTGGGTATATTATCTAATTAAAGATTTTAATTTGGGAATTTATTTCAATAAATTATTTTATTCAAATTAATAAAGAGAAAATAGTTTTAAATTAATGTTAATTTTATAAGTAATTTAATTAAATAAAATTAGAGTGATTTATTAATTTAAAATGGAAATTTTGGAAAATCTTTTAAAAATCCTAATTTAGCCTAAAAAGGGATTTAAATATTATTATTTTTAAATACCCCAAATATTTTTAATTAATTTATTTAACCCAACCTTCCTATTTTTCTCTCCTCCTTTTTCCTTTTTCCTTTTCTTTCTTCCTTTTTCTTTCTTTTTCTTTCTTTCCTTTTCCTTCTTTCCTTTTCTTTTTCTTCCCCAAATTGGGCCTGTTGCACCGGCCCAGTTCCCTTTTCTCCTTTCTTTTCCTTCGGCGCGGCCCGGCCCCGCGTCGTTGTCTGTCCTCCCCTCGCCACACCGCGTTTGGACTCCTTCTTCCCCTCGAACGCTGCGTTTGATTTCATTCTTTTATCATTGCATTCGACAGCACCAGAACGCCGCTCTTCATTTGTTATTCCATCAAAACGCCGCGTCTCATTTATTCTGCCACCCTTGCGCTGGCCCGGTCTCCTCTTCCTTTTCTTTCTTTCTTTTCTTTCCCCCGAACCGCTCGGTCCAACCTTCCCCATCTTCTTCTTCCTCTTCCAGCCCGACGCCATAACTGCACCTTACTCCTTCCCCCAAAAATGGCGCCGCCGGCCACACGTGTCGTGACTGGCATTTCTCCCACCCATTCTCTTCCTCTCAACACATACTTCGATTTGAAATGCCCCACTCTCCATTTCTTCCCCACGTTTGCCCCCATTTCCCTCGTGAAGGTCGGGTAAAATTTTAAACTTGTGCCGCCCAATCAACGACATAACCAACCCATTTTCCCACCGAACTTGATCTTCTGGTAACCTCCACAACTCGAGCCTACCCTCCACCACTATAAATACCCCTCCTATGACTTGGGTTTGAGATTTCTTTTCCCGAAACCCTAAGCACCCGTCCGTGCGCCACCGCACCTTTAGACGCCTCGTTCTCCACCGTTAGCCAACCTCGCCGCCTCTTCTTCCTCCCAAAATCTTCCCTACAACACCCTCTAATTAACTAAACCATCTACATCCTTCAATTCTCCTTGCACGAGCCTCCATAACCGTGCAAAGTTTGCTGGTTCTCTCGCCAGAAATTTCTACCCCAAAACCTTAAACCACTGTCCACCACCACATTCGCCACTTCTGCCACCCTCTAAACCACCCAATATCTCCTGCTAAGTCTCCTCCACCGACCCATAAACTTATTTTATTTTTCTCCTTCCCCCTTACCTCTTTTCTTCATTTTCACCCCTCTTAGATCACATTTCCGGCCACCTCCGGGAACCACCGCCGGTGCCACCCATCTCCTCCAACTCAAGGTGAAACCCTAGACCTTTTCAACACTTCCTTTCGATTTATTGATAATTATTCTACTTTTATCCTAATTTTTAATGTTAATTCAATTTTAATTATTATTATTATAATTATTATAATTATTATTATTGTTATCAACTGTATCCTAATTGCTAAATTTTGTTGACAGGTTTGGGAGTATTCTTGAGTTAGATAAATTATTATTCTCAAATTTTGGTTATTTAATGGAATTATTACATGTTTACCATTATTATTAATAATATTATTAATAATAATATTATTAGTGTAATTATTTATTTAATATTTTAATTATTTCAGGAGGGGTAGAAACCTAAAAATTTAATTAAGTCTCGCACCTTTGATTTTTATTACTATTATTAACATTTTTAACATTATTACTAATTATATTATCATTATTACCTTTATTAACTTTTATATTATAAGTATATATATAATATTAATATCATTATTACATTTTCAAATAGTATTATTATTAAATGGGGTGGTTTTGAAAGCCACCTTGTAGTCTTAAGATTTATGGTATTATTAATATTAATATTCTACTAATAAGAGTATTATTAATAATGTTTTTACTTTTATTATTATTATTATTATTATTATTACTATTACTATTATTATTATTAATACTATTTTGGTGAAGGGTAGAAACCCTTATATTACCACCCTTTTCGAATGAAAATAGTAATGTATTTGTATTTTTAAGTAATATTTTGTATAGTTAATTATTGTGTAATATTGTTTTAATTAAAAATCAAATCTTAGAATAAGTTAGAGAATAATAAAATTTTAGAAGGGAGCCTAATTCTAGTATACTTTTATATAATAGGTGAACCCAGTCAAACCCCTCAAGTGGAATAGGAGCGTGCACCAAGACCGGTGTCATTTTAGGTAAGGGTTTACTAAGGCCATTTGTGTGTTTATATGCATTATGT
Organism: Tamarix chinensis; assembly: GCA_030549775.1. Classification (NCBI taxonomy): domain Eukaryota; kingdom Viridiplantae; phylum Streptophyta; class Magnoliopsida; order Caryophyllales; family Tamaricaceae; genus Tamarix; species Tamarix chinensis. Next base: position 27,895,962 of record CM060180.1, on the reverse strand, counting down.
GTTTAATATGCCATGTATTCTATGTTTATTATTATTAATTATTTCATATATGGCATGATTATAGAGTTGAAGTATGTTGGTGTGAATAAACTGTGGCATGAGAATTATGCGTATGTTTATGTCATTATTGTATGATATGGCATTAAGACATGCATGTTAGGGTTGTAAAATCATGATGGGAAGTGTAATAATGTAGTATTGGGGTTTTACATGAAATGGCATGGTGTTAGGGTTGTGCATGAAATGGCATGGTGTTAGGTTTTGCATAAAATGGCATGGTGTTAGGGTTTGCATGAAATGGCATGATGTTAGGGTTTTGCATGAAATGGCATGGTGCTAGGGTTTGCATGGAATGGCATGGAGTTAGGGTTTGCATGAAATGGCATGATGTTAGGGTTTGCATGGAAGTGTGGTCTATGTGAAGCTAGGGTTTGCATGGAAGTGTGGTACGTGGAGTTAGGGTTTGCATGTGGATTAGGGTTTGCATGGGAGCAAGGGTTTGCATGGAAGTGTGGTACGTGGAGATTGGGTCTGTATGGGAGCTAGGGTTGCATGAAAGTGTGGATTACGATGAGTTAGGGTTTGCATGTGGATTAGGGTTGCATGGAAGTATGTCTACGTAGAGTTAGGGTTTGCATGGGAGCTAGGGTTTGCATGGAAGTGTGGTACGTGGAGATTGGGTCTGCATGGGAGCTAGGGTTGCATGAAAGCGTGGCTTACGATGAGTTAGGGTTTGCATGGGAGCTAGGGTTTGCATGGAAGTGTGGTACATGGAGTTAGGGTTCGCATGGGAGCTAGGGTTGCATGGAGTTAGTCATGCATGTCTGGGCAAATGTTTGTAAATGACAAATGTTTTTGAATAAAATATTTAAGACACCAATGTCTTAAAGTGGAAGATATTGAGACGAAATCAGCCGATCCACCGGTTAGGAATAGTGGTTAGGGTTTTTACCCTATGTGTGATCGATCCACCGGTAATAATAGTGGTTAGGACATGAGGTCCTATATGTATCCGGCCCACCGTTTATAATAGTGGGGGATTCTGAGCTCAATAAAGACAAACCAGATTGTCAATGCTATTAAAAGATACTAATTACTTACAGTGGAACACCATGCAAGTAGGAACCAAGCCATTCCACCGGTCAGGAATAGTGGTTAGGGTTTTACCCTATATGTGACCGATCCACCGGTAATAATAGTGGTTAGGCATGATGCTCTATGTGTGACCGGCCCACCGGTTATAATAGTGGGGTGTTCCTGTTTTCTCATGGATATGATAAAAGGCATGGTGTGTATTGACTTTTGATAAAAGAAAGATTAAATGATTAATCTGGACCTTTTTGGGCCTTATGTGTGGACTTGTTGATTATGAGTTATGCATTTCACTTTACGCTTCTATGTATCATATGTATGGGTTGTAATTGTATGTGATCATTATCCTGCATGTTTTAATGTGTTATATGACGGCCTTAGTACTCGGTTACCTTACTCAGTACATAGCGTATTGATCACCCATTTCATGGGTGCTGCTCATTCCTATGAGAAGAAGGCCCGTCTGATCTATTGCAGGTAGGAGACACCTACTTTGATGCTATCGATGTCTACGGGACATCAAGAAGGGAGGAGTGATAGCTGGGCTGGATCAATCTCTAGAGTGACGTGGTCGTTTTCCTTTTTAAATTTATGACTCATGTTATCTTTTATTATGTTTGAATTGTCGGAACAATTTTACTAACGTTGTTTAGTTATTATCTGGAAAAACAATAGCTGGTATTTCGAATTATGTAAGACTTGCGCGTACTCTAATTTTCATTTTTTATAAATTTAGATTTTTTTCATGGTGTTATTAATAGTATTTTTCTTAGCGTCAACACTTGGTACCGAAACGGTAGGAGTGAACCGGTCTGGTACTAAGTGTGGCGGTAACATACCCAGAAATTTACGGTTTTAAGTTATGAGCACTGCTTTTTTTTTTAAAAAATGTGTAAATTTTGGGGGTGTTACAGTTTGTGTATTATGTGTATTATATGCCATGCATACCATGTGATGTGAATTAAAATGTATTTTATGTAGATTTGTACAATTGTTATATTTGCAGCATTATATGGAGTTGAGGTAATATTGTACATTAAATTGTGGCATATGTATTATGTGTATGGGTGTGTTATTATCGTGGTATGATGTGGCCTATAAGACATGCATGATAGGGTTGTAAAATAATAATAGGGAGCATAATAATGTGGAGTTAGGGTTTTGCATGGAGTTGTGGGTTACATGTTGTTAGGGTTTTGCATGAAGTTGTGGGTTGCGAGGTGTTAGGGTTTGTATGGTACTAGGGTTTTGCATGGGATTTAGGGTTTTTATGGGAGTTAATGGTTGCATGGGAGTTATGGTTTGCATGGGAATTAATGGTTGCATGGAGTTAGTTTTTGCATGGGATATAATGGTTGCATTAAGTTAGGGTTTGCATGGAAGTTAGGGTTGTTATAGTTACCATGGTTTGGTGGGGTTAACTAGGGTTGGTGGATGAGAACAATAGAAGTCAGTCATGCATGTTTGGGTCAAAGTTTGTGAATAAGATACTTAAGACATTAATCACTTAAAGTGGAAGATATTGAGACGGGACTAGCCGATCCACCAGTTAGGAATAGTGGTTAGGGTTTTACCCTATGTGTGACCGATCCACCAGTTATAATAGTGGTTAGGGTCTTACCTTATGTGTGACCGATCCACCAATTATAATAGTGGTTAGGGCAAGATGCTCTACGTATGACTAGCCCACCAGTTATAATAGTGGGGGATCTCGATCTCAATAAAAATAAATTAGAGTTTTGCTAAGGCAAATAAAAGACATTAATTACTTACAGTGGAACACTATGCGAGAAAGAGCCGAACCGATCCACCAGTTAGGAATAGTGGTTAGGGTTGTACCCTATATGTGATCGATCCACTGGTTATAATAGTATTTAGGGTTTCACCCTATGGAGCTTTGTTAGCTAGTCTTAATAGATTTGTTTAACCAATTTTGTGTTTTGGTTGAATTTTGGATGTACACATTACTCATTTTTGGTAATTAATAAATATTACTATTACGTACCAAAAAAAATATTTTGTGGGAACAAAGTGTAACATCCCCAAAAATCACAGTTGAAAATATTTCGTTTAATCAAACCATACACAAAGATAGGGAGTGCTACCGCTGTGATCAGCATAAGCTTGGCCCTCGGCTAGTCTCGCACCAACCACAAGGCTATGAAAATTCACAAGACATTAACTCAATTAAGACATAAAACCATAATGACTGAAAGATTCATAATTAAAGGGAATCAAAGTGAGTGATTAAAAGTCATTATAGAATAGAAAATAGTTACAGCGTCAAGCCCCCCCGAAGGGAAGGAACAATACAAATAGTAAGATAGGATAAAAAGTGAAAAAAGAAGAGTCCGTACAACACTCACTCTTGGGCCCCATGCCAATTCCAACAGGCTTTACTCAGCCCCGCCCAACACATCGAATGCATCATGGGCAACAAACATGGCATCCTCTACCTGCACCAACTCATAAGGGCCCATTGCTCATGAGAATGAACAACACCCATAAAACAAATGATCAGTACGCTATGCATTGAGTAAGATAATCATGCAGTTAAGGCCAAACATAAAAGACAAATAAAACAAGTAGTGAATCAGTCCAGTTAAACATAATCATTAGATCTCTCGCCATTACTCTCATTTTCACAACATTCTCGCTTTAAGTCCATGCGAGTATGAGAACTCCACTGTTATAGCTGTTGGACTGGAAAACACCACGCGCAGAACGCACCTAGGGTAATACCCTGTATCTTTAAATTTAGTTTTATTAAGTTTAATTATTTTATTAGCGTAATTTGGTGTAAATATTTAATTGTTTTAATTTCGATCTATTTTATAGATTTATCGACGATTTCAACTTCATATTTGACTTTAATAAATCGTTATCGTTGCGGATCATTCTAGATAAATTTGTTCACAATCATGATTTTATTATATTCATATAATTTTAATTTTCGGTTAAAAATATATATTTATGTTCTTTCTTATATTTTATTTTTAATATTTTAGATTTTTCTTGATTTTAACTTCGTTATGTTTTAGAGTTATATTTTGTTACGATATATATTATTTAAATTATAAAATTTTCATTTAAAATAGTCAAATTTATTTTAATAAATTTTATCCGTAGAAAATATTTCTGACTTTGAATTTATTCGTTTTTGAGGTCATTAAGATCTTTGGAAAGTTTTAAATTAAAATTATATTCGGAGCTTATTTATGAATTTCTTTCTGAATTTAATTTTCTTCCGTTTTACCCTTTTTGGTTTTCAAAAGATCATTTTTAAAAATTATTTAAATTAGTCTTGATTTATTAGAAATTAACTTAAATATTTTCTTATATGCTTTTAAATATTTTTTTTGAGGTCTTATAATATATTTTCATGAATAATATAGATTTTTATATTCGTTGGTAAATTCTTCTAAAAAATATTTATGAAATTCTTTATAAAGCTTTTATATCGATTTTAAGCCTTTGGATCCTTATGAATATTTTTTGTTAAATAAATTTTAGATAAAATCTTCCAATAATAATTTTAGATATTTAGTATTTTATGATATACTTGTATTTGCAACAAAAAAAAAAAGAAATCCCTATCGGATGTTCCCGACCCCCCTTCTTCTTTTTCCCTCCTTTTCTCTCTTCTTCTCTCCCTCTTTTCTTTTCTTCTTCTCCCCGTTGGCTTTCTTGTTCTGCTGCTGTAAAACCCCACCCCTCACCTCCTTCTCTCTACTCCTTCGTCAACCGCCGACCACCACCATTGCAGCCACAACATGCCACCGTAGCAAGTAGCAGCCACAAGTAGCTGTAGCACCGTAGCAGCAGTGACCGGCAGTGCAGGTCACGCCACCTTGTCCTGCCACGACGAGCTTTGCTAGCTGCCAACGAGTGGTCTTTGACCTCCAGCGGAGCTTCCTCGGTCTTCATTCTCCCTAATTTACAACTCCTTGTTCGGCATAAATGAAATACCCTAGAACTAATTATTTTAGGAAATAAGCTAATAAATAAGGATTATTGGATAAATTATTTAATATACTACTCTTTATTAAATTAAGAAGGATTTTTGTAGGGCAAACTAATAAGAATTTTAAGATAAATTACAAGGGCACCTTCATACTAGTAATTATATATATATGTATAATTTTGGGCCTTAAATAACCTAAAAGGAGGATAAATAGTTTATTTAATTATTTAAATATCCTTACTCAAAGCACCTAAAGTAAATACTCTAAATAATTATAAAATACTAAAATAAAATAAAATAAATAAATTCCTTTTTCCTTTTTCTTCCTTTTCTTCTCCCTCTTTTTCTTCTTTCTTTTTTTTTTCTTTCTTCTCGCCCGTTGGGCCAGCCGACGGCCCAACACCCTTTCTTCCCCCCCTTTCCTCCTTCCCGCGGCCCAGCACCGGCCCTGCGCCCTGGAACCAAAGCGCAGCGTTTCGCCTCCCACCCCGCCGAAACGCTGCTCCCCAAGCAAAGAAAAGAGTACCGTTGCCTGACGACGCGAACGCTGCGTTTTCCCCAAAACTCGCCCAAAACGCAGCGTTTCAATAACAAAAGAAATAACCGCGCGGCCCGGCCGGTTCCCTTCCCCTTCTTTCTTTTCCCTGGACCGCCGGTCCAGCCCTTCCCTTCCTTCTTCTTCCTCACGACGCCACCGTCCCGCCTCTGCAACTCGCCAGCTCACCGGAAAACGCAGCGGCGAGCGTCCCATCCTCTCTATCCTTCTCTCCCGTCATTTCACCCCTGACTGACCTCTCCTCTTGACATGACCCATCGGGCAGCCGTTTCCCCGCACGCAAGCCTGACCTTTCTTCCCCGACAGAGTACGGTCTGCACCGGCAGACCTGCGCCGGACAACTCACCGGACCTAACCCACCTAACCTCCCACGTGCAATTGTCGTTTTTCCCCCTCGCTTAGGCCTATAAATTGAACCCTCCACTGCGAAGTTCGGGTTCGAAATTCTGGAACCCAGCCCGATTCTCCAGCTTCGCCGCCGACCTTCAGCCGCCCTATTCGCCGCCTCCGATCACCGCTACCACCTGCCCACGCTACCATACTCTTCCTCGCACCACCCACTACGAAACCAAGCCCTCACTGCCTCCGTCCCTGCCCCGCACGAGCCACCCCAGTCCTGCGAAGGTACCACCCCGAAAAACGCCGCCGCCGCCTTGCGCCGCCCGTTGCCGCCATCTCCGCCGGACTCAACCCCTGCTCCACCCCCCAAATTGATCAGCAGGTCTTTCCCTGCCTAACCATACCCTCCTTACCCACTGCTTCCCTCTCCACCGGTCTCCACCAATTCCGCCACCTTCCTCCTCCCTCGACCACCGCGTCCGCCGCCGGCGCCACCGCACCACAGGTTGACTCCACCTCCTTTGACCCTAAGCCTTGACTAATGAGAATTAATGAATTAATATTGCTAATTATTACCATTAGCCTTATCATGATTATTATTAATATTATCTTTATTATTACTATTATTATTATTGTTGTTGTTATTATTATTATTATTATTATTATTATTATTATTATTATTATTTGCATTATTATTAGTACCACCATTGTTATTAGTATTTTTCCTCATTGGTAATATTATTGTTACTGTTATTATTATTATTATTATTATTATTATTATTATTATTATTATTATTACCATTAGCCTTATTATGATTATTATCAATATTATCCTTATTATTCATATTATTATGATTATTACTATTATTTTCATTATTATCCGTACTATCATTGTTATTAGTACTTTCCTCATTAGTAATATTATTGCTACTGTTATTATTATTATTATTATTATTATTATTATTATTATTATTATTATTATTATTATTATTATTATTATTATTATTATTATTATTATTATTACCATTAGTAGTCTTATTGTAGCTATTATTATCATCGTTATTATCATTACTATCAATACTATTATTAATATTATCATCCCTAACATTATTATCCTTGTAACTACTATAAACAGCATTACTATTATCCCTATTTTTATGGATAGTATTACTACTATTACTACTTTAGCTCCTGGTAACCATTAGTAAATTGATACTCTCTTAGCACTAACAAAGAAGTTAGGGAAGGGTAAATTAAGGGAATAGCGCCTTGTTAGAGGAAGTTTAACCTCTAGCTTCCCTTTTTTTTTATATATATAGGCGAATCAAGTCGACACCCGGAGGAGACGTAGGAGCGTGCTCCAAGGCCGGTGTCGTGTTAGGTAAGGACGAAACTATGGCCTTGTTTCTATGTGTGATATAATGTGTGGGTGAGTGTTGAGTATGCCATGTTGATACTCATCGTGTATGTGTTATGGACAACTTGTCTTAATGTTGAGTATGCCATGTTGATACATATCATGCGTGTGTTATGAATAACTTGTTTGATGTAGCGCAGCACGGATCACGAGGTATGTTGCGTGTGTCTTATGTCTTTATGTGTATGCCATGTTCCATAATTATCCTTGATGTTGATAACGTGACTTGGTATGGCCCTCTAGGACATGCATGCTAGGGTTAGTAGCGTGGAACGATTACGAGAGAATGCGGAGGTTGAACCCTAAGGGAAGTTTGCATGGGGGATTTAGAGCTTGCATGGGTGTGTCCCTTACGTTGAAAAAGAGGGATGAGGGAGTTAAGTGAGGGTTGGGAGAGTCCAAGGGATGGGTGAAAACTTGGGGGTAAATATTACATGGGCCAGGGTCAGGGCGCCCAAGAACCTGATTAGGTTTGAACGGGAGTGGGTGGCTGAAGAGTACCATGGTGAAAGTAAATGAGGGAGGATGGAGTAAGGGTGGTGAGAGTACAAATACACCAACATATAGGACCAGTATGGGCTTTCTAGATGAGGAAGGAAGTTCGGGGATGAAGAGGGGGGTTACTTGTTGAGGAAGTAACGTACTAGGGTTTGGGTCGGGCCACCTAGGCCAATTAGGGTTTCCCGGGGGGGGGGGGAAACCCTAGAGAGTCAGGGTCGTACGGAGTTAATGTCATATGTGCTAAGAGGGTCTATAGCCTCGGGGATGGGTGTCAAGTGTAAGGGGAGGTATGGGTCCGATGTCGAGTAAAAAGGGGAGACAGGGGTCCCAACATATGGGATGGTCCTTCTGGAGGGGAGTGGAAGCGCATTACCGGCATGCATGTCAAGGGCGTGGTGTGACCTAATAAGACATCAATAAGACATTAACTACGTAAAGCGAAAGACTGATGAGCCCGACCCAGTCCGGTCCACCGGTTAGAATAGTGGCCAGAGGCGTTTTGCCCTGGGTGATGAATTCCGGTCCACCGGCTATAATAGTGGCCAGAGGCGTTCTGCCCTGGGTGTGTATTTCCGGTCCACCGGCTATAATAGTGGGGGATTCGGGCTCGACAGATCCACACGAATAAGTAATCCACAGGAAAGATACTAATTACGTACAGTGAAACACCATGAAAGTGCGGGGCCAGTCCGGTCCACCGGTTAGAATAGTGGCCAGAGGCGTTTGCCCTGGGTGTTGATTTCCGGTCCACCGGCTATAATAGTGGCCAGAGGCGTTCTGCCCTGGGTGTATATTTCCGGTCCACCGGTTATAATAGTGGGGTCCCCGTACATACATGGATCAATGAAGGACGTGTGAAAATGAATTATCAACTAATGGGCCATAAGGGATAAAATACAAGTGAGGAATCAGTTACTCCTGCATGTTATTGTACATTATTGACGTGTTAGATATGTATCATTTGATGTATGTGTCGGCCTTAGTTCGTCTGTTACCTTACTCAGTACGTAGCGTACTGATCACCCGTTTCATGGGTGCTGCTCATTCCCACGAGCAGAGGGCCCATCTGACCTTGTGCAGGTAGGAGACCACGTGTTCGATGCCTACGATACCTACGAGGCATCCGGTGGGGCCGAGTGATGAGTCTCTCCTGTTTGGGGCCGAGAGCGAGTTGGCCGGACCCCTTTAATTCTTTTCTTGATTACCGTCTACTTTATCTTGATGTATTTGTGTTGTGTTGTGTTTTCAAAATGGGACTTTTAAAATTGTAATCTTAATGATACCCTATCGTGCTTGAACTGTCTTTATGAACATTGTGTAATGGTGCATTTATGGTTAATGTTTCTCGTTTTATGACTTTTGGTTTAGCCTTAGCACTTAGTATCGGAACGGTGGGAGCGAACCGGTCTGATACTAAGTGTGGCGGTAATACCCCAAGTACGTTTTTAATTGTCCATTCCGTTAAAGCATTTGCACTAAACGAAATTTTTCAGTAGTAAATTTGGGGGTATTACAAGTTGGTATCAGAGCAGTTGATCCATTCGGACACGCTCTTTCGTTTTTGAAACATGTCACATTACAGTGTTTTTAACCGAATTTAAAGTGTTTTCCACACCCAGATAAACCCTCTCTGTTTTTAAGTTTCCGGGTCCGGCTCAGGTGAGGAATCGAAGGGTAGGTTAGTGATATTCCTAGAACGAGTAGGGTAACCGTGGAATATTTAGCACCTCCGGGTCGTAACCCTAGTTATGAGGAAGTCGAATTCCTGGTACTTTACCTTTAAGGGGGTAGTAGTATACCGTAACTATTGCACAACTAGTGGTCCCGCTTCTAATCCTTGCCTCCTTTCCTTGTAGCTATCGATGACGAGGAACGGGCCTGCACCCCGCTTGGAGGATGCCGTCGCGGCATTCATGGAGTTCATCCAGCGTAACCACCAACAGGAGGGCGCGGGAGAGGATTGGCTTAGGAGAGTCACTGGACACCACCCACCCACCTACTCTGGAGAGGAGGACCCTGTAGTCCTCGAGGGATGGATTCGGGACATGGACCGTACGTTCGAGGCAGTAGCCTGTCCAGCAGCTCGCCAGCCCAGCATAGCCGCCTATTTCCTGAGAGGCGTGGCTGACACTTGGTGGGTGGAGCATCGAGGCCGGGATGGTCCTCCGGAGAATTGGGAGGCGTTCAAGACCGCCCTCCGCGCCAGGTTCTACCCGGAGAGTCTGAAGAGGGACAAGATGCGGGAGTTCATGCAGCTTACACAGGGAGCCATGACCGTACGCCAGTACTACGCTCGCTTCACCGAGCTACTACGTTTCGCCCCGGGTATAGCAGCCAATGAGGCCACCGTGGTATTCCAGTTTGAGCAGGGGTTGAGTTTCGGTATCCGGAGGATGATGGGAGCTGTCCCATTCACCGATCTTGCGACCCTCTATGAGCGCGCCTGTCTCGCCGCCACCCTTGTTCAGGAGCAGGCCAGTATCCTCGGGAAGAGGAAACCCGAGAGCCAGGGTTCCGGGATCAGGACACAGACTGGGTCAGGAGGACCGAGAGGACCCCCGCTAAAGGACCAGAGTAGGGGTCAGGGACCCTCGGGAGGATTCCCATGCGGCCGTTGTGGGCGCCGCCATCAGGGACGAGACTGCAGGGGGAACATTATCACGTGCCACAACTGTGGCAAGAGGGGCCATAAAGCTTTTGAGTGTCGAGGACCCCCACGAGTACAACCATACCAGTCCCGACAGACCCCACAGGGAGGAGGCATGATTTCCCAGCGACAGGCTTACCAGCAGCATCTCCAGCCCACAGCTCCCCAGTATCACCCGAGAGCACCCCCCGGCCCAGCAGCCAGAGAGAGTAAGGGGAGGCCTCAGGGACCCAGGACCTACCCTCAGCAGGGAGGTCAGTCAGGTGGGCGCCTGAACGTGATCAGCCAGTCCGAGGCCGATCGCCAGACTGACGTCATCACGGGTACGTTCACAGCCTGCTCTCTGCCAGTACATGTGTTGTTTGATTCGGGTGCCACCATGTCTTTCATTTCTTCTACATTTGCCGCTAAGTCGGGACTGTCACCTACTGCTAGAGTTACATTGTCTGTGATGTTGCCCTCCGGGGATAGAGTGGGATGCAGTTGTCTGTTCTCCGATGTGGCCTTAGTCATAGGCGGGGTAGAATTCCTAGTGGACTTGATTGGGATGGACTTGAAGGAGTTTGATATGATCCTGGGGATGGACATGTTGGGGAGGTACAAGGCCGTCATTGACTGTGCTCAGGAGCGCGTCATCCTACGAGGCTCGAAAGGAGTTAGAGTTTCCTACAGAAAGACCCAGCCGGAGCCCACCACTAAAGTAGTAACAGCGGTAACTCTGCATGCTTTAGTCCAAAGAGGGTACCCCTTATACCTGTGCAGTGTTCAAGAGTTGAACAAGGACTTGGCCGCCCTAGAGGAGATCCCAGTAGCCAGAGACTTCCCGGATGTGTTTCCAGAAGAGATACCGGGCATGCCCCCAGTTCGGGAGATCGACTTTAAGATTGAGTTGGTACCAGGAGCCGAACCTGTCACGAAGGCACCCTACCGGATGGCACCGGTGGAGCTAAAGGAACTGAAGGCCCAATTAGAAGAGTTACTCAAGCATGGCTACATCCGACCGAGTGTGTCGCCCTGGGGAGCACCGGTTCTGTTCGTAAAGAAGAAAGATGGTAGCCTCCGCCTCTGCATTGATTACCGGGGGCTGAATCAGTTGACGGTAAAGAATCGGTATCCGCTCCCAAGGATTGATGATCTCTTCGATCAGTTGAAAGGAGCTACGGTATTCTCTAAGATTGACCTGAGATCGGGGTACCACCAGCTGAGGATCGCCGACGCCGACATTATGAAGACCGCTTTCCGAACGCGATACGGGCATTACGAGTTTACAGTGATGCCTTTTGGGCTCACAAATGCACCCGCGGTGTTCATGGACTTGATGACGAGAATATTCCGACCCTTCCTGGACCATTTTGTGGTGGTGTTCATCGATGACATTCTAGTGTACTCTCGGGGAAAGGCGGAACACGAGCAACATCTCCGTGCTATTTTGGGTCTTCTAAGAGAACACCGATTGTATGCCAAGCTATCGAAGTGTGAGTTTTGGCTTCCAGAGGTGGCATTCCTGGGACACATAATATCGGCCGGTGGAGTGGCAGTGGATCCTGCCAAGGTTGTGGCCATCACAGAGTGGAAGCCCCCTACGAACATAACCGAGGTCCGGAGTTTTTTGGGATTGGCCGGGTACTATAGGAGGTTCGTGCAGAATTTCTCGAGGATTGCCCGGCCCTTGACCAACCTGTTGAAGAAGACCACCAAGTTTCAGTGGGACGAGACATGTGAGGGGGCCTTCCAGGAACTAAAGAGGAGGTTGACCACCACACCGGTACTAACCCTACCAGAGGGATACGAGGAGTTTGAAGTATTTAGTGATGCCTCTAAGCACGGGCTTGGGTGCGTGTTGATGCAGAGGGGTAAGGTGATCGCATATGCATCCCGTCAACTAAAGCAGCATGAACAAAATTACCCCACCCATGACCTAGAGCTAGCCGCGGTAGTTTTTGCCTTGAAGATGTGGAGACACTACCTATATGGGGCGAAGTGTAGGTTCTTCACAGATCATAAGAGTCTCAAGTACATTTTCACCCAGAAGGAGCTTAACATGAGACAGAGAAGGTGGTTAGAGTTCGTTAAAGACTATGACATTGAGTTGACCTACCACGAGGGTAAGGCCAACGTGGTGGCGGATGCTCTGAGTAGGAAGACCTCCCATTCCACATTGTGCCGGGTGGTTGCAGATAAGGTTCTGGGCGAGCTGACAGGATTGGAGGTGGAGTTGATTCCACAAGGGGACTTGGAAGTCCGTATGAGTGCCTTGACACTCACCCCTACCATCTTCGAGGAGATCCGAGCCAGCCAAGAGGGGGACAGTAAGCTTGAGAGGATCAGACAAAAGATGCGGAAGGGTCGTGCAGAGGGATTCAGCATACATGAGGACGGCAGCCTCCGATTTAAGGGTCGGTGGTGTGTGCCCCAGAAATGTTCAGACCTGAAGCGTCGCGTCATGGAGGAAGGGCATCAAACCCCTTATTCTGTCCATCCTGGGGGAGATAAGTTGTATAAGGACCTGAAGAAGATCTATTGGTGGCCCCGCATGAAGCGGGAGGTTGCAGAATTTGTGTCCCGATGCCTGGTGTGCCAGAAGGTCAAGATCGAACATCGGAGACCGGCAGGTTTACTCCAACCCTTAGAAGTGCCGAGATGGAAGTGGGACTCCATTTCTATGGATTTTGTCAGTGGGCTACCAAGGACTAAGAGTGGTTGTGATACCATCTGGGTGATCGTGGACAGATTGACTAAGTCAGCGGTGTTTGTTCCGATGAAGTCCACCTGGAGTATGGACCAGTTAGCGAGGGCATACATGAGGTTTGTGGTCAGCCGTCACGGGTCCCAACAGACATTGTGTCGGATAGGGATTCAAGGTTTGTTTCCCATTTCTGGGGAAAACTACAGGAGGCACTGGGGACGAGGTTGAAGATGAGCACAGCTTTCCATCCCGCCACCGACGGACAGACAGAGCGGACTATACAGACGTTGGAGGACATGCTAAGGGCTTGTGTATTGGACTTTCAGGGTAGCTGGGAGGATCATCTCCACCTGATCGAGTTCTCGTATAACAACAGCCACCACACTAGTATCGGGATGGCTCCCTTCGAAGCCTTGTACGGGAGGAAGTGCCGAACACCCTTGTGTTGGAATGACATCAGTGAGACCGTAGTGTTGGGGCCCGAGTTGATAGAGGAAATGACTAAGCAGGTGCGACAGATTCAGGACCGAATGAGGACAGCCCAGAGCAGACAAAAGAGCTATGCAGATCGAAAGCGTCGAGAGGATGGCTTCGAGCCTGGGGAGAGAATACTGCTGAGGGTCTCTCCCACGAAGGGTATTCAGAGATTCGGTAGGAAGGGGAAGTTGAGCCAGAGATACATTGGCCCCTATGAGATCCTGGAGCGGATAGGCGAGGTGGCCTATCGGGTAGCTCTCCCTCCAGAGTTAGCCCGAGTCCATAATGTGTTCCATGTCTCCCAATTACGAAGGTATGTTGCTGACCCCTCCCATGTAATCCGCCCAGACGAAGTGGAGTTGGACGACTCCTTGAGTTATGAAGAGCGGCCAGTGCGGATTCTGGATACCAAGTTAAGGAGGACCCGCACGAGTTCGGTGCCCTTGGTTAAGGTTTTATGGAGTCGACACGGGATTGAGGAAGCCACCTGGGAGACCGAGAAGGATATGCGAGAGTCATACCCAGAGCTATTCTCCTCAGGTCAGAATCCTTTTCTTTGCCTAGTTTTCCTCTAAGGGGGTAGTTAGGTTAAGATAGATATCGATGTACTATGATAAATTTAGAGTACCCTAACCCTAACCCTAGGGAGCAGAAGGAGACTTCGGGGGCGAAGTCTGTTTTTAAGGGGGTAGTGATGAAATACCCTAGAACTAATTATTTTAGGAAATAAGCTAATAAATAAGGATTATTGGATAAATTATTTAATATACTACTCTTTATTAAATTAAGAAGGATTTTTGTAGGGCAAACTAATAAGAATTTTAAGATAAATTACAAGGGCACCTTCATACTAGTAATTATATATATATGTATAATTTTGGGCCTTAAATAACCTAAAAGGAGGATAAATAGTTTATTTAATTATTTAAATATCCTTACTCAAAGCACCTAAAGTAAATACTCTAAATAATTATAAAATACTAAAATAAAATAAAATAAATAAATTCCTTTTTCCTTTTTCTTCCTTTTCTTCTCCCTCTTTTTCTTCTTTCTTTTTTTTTTCTTTCTTCTCGCCCGTTGGGCCAGCCGACGGCCCAACACCCTTTCTTCCCCCCCTTTCCTCCTTCCCGCGGCCCAGCACCGGCCCTGCGCCCTGGAACCAAAGCGCAGCGTTTCGCCTCCCACCCCGCCGAAACGCTGCTCCCCAAGCAAAGAAAAGAGTACCGTTGCCTGACGACGCGAACGCTGCGTTTTCCCCAAAACTCGCCCAAAACGCAGCGTTTCAATAACAAAAGAAATAACCGCGCGGCCCGGCCGGTTCCCTTCCCCTTCTTTCTTTTCCCTGGACCGCCGGTCCAGCCCTTCCCTTCCTTCTTCTTCCTCACGACGCCACCGTCCCGCCTCTGCAACTCGCCAGCTCACCGGAAAACGCAGCGGCGAGCGTCCCATCCTCTCTATCCTTCTCTCCCGTCATTTCACCCCTGACTGACCTCTCCTCTTGACATGACCCATCGGGCAGCCGTTTCCCCGCACGCAAGCCTGACCTTTCTTCCCCGACAGAGTACGGTCTGCACCGGCAGACCTGCGCCGGACAACTCACCGGACCTAACCCACCTAACCTCCCACGTGCAATTGTCGTTTTTCCCCTCGCTTAGGCCTATAAATTGAACCCTCCACTGCGAAGTTCGGGTTCGAAATTCTGGAACCCAGCCCGATTCTCCAGCTTCGCCGCCGACCTTCAGCCGCCCTATTCGCCGCCTCCAATCACCGCTACCACCTGCCCACGCTACCATACTCTTCCTCGCACCACCCACTACGAAACCAAGCCCTCACTGCCTCCGTCCCTGCCCCGCACGAGCCACCCCAGTCCTGCGAAGGTACCACCCCGAAAAACGCCGCCGCCGCCTTGCGCCGCCCGTTGCCGCCATCTCCGCCGGACTCAACCCCTGCTCCACCCCCCAAATTGATCAGCAGGTCTTTCCCTGCCTAACCATACCCTCCTTACCCACTGCTTCCCTCTCCACCGGTCTCCACCAATTCCGCCACCTTCCTCCTCCCTCGACCACCGCGTCCGCCGCCGGCGCCACCGCACCACAGGTTGACTCCACCTCCTTTGACCCTAAGCCTTGACTAATGAGAATTAATGAATTAATATTGCTAATTATTACCATTAGCCTTATCATGATTATTATTAATATTATCTTTATTATTACTATTATTATTATTGTTGTTGTTATTATTATTATTATTATTATTATTATTATTATTATTATTTGCATTATTATTAGTACCACCATTGTTATTAGTATTTTTCCTCATTGGTAATATTATTGTTACTGTTATTATTATTATTATTATTATTATTATTATTATTATTATTATTATTATTATTATTATTATTACCATTAGCCTTATTATGATTATTATCAATATTATCCTTATTATTCATATTATTATGATTATTACTATTATTTTCATTATTATCCGTACTATCATTGTTATTAGTACTTTCCTCATTAGTAATATTATTGCTACTGTTATTATTATTATTATTATTATTATTATTATTATTATTATTATTATTATTATTATTATTATTATTATTATTATTATTATTACCATTAGTAGTCTTATTGTAGCTATTATTATCATCGTTATTATCATTACTATCAATACTATTATTAATATTATCATCCCTAACATTATTATCCTTGTAACTACTATAAACAGCATTACTATTATCCCTATTTTTATGGATAGTATTACTACTATTACTACTTTAGCTCCTGGTAACCATTAGTAAATTGATACTCTCTTAGCACTAACAAAGAAGTTAGGGAAGGGTAAATTAAGGGAATAGCGCCTTGTTAGAGGAAGTTTAACCTCTAGCTTCCCTTTTTTTTTTATATATATAGGCGAATCAAGTCGACACCCGGAGGAGACGTAGGAGCGTGCTCCAAGGCCGGTGTCGTGTTAGGTAAGGACGAAACTATGGCCTTGTTTCTATGTGTGATATAATGTGTGGGTGAGTGTTGAGTATGCCATGTTGATACTCATCGTGTATGTGTTATGGACAACTTGTCTTAATGTTGAGTATGCCATGTTGATACATATCATGCGTGTGTTATGAATAACTTGTTTGATGTAGCGCAGCACGGATCACGAGGTATGTTGCGTGTGTCTTATGTCTTTATGTGTATGCCATGTTCCATAATTATCCTTGATGTTGATAACGTGACTTGGTATGGCCCTCTAGGACATGCATGCTAGGGTTAGTAGCGTGGAACGATTACGAGAGAATGCGGAGGTTGAACCCTAAGGGAAGTTTGCATGGGGGATTTAGAGCTTGCATGGGTGTGTCCCTTACGTTGAAAAAGAGGGATGAGGGAGTTAAGTGAGGGTTGGGAGAGTCCAAGGGATGGGTGAAAACTTGGGGGTAAATATTACATGGGCCAGGGTCAGGGCGCCCAAGAACCTGATTAGGTTTGAACGGGAGTGGGTGGCTGAAGAGTACCATGGTGAAAGTAAATGAGGGAGGATGGAGTAAGGGTGGTGAGAGTACAAATACACCAACATATAGGACCAGTATGGGCTTTCTAGATGAGGAAGGAAGTTCGGGGATGAAGAGGGGGGGTTACTTGTTGAGGAAGTAACGTACTAGGGTTTGGGTCGGGCCACCTAGGCCAATTAGGGTTTCCCGGGGGGGGAAACCCTAGAGAGTCAGGGTCGTACGGAGTTAATGTCATATGTGCTAAGAGGGTCTATAGCCTCGGGGATGGGTGTCAAGTGTAAGGGGAGGTATGGGTCCGATGTCGAGTAAAAAGGGGAGACAGGGGTCCCAACATATGGGATGGTCCTTCTGGAGGGGAGTGGAAGCGCATTACCGGCATGCATGTCAAGGGCGTGGTGTGACCTAATAAGACATCAATAAGACATTAACTACGTAAAGCGAAAGACTGATGAGCCCGACCCAGTCCGGTCCACCGGTTAGAATAGTGGCCAGAGGCGTTTTGCCCTGGGTGATGAATTCCGGTCCACCGGCTATAATAGTGGCCAGAGGCGTTCTGCCCTGGGTGTGTATTTCCGGTCCACCGGCTATAATAGTGGGGGATTCGGGCTCGACAGATCCACACGAATAAGTAATCCACAGGAAAGATACTAATTACGTACAGTGAAACACCATGAAAGTGCGGGGCCAGTCCGGTCCACCGGTTAGAATAGTGGCCAGAGGCGTTTGCCCTGGGTGTTGATTTCCGGTCCACCGGCTATAATAGTGGCCAGAGGCGTTCTGCCCTGGGTGTATATTTCCGGTCCACCGGTTATAATAGTGGGGTCCCCGTACATACATGGATCAATGAAGGACGTGTGAAAATGAATTATCAACTAATGGGCCATAAGGGATAAAATACAAGTGAGGAATCAGTTACTCCTGCATGTTATTGTACATTATTGACGTGTTAGATATGTATCATTTGATGTATGTGTCGGCCTTAGTTCGTCTGTTACCTTACTCAGTACGTAGCGTACTGATCACCCGTTTCATGGGTGCTGCTCATTCCCACGAGCAGAGGGCCCATCTGACCTTGTGCAGGTAGGAGACCACGTGTTCGATGCCTACGATACCTACGAGGCATCCGGTGGGGCCGAGTGATGAGTCTCTCCTGTTTGGGGCCGAGAGCGAGTTGGCCGGACCCCTTTAATTCTTTTCTTGATTACCGTCTACTTTATCTTGATGTATTTGTGTTGTGTTGTGTTTTCAAAATGGGACTTTTAAAATTGTAATCTTAATGATACCCTATCGTGCTTGAACTGTCTTTATGAACATTGTGTAATGGTGCATTTATGGTTAATGTTTCTCGTTTTATGACTTTTGGTTTAGCCTTAGCACTTAGTATCGGAACGGTGGGAGCGAACCGGTCTGATACTAAGTGTGGCGGTAATACCCCAAGTACGTTTTTAATTGTCCATTCCGTTAAAGCATTTGCACTAAACGAAATTTTTCAGTAGTAAATTTGGGGGTATTACAATAAATTTTTGAAAACCCTAACCCTTATTTTGATTAACTAAGTATGAATTAGCTTACGATAAGCTAAATTGATTGTGTAATTATGTATATATGTGTTTTAAGATTGATTTGGATAGGTTAATTGTGTGGTATATGTTGGAATTATGGAAAATTGAATTTTTGGCCGATTTATGTCCAAATTTTTTGGATTTGCCCGATTTAGCAATTTTGGGTAAATTAATTTTACATCATGCTTTAAAATGTATCTAATTTTCTGTCAAAACCATCAATTTGAGAATTTTGGGAAAAGTTAATCGGAATTGATTTTCTAGGTCAAAATCTGTGTGTGACAAAATTGGATTGCATAATTGATTTATTTCACTCAATTGATTTTATAATATCCTTTGAAATGTAGTTAATTTCATATTGGAATTGTTGATTTGGGAAAATTGTGTGAAATTGATCGGAATTGGATCTTTGGGTCAAAATTCTTACGGGTCTAAATTGAATTGTGTAATTAGGTTGTTTTATTCAATTAATTATATAATTGACATTATAATAAATATAATTACAATTCCAAACCGTTAATTTATACATTTTTTCAAGAATTGACCAGATATGTATTACGGGCTCAAAAACCCTTATTATGTTAAATTGGGTATTTCTTTTATTGATTTTGATCAACTGATTATATAATATGTTATAAAATATGTCTAATTGCATATTTAAACATTCAATTTAAATAAATTCATAAATTTTAACCAAATTATATTTTCGTGCCTAATACCCTAGATTTCAAGTGAAATTATGAAATTGGTCATTTGTATAGCTATTTTTCTAAAATTGAATTGATAGAAATATTTGAAATGAACCTAATTGCATTATGACACCTTTAATTGGAATTAGTTGATTTGAATTATCCGAGTTTGTGTCTTGGACTTTAAAACCCTAATTTTGGAAACCGAATATCTTAAATTGGTGATTCATAAGATTGTTTTTGTTGAAATTAATTATCTAGATTTATTTAAAATTAGTTTAATTGTAGTACTAAGCTATTAATTTGAGTAAATCAAAGTTAATTAGTTGGGTTGTTGTTCGGGATTAAAAACCTTAATTTTTTTGATATGGTTTTAATTTACTAATGATTTGCTTATGTTTCTCTCACCTAGTAGATTTCTAATTTTGATTTAAAATAATGTGAATTATATTCTTATGTTATCGGGTTGGATTGGTTTTCTAAAAATGGTTGGTTTGCCTCTTTAGTTATAAAACCTAATGAATAAGTTATTTTTGATAAAATTAACTTATAATCTATTATTCTTTTCCCTGCTTTCCAAATTAATTTGAAATGCCCCAAGTGATATGTGTTAAACCCGATTTGATTAATATTTAATCTTAAATTTTAATAGAGCAATGTTCGCAAGTTCTAGGTTTTGGATACGTTTTTCAATAAATATCATTTGTGTCTCCTTGTGTTGATTTAATTATAATATGTGAATTATTGATCGATGAGATAGTTTCTAACCTATTTTCAATTTCTATTGGCTATCTAGGAAAACTTTCTCGTGGATTGTCGAGCTCTTGATAGCTCTCTCTCTTTCTCAATTTGCTTAGCTAGCTTCAGATTTAGGTGATGAGTATTTACCTTTACTTATGGTGGAATGTCATGGAGTTATTTGGCTTTAACGACACCTGAAGTTATTTGACTTTAATGCCCCTGAAATTGATCAACTTTAATTCACTTGAGTTGGTTCGCTTTAATGCCGCTTGGCTTTAATGCCACTTGAAATTGATATAATAATGGAAATTCATTGTGTTGATGGAAGTGAGCTAAGTGTTGTTATGTGGGCCTGATTTATGATTGGTTAAATCCTTGAATAATATATTATTCATCTAAAGTGAAAGATTACGTGAGTCAGGTCCGGTTGTATATGTCCGTTCTACTGGACGAGAACATTGGTTGGGGGCATTCGACCCTAGGGATGTATATTATTAACCGTTCCACCAGTAAGAATAGTGGCCGGATGTATTTTCTTGGGGTTGCATGTTATAACCGTTCCATCGGTAAGAATAGTGGCTAGGAGCATTTTGTCTTGGGTTGGAATAACCGTTCCACTGGTTGAGAATAGTGGGATCCCTGAACTTAATTAAAAATAAATCCCGAGAACGATTATAATCATTGATAAGACACTAAACACGTAAAGTGGAATATTACGTGAGTCAAGACCGGTTGTTTATGTTCGTTCCACTGGACAAGAGCATTGGCTGGGAGCGTTCTATCCTAGGGATGTATATTATTAACCATTCCACCGATACAAATAGTGGCTGGATGTATTTTTCCGAAATTGTATGTTATGACTGTTCCATTGGTAAAAATAGTGGCCAGGAGGATTTTGCCCTAGGGTGGAATAACCGTTCCACCGGTTGAGAATAGTGGGCTCCTTGAATCTCATCTAAATAAATAAAATTAGATATAATAATGATTATTATTAGATTATTAGATTGGTTTTACTTAGCATACGATTTTGATTTCTTGTACGCTTGTACCCTATGTACCATCATGTCCAGTCATATACTTATAAGTATGAATCCGTGACCCTATGTTTTATTGTATGTAATACTGGTATAATTGAGCACGAGTGATTATATGAGTAGAATGGTGTATGTATCGCATGCATAGTTGAGCATGAATTATTGTATGAGTGTAATGGTGCATTTATCATATGTATCTCCAAGGAAAAAGGCACCTAGCCACTATTATCGCTGGTGGACCGGTTTGGCCCCGATTCTCATGGTTTTTCACAGTAAGTAATTAGTATTTTCCCATTACTTATTGTCATTAGGTTTGGTTTATTGAGCTTGGGATCCCCCACTATTATAGCCGGTGGACTGAAAAACACCCAAGGAAGAACGCACCGGACCACTATTATTCGCCGGTAGAACGATCTCCAAGGCACCTAGCCACTATTATTGTCGGTGGATCAGTTTGGGCCCGACTTAATAATCTTTCACTTTAACTGGTTAGTGTCTTATTTAATAAATACTTCCTTACTAGACATGCATACCCATTGGACTTCTCGCTCACACCTCATTCACAATTTCTCTTCCGAAAAGCTATTCCCATATCTTAGGGCCTCTATGCCCCCCTATAACACTTGAACATCCTTTCCCCCTTTTCCTCACTTACCATGAAAGCCCAAATCCTATGTATGTGGGTCGAGGCCCACTCTCCTATACCTCTGGTTTAACTCACTATTGCCCTCTAAGGTTTTCCCTCATAAACCCTAATATGGCCTAACCTCTCCTTATCATACACGGCCCATGTTACCTTTGTCCCCACTCAATCCACACCCAACATCCCAACCTTACCTTCCATTCTGCATGTGTGGTCAGGAAACCCTAGTTGGCCATAACAAAACCCTAACACCACTCCTTTCTCATATGTCGTTCATTTATCATTTTTACTTACACTTTCCTTTTTTCCATGACACATATTTACCCTCCATATGACACCCTGCCACTCTCACCCCATACTCCAACCTCTTCCATTATTTCTCCCTTCCACGATTTCCCCCCACTAAAGGTTTTCCTCCCCAAACCCTAGCCAAGTCCCCTATGCACCCATATACCAACCCATGTACTATTTTTCATGTATGGCCTCCAATCATCCCAACAACTCTTCCCTCACCTTAATTAACCCTCAAGCTAACTTTTTCCACGTAAAGGTCATCCCCATGCAAAGACTAACCATCCCATGAAAGCCTTACACTTTCCATACAAGATTTAGCCCATCCTCTTAATTTGTTCATATTATCCCTTAGTTGTTCACCCATAGGTCATGAGATACTTAGATCATTCTCACTCCCCTCTAATCAACTCACTTTCTTTGCACCTTTTATCTCCTCACAACCACATCATACTACTCAAATACTCTTAGCATGCTTGTCAAATGGGGAAACCATACATAAGCACAACACAAGCACAAGTCATATTACCATATTACACATGCCATAACAACACATACAAATTACCTTAGCTTCATGTTTAGCAAGCTACGCTACAAGTGCATAGTTCATAACCTCATAAAGTACACTCATATAACCAACACACATAACACATAATACACACAATACAAATAATAGGTCTTAACTACATCCTTACCTAAAATGATACTGGGCTTAAAGCACGCTGCCTATGCCTCCTTAGAGGCCGAACTTGGTTCACCTATAAGAGGAAAACACTAGGATTAACTTCACTCTTAATACTTTCATTCTCCCCTAATCTTACCTTTAGTGAGAACTAGTATTAGTGATGATCACAATAGTAGTCTTAATAGTATAAATAAGGGTATTATTATTAAAGTAGTTAACAACAATATTAGGGGTAATATTAGCCCAAAATAGGGTTAGGTAGTCATAATAATTATGACAGAATAATAATAATAATAATAATAATAATAATAATAATAATAATAACAATAATAACAATAATAATAATAATAATAATAACAGTAATAATAATGATTATAACTTTAATAATGATGATGATGATGATGATGATGATAATATTAATAAGGCTAAAATAATAATCATACTCAATATAATTTATACTTAAGTAATATAAAGGGTTAGGACACAACCTAGGTGAAGGTGGCAGCTAGGGTGGCGATTAGGGCTGTAAATGAGCT
The DNA here is from genome assembly GCA_030549775.1 of Tamarix chinensis. Taxonomy (NCBI): domain Eukaryota; kingdom Viridiplantae; phylum Streptophyta; class Magnoliopsida; order Caryophyllales; family Tamaricaceae; genus Tamarix; species Tamarix chinensis. The sequence continues at coordinate 27,872,591 of CM060180.1, read as the reverse complement.
GAGCCAGTTCGGTATTCGGCTTGGCTCAACTCATTAAAAGTTTAGTTCAGCTCGTTTGTTTAGTTAAACGAGCCAAGCCCGAGCTCAAAAAGGTTTGGCTTGGTTCATTTTCTGGCTTTGGCTCGTGAGCTCGGCTCAGCTCATTAAAAGCTTAGTTCGGCTCGTTCATTTAGTTAAACGAGCTGAGCTCAAACATTATTTTAGGCTCGTTTAGTTTAACGAGCCGAGCCCAAGCCTAGGGGTATTCGGCTAGGCTCGGTTCGTTTACAGCCCTAGTGGAGGTGGTGGAAGTGGTGGTGGTTTTGGGAAAGGTTGTCTTTTGAGGTTGAAATAGAGAGAGGGATGTGATGGTTGTGAGGTTGTGGACTCTCTAGACTGAGAGGGTTGCAGTGGTGGTGGTGCAGCAAGGTGGCGACTGTGGTGGCTAAGGATGGTGGAGAAGGAGGGAGGGGGAAGGAGAGGGAGAAAGGGAAAAGGAAAGGTAGGGGAAGCTGAAGGAGGTTCTCTGCTAGGTCGAGTGGGTGGTAATATAGGTGGTGATTGTGGCGGAAGGGGCAGTGCACGACAGTGAGAAGGGCAGCAATGGGGTGCAAAGGGCAGCTCAGGCTGCCTACTTTGCACGATCGGGATGGGTTGTGTAGGGAAATTTAAGGGCAGTGAGTGGTTTGGTTTAGTGGAGGGTGATGTAGGGAAGGGATTGGGTGGTGTTTTAGGTGATGGCGTTGCACAACAATGGCTGGGGTGGCGTTTGAAGTAGCGACAACGAAAATAGTTGACTTTTTTAGGTAGAGCAAATAAGGGAAATTGGGGGATGGCAAGGGAAATTTATAGGTCGAGGGAGGGAGAAGAGGACAAAGGGGGAAGAGGAAAAGGGGCAAGGGTGGCAGGAGCTTGCCAGCTGGCGGTGGCAAGGGTGCAGGTGGCAGATGGGGGAAAAGGGAGTTGGTCAGGGTGGGTTTGGCTCAAATTGGAAAGGAAAGGGACGAGGGAGAGAGAAGGGAGCAGATCGGGGGTACAATGGCAAGGGAAGGATAACGGTGGCAGGTTGCAGTCGCGACCTATAACATGAGGAAGGGAGAAGGGTGGAGGAAGAAGAAGGGGTTGGGATGACCAATCGAGAGAAAAGAAAAGAAAGAAAAGAGAGGCATGAATCGGACGAGTGAGGGAGAAAAAAGAAAGAAAGGGAAGGCGGGTTGAGCTCCAAGCGGGGGCGAGAAAGGAGAAAAATAAAGAAAGAAAAAGATTAGTTGGGGTATTTAGGATATTTTTGGTATTTTTAAACTTTGAAAATAATAAAATTAGTAAAATAAATAATTAATTTTCTTTTTATTTTAATTTAATTTTTTTGGATAAATCTTCCTAAATTTTATTTTAATTAGAAAAATGCCATAATCTTTCCTAATGAAATTATTTATTATTTCACTCCTTTTTGTGTCTTAATTACTCCCATTATTTTATTAAAAATATTATATTTAATTAGTCTCGCATAATAACCCCTATTTTATTATAAAATTTCAAATTAAAGTTTTGGGGTGTTACGCAAAGTATACTTTTCAACATATTTTTTTTTTGTGACTTATATATATATATATGACCTCAAATTTTATTTTTAATCTAAAAAGCTAAGTCTTGGAAAGAAAACTAACCTTTTCTCTTATCTTATTAGAGTATGACCAAATCATCTTGTCATTTCCATATCGCAAGCAATTAAGTCTCTATGACATAAAAGTCATTGCCTTTATCTTTTGCATCCAAGTCTCAATATCATGAACAACATATCCTATATATTTTATTAAAAGCGAAATGGAGCACATCATTATCTTATGAGTGCAACTAGTAACTTTGACACAATAATATGTTTTTTACTACCTTACCATTGCATACTATTATTAATGTTGTAATAATATTATAATTATTAGTAGAGAAATATACGACATAACTGTTGAAGTTCAAGTGGATTGAGTACTTATCCCCTTCACTTTGGTATCTCCACTCAAACGATCACAAACATACATCTGTCTCTTTTTGCTATATAGAAATCATTTATCTCTCTAACTTTATCTTTCTCTACATCCTATATTTTCTCTCTCTCTTCAAGACTGAATTTCTCACTTTTGATCGATACAAGTCAACAAGTTAGATCTCAAATTCTTATTTGTTGTTGTTGCACTATATGTGTTGTAATATGGTAAATCATAAAACTTCAATCATGTTAGAATATTTAATGATAGAAATATAAGATGAACTTAATGTCACATTCTAATTTGTCATCAAGCTAACTATGTGTGAAACTTAAATTTTTTTACTCTTGATAAACTAAGTCAGCTTTCACCTTTGAAGTGGACGAACACCCAAACTGATGACAATTTACTTAGCATAGAAACTTCACACTTACAAAAGAACACAATAGAACTTTATTTTAGAAAGATGAATTATGAATGGTTTACAACTCATACTTGTGGTGGTAAATGAGACTCCTCTCCACCGTTTATAGGCAATTTCTCATTCCACTTCTGCAATAGGGAACATTCTAGAGTGAGAGCGGATCATCTATTGTAGAATGACCTATTAGAACATACAAGATTAATCTATAACATTCTAACATCGTGTGTACAAAAATAAGAGAGTTTTAGAGACATCCTCCTACTTATTCTACGCCTTTCTACACTTCTCTGGAGTTCTTTAGAATATTCTAAAATGCTTCAAAAAGAAAAAAGAAAAAAAGTGCTCAAAACAAGCAATAAAAACACGCCCATTTGAGCCATTAACATCCTCGACAAAGATGGAAGATAAGTATCGATCAACAACATCCTTGAAATGTCATAAGTCTTCCACTTTCTTCCAACTATTATAGCTCTCGGGTATTCTCTTCCATCAAACATAACAATCTTTATAGTTAGTCATGTCGTACTTTTTAACTAACAGATGATCCAAAATCTCCTCAACCTTATGATCATAGGAAGTCACATTAATAGGAGGTGTGTACTTAGACTCTTTCCTTGAGGGATCTTCTTAGTCTTCATGATAAGGCTTAAGCAACTTCATATGGAAGACTGGGGTGAACCTTTTGGTTGGATGATAACTTCACTTGATAAGAAACCTTCCATACCTTTCCCATAATAAGGTAAGTTCCCTCATAACTCATCACCAAGCATTTATGAACTTGGTGGTATGCCTTATACACATATGGAGACAACCAAACCATCACCAAGTCTCCCTTCTACAACTCTAAAGACCTTTTGTCCTTGACCACCCACTTCTTCACCTTTTTTACACCCTTATAGAAGCATGTCTTGGTTAGGTTAAGTTGATGTTGGCATCCTTGAGTAAATGAGTGTGTTGTAGGGTTGCTCCCCGTATAAACTTGTGTTACTATTTGTAGAGCAAGAGGTTACCTCCCCATGACTAATTCAAATGAATTGTGTCTTGTTTCCTCACTCCTTTGTTGATTATAGGAATGTAATACTCTATTTTTTTTGTAAACCCTAATTAAGAATGTCGATTTACTTGCCACCCAACGGAAAAAAATGACGTTACCACCCAGATCAACAAATCTTTGCCCCCCAATGACATAAATTGTCATTCATTTCCCTTCCTCATCCACTGCATTTTCTTTACTCTTTATCAACTACCGACTAATTATGCTAATCTGCTCGACTCCCGACGGAAAAAAAAATGCCGTAGCTTTCTTGTTATTTCAAACTAAAACTCGATCTAATCTTAAGCCATTTCTTGACTTCTGACAGCAGACTTTGCCGTTATTCTCTCTTAACCGACAATTTTTGCTCATTTTTTTTTTCAACTATTGTCTCCTTGTTCCATTTCCTCTCTATAGCCCACGCTTGCCCAACCATCGATATTTTCCACTGATCCATTTGTCCGTTCCATCTCTCAAATTCTAGAAATACTACATATCTTTGCAGAGGAGAGGAGAGGATAGTAAGAGGGTAAGAGATCCCGAAAAGAATAAGCGAGATAGTGTATGTGAGAGAGAGGGATCGGATAGAGAATAGTGAGAGATTGAGAGTGGGGTTACTATAGGGGAAAAAAATACTAAATATTTATAGTAAAAAAAACTTTTTTCCAGATAATAGATAATATTGAGTTGATTTACTCCTGACCCACCTAAGCGCTAACATCAAATCTCACGCCTCCGGATGAGATCGACCTTTTGTGGCTCAATATCCAAAGCAAAGAAGTCTCAATGTCATGAAAAGCATACCCCGGGCCCTTTGTCTTCCGTTTAAAGCGAAATGGTGCAATAGTGAATATGTTTCTTCTTATGAAAGGAAATTATGAGGTGGAACGGTTGCCGACGTGCCGATCATAAGTATCGTATAAGTACAATTAATGAGTTTGACACGACCATAGGTTTGTTACCCTCCTCCTCTCCCTCGGTTTCCTCAGGTACCCCGGGCCCACTCAAATAAATAACATAAATTTCACAGAGAACCGACAAAGCTGTCGAAGCTCGTGTAGTCGTGTGGATTGAGCCGTTAGCCCCCTCCACCTTGGCATCTCCCATCAAACGGTCACAAACGTACCCCCGTCTCTTTTCGTTATATGCAATAGTTTTATCTCCGTCTCTGTCCGTGTCTCTCTCAAGTTCTCAACCCTATATCTTTTCTCTCTCTCTCTCTCTCTCTTCAAAGCTGCATTTTCGGCTTTTTGATCAATACAAGTCGACAGGCTAGCCGTCGAATCCGTCTTTGCCGCTGCTGCTGCAATAGGAATTTCGCGATACGGCAAATTACAGCACCTCAATCATGTCGGAAGATTTCATGAGAGCGGTAGAAGATGGCCTTAGGCTATCAAAACGTATTTACTTCGGCAAAGACAGGTCGGTTGCGCCGCCAAAACAACCACCGCCAATGACCAAATCGCCTAAATCTTATCTTCCAACTGCGCCGATGGTTTATGCTGTGATTTCCGATCCATCTATCGTCGATAACCCCGATATTCCGAGTTATCAGCCTTATGTTTATGGGAGGTGTGATCCTCCAGCCTTGGTTCCTCTTCAGATGAACCGGGTTGAGATGGAGGTTGATTGTGTTCTGGATACAGCGTTTGTCAGGGTAACTGGATCGTGGCGAGTTCATTGTGTTATGGGAAGCAAGAGTTGTGATTGCCGTATTGCTGTTCCTATGGGCGAGCAGGTTTGTTATTCTTCAAGCTTAAAACTTTTGAAACATTAGCTTTTTGTATTTTTTATACTTTTCAGCTAATTTTTATTTTTTTTGTAATTTTACTTTGATACATTAACTTTTTATCCTAAATGGTAAAAATAAATTTTATTTTTTTTTCGATTTAGGTATCTACTTAACTGGACTGATTAAAAGCACGTCATACCTGATAAATAAATTAATTTTTTATATTCCATTAAGGTATCTGGAATGATTAAAAGCAGCGTATTATGTTAAACGTTAAGGTAATTATGTGAACTTTATCCGACTAATTAAATGGCTTAGCTCCGTTCACAGATAGCTGTCATTTTAAAGTAATTCAAATGATTAAATTATTTGCACAATTGAGAATAATAATAGTTAATGTATGGATAAAGTAGGAAAAAAACATTCAAATTTTTGCTGATATTTAGTTGTGAATAAAATTAAATTCCGAAAGTGACATTTATTTATGAGCAGAATTACTAAGACTAATTAATGTTTCACTTTTTAGCTTTGGCATTTTTCGCTGTTCTGTTGTTTTGTTTTGTTTATTTAGAAGTTGAACCGTATAAATACTGTGGCCTTTAGAATTTCATTTCTTAGCTTAGCCTTGTTGAGAATAGTTGTGTGGGCAGTTACATGCATTCCAATTTTCCGTTAATGTTTGTATAGCCCATGGTTTTCATGGCGGGAGTTTGTTTCTCACTAAGTATATATCAACAGTAACATGCATTCCAGTTAGATTATATATTTTTGGATTATAATTTACTTGCCGCAGTGATTCACATTTGGCAGTTGTCAGTTGTTGATCATTTCTGATGGAAGCTTTCCTTGTCCGTGTCTTTCTATCCTTTTATATTTTTTTCCCCCGATGACAGTTACTTCTGCTTGTTTTCTCAACGGCATTATTATTTGGCTAACAGGGTTCAATTCTAGGTGTTGAAGTTGATATTCCGAGAAAGTCATTCCACACCCAATTAGTCTCAACAGAAAGCAAGGATTTTGACAAAGAAAAGGATTACACGGCTAATAATGGAGGATATCTGAAGCCTGGTTTATTTACAGTCACCATCCCACAGGTAATGCCCGTTTCCCCTCCATATTGATATGCCCATAATAGGCATAGTGCAGTGGTGACTACTTATATTTCATTTTACTATTTCTGAAATCTCTTTGATCTTAACAATGTAAGGTTGACGGTGGGGTGAATCTTTCAATCAATATTAGCTGGGTACAGAAGCTAACATATGATAATGAAGAGTTCTCTGTGAATGTACCATTCTGTTTTCCTGAGTACGTAACTCCTGCGGGAAAAAAGATGCCTAAGAAGGAAAAAATACATTTGAGTATCAAATCAGAGGAAGGAATTGAACTTCTGCGCAAGTCTCCAAGTCACCCTGTAAAGGTACTTTTCTTCTTAATAATGGCCCCCAAGACTATCTATAAAATTAATGTGCTAGAATGCTAATTATGATCTGCATCCTTGCAGGAACTAAGGCGACAACCAGGGGTGTTCTCTTTCTTATATGAATCGGATGTTATTTCTTGGTCCAGTTCAGACTTCAGCTTTTCATATACTGTGAGGTTCCCTTCCAAGTTTGAACTAAATGCATTATTGCCTGAAATGTGATGGCAATATCATGTAGCAATTATGTTGGGGAAAAAGGCAATATGTCCATGGTTCTTTGATGTACACCCTCTGTTATATATATTAATATAAACACCTATCATCGTTTCTTTTTTCAGGTTCCTTCATGTCATATGGTTGGCAATGTGCTTTTGCAATCACCTTCCATTGATGACAAAGATCAAAGAGAGATTTTCTGCATACATATGCTTCCTGGAAGTCAGAAAAACAAAAAGGTATGTTCTCATTGCAATTATGTTGTTTAGAGTATATCTTTGACCCTGAAATATTTGCTATTTTTTTGTCATTCTGGAAGTCAGAAAACAGAAAAGCAAAAAGGTATGCTGTTTAGAGTATATCCTTGACCCCGAAATATTTGCTATTTTATTTGTCATTCTCTTGCCTATGATTAGAAAATTATTTTCTCTTTTGCGTGCTGAGAATTTTCTGGTAACTTATTCCAGATAAGGATATATGATAAACCACTGGTTCGGTTTACTTATGCAAGGAGGAAGAAAAGGTTGGAGTAAGGGTGGAAGTGAGCCGGGAAGAGGGTCCAAGGCTGAAATTATTTAGGGGCCGATTAGTAATTGTCTCTATCTATTTCTGTTTTAAATTCTGTTATTCCTTTTGCTGAGTCATAGGGTCGGTTAGGATTTTGCTGACGTATTTTGGAGGCTACGGTTTTCCTTCGACAGGAATCGGGTTACTTATAGGAAGAAGGGGGCTAAGTAGCAGAGGGGAGAAAAAGGAAAGTCCAGGGAGGGAGGTTCCAAGGTCCTCGAAACCTTGGCTCGACTCTGTAATTTCCTAATCTATTATAAATAAAAATTATCTCTACGCACAGTTAATATACTGGCTGGGAAGTGTGTAATTCTCTGATCGAAACAGAGGTATCAGAGCAGTGCGATTCTGAGGATAATGGCCAAGAAGAATGATCACACAGAGGAGAGATTATCATCACTCCAGGAAGAAGTCTTGAAGAGTAGAGGAGAGATTCAGAGGATACCAGCTATGGAAGAGCGGCTGGGCTCCATAGAGAAAGTGATGCAGGAAATGGCTGAACAGCTGGCCGTATTAGCTCGAATCAACAGGCCCAGCTCATCAAACCAGGAGACGGGACAGCAGCTAGGGAGGGAGGCAACACCAGTACCCCCGAGTGTGGTCAGGATCGAATCAGAAGGTAGAAGCGAGACCCGACCCTTTCGACAACTTGATCTTCCTGTGTTCGATGGAACTGATCCGGATGGGTGGATCTTCAGGGTTGAGAGGTACTTTGGAATTAACCAGTTAACGGAGAGGGAGAAGTTGGAGGCTGTGGCGGTAGCAATGGAGGGCAAAGCCTTAGCCTGGTTCCAGTACACCGATGACTGCAAGGGGTTCGAAAACTGGCAGAAGTTCAAGGAGGCATGTTTGCTTCGTTTCCGATCGCGCCACGAAGGATCCATCTGTGAGAAATTCTTAGCAGTAAAGCAGGAAACAACAGTGGAGGATTTTCTGGAACAGTTCGAAATCCTAGCCTCTCCGTTGCAAGGAAGACTATCGGGGGAGGTGCTGGAGAGCACTTTCCTCAACGGGCTGAAGCCCCAGATTAAAGCAGAGGTAAGGATGATGAGGCCCAATGGGCTGATGGAGATTATGGAGGCAGCCCGAATGGTTGAGGATAAAAACAAAGTGGTGCAATCTGGATGGGTCAAGTCTGGAGGCCCAAGTGGGGGAAGTCGAGCTCCTCACCCGTCGAACAACACGGGGAGCTCTTCCAGACTTTTCAACGGGCCACCTCTCAGTCGGCCGATCCTGCCTGCGCTACCAGCCAAGGGAGACGCCGGAGCTGGCAGCAGACTCGCCGGGGGCTGGCGACTGACTGACGACGAGCTCCAGAGACGAAGGGACAAGGGGCTGTGCTTCAAGTGTGGAGAGAAGTTCGGGCCAGGGCATGTCTGCAGAAATCGAAGATTACAGGTAATGTTAGTCGAAGGGGCCCAGGTACCTGAGATGGCCGAAGAAGAGGTCGAACCTGCAGCAGTAGAGGAGGAGGACGACGGGGCTTTGAATGGGTTGGTAGAGTTATCCATGAACTCTGTGGTGGGCATCACCACCCCGAACACCATGAAGCTGCACGGGGAGATAGGCAGTGTGCCGGTGGTTGTTCTCATCGACTGTGGAGCAACTCACAACTTTATTGCCCTCAAGATGGTAAAACAGCTGCAGATTCCAGTAACCTCGACGGCTGCTTATGGGGTGTTAATGGGAACGGGAAATTCAGTCACGACCGAAGGGATATGCAGGGGAATTCAGGTGTCGATACAGGGGATTGAGGTAATTGAGGATTTTCTCCCTCTGGAACTGGGCAGTGCAGATCTTATTCTGGGAATGCAATGGCTGGAGAAACTGGGGATGACACACATCAATTGGAAGAAGCTGGAGATGAAGTTCATGCTGGGGCAGGCAGCGGTGACTCTCAGAGGGGACTTGAGCTTATGCCAATCACAAACGTCCCTAAGATCACTGATTAAAATGGTGAAAAAGGGAGAACAGGCAGTACTGATAGAATGCAATGCGCTGGGGGATGACACAGGAATATACCCGACCTGCCCCGACAGAGAAAGGGCCATCACAGAAGTGATCCAGCAATTTGTGGATGTCCTGCAGCCTCCACAGGGACTGCCACCTCCCCGGGAACTGGACCATCGGATTGAGTTAAAGCCGGGCACCACTCCGGTTAATGTGCGGCCTTATAGATATCCGCACTTTCAGAAGAATGAGATAGAAAAGCTGGTTCGAGAGATGCTAGCAGCTGGAATCATTAGACCAAGTCGCAGCCCATTTTCAAGCCCTGTATTGTTGGTACGCAAGAAGGATGGAGGGTGGCGCTTTTGTGTGGATTACAGGGCTCTAAATCGGGTGACAGTGGCTGATAAATTCCCCATCCCTATAATTGATGAGCTGCTGGACGAATTACATGGAGCTGCTGTTTTTTCAAAGCTAGACTTGAAGTCGGGATATCATCAAATAAGGGTCAGACCCGAGGACACCCCTAAAACAGCATTTAGAACCCACGAGGGACATTACGAATTTCTAGTAATGCCCTTTGGCTTAACAAACGCCCCAGCCACTTTTCAAGCCTTGATGAATAGGGTGTTCCAACCTTATTTACGTAAGTTCGTATTAGTATTCTTTGATGACATTTTGATATACAGCCGTTCGATGGAGGAGCATTTGGGGCACTTAGAGGTGGTCTTCGAGGAGTTGAGGAGACACTCCCTCTTCATTAACGAAAAAAAATGTGTGTTTGGGAAGGGAGAACTGGAGTACCTGGGACATATCATTTCAGCCCAGGGAGTGGCAGCAGACCCTTCAAAGTTGCAGGCCATGAAGGAGTGGCCGGTTCCTAGGAATGTTCGAGAACTAAGGGGATTCTTGGGCCTCACCGGCTATTACCGGAAATTCGTTCTCAACTATGGACAGATTGCAGCCCCATTAACAGATCAGCTAAAGAAGGATAATTTCAAATGGACCACGGAGGCACAGCAGGCATTTGAAGCCCTAAAACAGGCCATGATATCGGTGCCGGATTTTAGCAAGCCATTCATCGTGGAGACGGATGCATCCGGGGTTGGGCTGGGGGCTGTTTTGATGCAAGATCACAGGCCCATAGCCTTTTACAGTCAAGTTCTGGGGCAATCAGCTCGAAAAAAATCCATTTATGAAAGGGAGTTGATGGCAATGGTTTTGGCAATTCAGAAATGGCGCCACTACCTCCTAGGACAACGGTTCACTGTGAGAACTGATCAGAAAAGTCTAAAATTTTTACTTGAGCAGAGGGTAATTCCGGAGGAGCAACAGAAATGGGTTACCAAATTATGGAGTTATAACTTTGAAGTTGAGTACAAGCCAGGGTGTGAAAATAAGGCAGCGGACGCCCTGTCCCGGCTAACCGGCGGCTCTCAATTACTCACCCTGTCAGCTACGTGGATAAAGGATTGGGGGGTCCTGCAACAGGAGGTGGATCAGGATCAGAAGCTGGGTCCAATCAAACAGGAACTGAGGCAGACTTCACAGGGTAAAGAAGGGTACCAATTGGTTCAAGGCAACCTGTTTTACAAAGGGCGGTTAGTGTTACCCAAGAATTCCACCTTTATACCACTGTTTTTGCAAGAATTTCATGGGGGCGCGATGGGTGGCCATGGTGGAGGGCTGAAAACGTATAAAAGGTTAGCTCAGGAAGTGTGCTGGCCGCATATGAGAAAGCAAGTGCAAAGGTTTGTAGCAGAGTGCTCTGTCTGCCAACAAAATAAAGCTGTGAATTTATCCCCAGCTGGGCTCCTTCAGCCCCTGCCTATTCCGACCAAAGTATGGGAAGACATAACAATGGACTTCATTGAAGCTCTGCCGCGTTCCCAAGGGTATGACTGTGTTTTAGTGGTGGTAGATAGACTCACCAAGTATAGCCACTTTATTCCCCTAAAGCATCCGTTCACGGCAAGAGGGGTAGCTGCCATATTTGTGAAGGAGGTAGTCCGTCTCCATGGAATTCCTCGCTCTATTGTGTCTGACCGGGAAAAGGTATTCCTTAGCAACTTTTGGAGTGAATTATTTAAGCTGCAGGGGACTGCTTTGAATTATAGTACTGCTTATCACCCCCAATCGGATGGGCAGTCAGAGGTGGTCAATAGAGGCCTTGAGACTTATTTGCGCTGTTTTATTGGGGACAAACCAAAGTGCTGGGCCAATTGGGTAGCTTGGGCTGAATATTGGTATAACACTTCATACCACTCTTCGATACAAACGACTCCTTTCAAGGCATTGTATGGAAGAGACCCACCTTCCCTGGTGCGGTACGAATGGGGTACAGCCAGTCTGGCAGCTGTGGATGAGGAACTCCAGGAAAGAGATTTAATCCTGGAAGAGCTCAAACACCAATTGGGAAGGGCACAACAGCGCATGAAAAGCTCTGCAGATCAGAAGCGAAGGGAGGTGTTTCTGGACATTGGTGACTGGGTTTATGTCAAGCTACGACCTTATCGTCACAAGTCTTTGGCTAAACGCCTCAATGAGAAGTTATCACCCCGTTATTTCGGACCTTATCAGGTTATGGCTAAGGTAGGGCAGGTGGCTTACCGACTGCAATTGCCAACTACCACTCCTATTCATCCAGTGTTTCACGTTTCTATGCTGAAGCCTGCTCTTGGAAAGGGTCAGCAGCCTCAGCCATTCCCAGCAGCCCTCACTGAAGAATTAGAATGGAGAGTCAATCCTGAAGCGGTTCAGGATTTGAGGTATAATGCCAAGGGACAGTTAGAAGTACTCATCAAGTGGCAGGGACTTCCAGAATTTGAAGCTTCTTGGGAAAGTTTTGACGTCATGAATGCCCAATTTCCTGACTTTCACCTTGAGGACAAGGTGAAACTTTTGGGCGGGAGTAATGATAAACCACTGGTTCGGTTTACTTATGCAAGGAGGAAGAAAAGGTTGGAGTAAGGGTGGAAGTGAGCCGGGAAGAGGGTCCAAGGCTGAAATTATTTAGGGGCCGATTAGTAATTGTCTCTATCTATTTCTGTTTTAAATTCTGTTATTCCTTTTGCTGAGTCATAGGGTCGGTTAGGATTTTGCTGACGTATTTTGGAGGCTACGGTTTTCCTTCGACAGGAGTCGGGTTACTTATAGGAAGAAGGGGGCTAAGTAGCAGAGGGGAGAAAAAGGAAAGTCCAGGGAGGGAGGTTCCAAGGTCCTCGAAACCTTGGCTCGACTCTGTAATTTCCTAATCTATTATAAATAAAAATTATCTCTACGCACAGTTAATATACTGGCTGGGAAGTGTGTAATTCTCTGATCGAAACAATATACTTCCAGGTTATGTATGGTATGGGGTAAAGCTGGTGTAAAAAACACAAGGGAAATTATTTCCCTTCTCTTTTATGTTTGGCATGGGAAAAAATTTATTCTGGGATAAAATTATGCTGCTGGGTCAGGGAAAATTATTTCCCATTTGGACCCATGGGTAATTCTCTTCTCGCTGGGTTTCGTGCTATGGTGGTAGTATATCATCTGTGAGCGGCTAGTCAGATGATTACAGCTGACTTTTGGGTAATTATTTGAGCTAACTGCTTGTCTCATATATTTGTAATTTCTTATGCAAGGAGGAAGAAAAGGTTGGAGTAAGGGTGGAAGTGAGCCGGGAAGAGGGTCCAAGGCTGAAATTATTTAGGG